>CM061048.1:12035066-12431714 GCA_030762985.1 Adelphocoris suturalis | reverse complement strand
AAAGTGGTCGCCACTTAGTCAGTGATTCGTAATAGGTTGGCACATAGATATAGTGATATGAAATTTCCTGGAAGATTGCCACAGGTATAGCATTGTGGGATTCAGTAAATAACCATTAAAATGAAATACAAATATCCTTGCTGTTTTTAAATGTTATTCGAATCAATATACACCATAAAATAAATATATACACGAGGGAATAATGAGGGTGCCACATTACTTCAATATTGTATGGTTGCCACATAGACGGTGACTTGAAATTCTCTAAAATGGTGCCACAAGTATAGCATTATGGGATTCAGTAAATAACCATTAAAATGAAATAAAAAGTATACCTTGCTGTTTTTAGAGGTCATTTGAAGCAATATACACCCTAAAATACATATATACACCAGCGGATAAGGAGGGTGCCTCCTAACTTCAATGTTGTATGGGTGCCAAAATGTTTATATATATATAACGCTTTTATAACTCTCGATAGAATTGAGATAAAAATTTCGTTCTTTCACCAAAAAATCAAGCATTTCAAAAGAAAGGATGAGTTCGTTGGACAACACTTTTTGAGCACATTGAGTTGGTCAAATTTGAAAAATGTACTTAAAAAATTACTAAAAAAGGCAAAAAACCGCTAAAAATTAACAAATTTCTATTTTTTAGCAGAATGCTACTCGAAAAAAATTAATCGAACATGAACTAGGACATTTAAAAATTTAAGCACAAAATTGTACTGAAAAATGTACTTAAATTTCATTAAAATAAGCTAAAAATCGATAGGAACACTTGAAAAAATTGTAAAAATCCACAAAATCGTTTGTTCGTTGGAATATTACTGACAAAAAGTTAATTTGCTATAAAATGTATATTTAAATTTTTATTTGTCCCCAAAGTGCTCAAATTTCAACAGAATTTAACATAACTGTAATACAACCATTTATGAAAATTCGCTCATACGATCATGCTGCATGACTGTTACTTCACCAATTCCACCACTCCACAAATTCGATCGTTTCCACGGTTTTCTCAATCAGTTTTTTGTTTAGCATGTATTTATCCCATCATTTTTTGGAAATAATCAAAGATGACATGTCAAAATGAAAATGTCAATAACTAGTTCCCAAAATGATGCTCTCCTCAGAGATTGAAAGTGCTTTCAATATGGATCTCCATTCGTTCTTATTTTTTATATTTATATAAATACATAGCAAATCACAAGTTGCTAGCTTACCATTAGAATCGTACTGTGCCTATGGTATCAAGAAAACAATGTACCTATTTTGTGCTGAAACATCCGGTGATATTTTCAACTTTGTCTTTATGAATACTCATATTAATTTTATATTAAGATTAATAAAACTAAGTTCAAATGCTCAATTTATTTGTAAAATGTTGAAATGAAATGTTTTGTTGATACAAGGAATCATTTATTGCAGAAGAACTGCTGTGTCAATCATAGGGTGTCAATCACAGGTACAACAAAAAATGTGGCTGTCAAATACTGGGTGGAAAAATTGATTTCGAAAAAACGAATTTATGACGTTTTGTGGATTGAAAGATTTTTTTTCACTACCGAACAGTTTTAGGATATCCTGATGCAGCAATAGATGTAAGCTTCAAGTTTAAACAAACGAAAAAAGTCCAGTCATGCAGCATGGCCCCATGAGCGAATTTTTGAAGAAATCTTCGACATTTCAGTCGCTATTGATCGTGTAGAGAAATTTTAGTTTATGATTTTGATAGACAAACATGGAGTGAAATTTTAAACAAGCACCTACTACCTACGTTTTAAACAGCATGGTTCTAGGATTGGTTATACAGGGAAACTTCCATAAGAGTAGTTCAATCTGAATTTGGACAATGTTTCATGCAAATATTACCGATTTTTACAACTAGCGAACGGCATTATTTCGATTTTTGACTGATTTTTCAACTTTGAAATTTTTGAAAACTTGATACATATTCTTATAGGAAATTTTACGCTGATTCCGTATATACCACATGTTAGTATGCTGAAAAAATTATTTCGCACAACAAATCGCAAAAAACAGGCTATTTTGAAATTTTTGACTACATTTTTGAAAATTTCAACCCGAAGATGTAATCCGATCATGCTGGCCAACGAACTTGAACTTTCGTTTTGTGTCCTTAACATTTTAAAATTTGTTTGAAGTTTCTAGCACAATTCTACGAACAGTTATCGTCTGGAATGACACATATATACATACATACATACATACATATATACATATATACATACATACATACATACATTAAAAAATGCGTTAAACTTCAGAATATGATTCAGAATGGCCTGAAACGGATTTCTGTATAAAATTTTTTCAAAAATTCCAATATAAATTTTATTTAGTTAAATGTGTTATATTCACATGTTGATTATTATGTTGTGTTGTCAACAAATAAAATCACTTCGCCTCTAAAATCTATCAAAGATAGTCGTTCTAATTTCACTTATAAAAATAACTAACTCTGCTAAAATAAAATTCACTAAAAATCACATATTTACAAGAGGTTATGCTCCTAGCGAGCTTCCACTGAAAAGTAGTAAAAAATAAATAGGTACAAATATAAATCAAGTACCAACCATGAGCGTGAAAATTGAAACGCTAAATAAAGACAACTTTGACACTTGGAAAGTCCAAATGGAAGCCCTGCTTGTCAAGAATGATATGCTCGGATATGTTAATGGAAAGAAAAAAACGTCCAGTCGTCACTGAAGGAAATCAAGACACCAATATAAATTTATTTAGTTAAATGTGTTATATTCACATGTTGATTATTATGTTGTGTTGTCAACAAATAAAATCACTTCGCCTCTAAAATCTATCAAATTCACATTCTACAAATTTTGAGGCGAGAGCAATAGCTTAATTTTCTTCAAAAATTCGCTAAAACATAACTTAATTGCTTGTCAAAGGCAATATGCCTCTTAAGGTGTCAACCTTACTGGCCCCACCACCCTAGAGTCAAAAAATTTGAAAAAAAAAAAAAAATCGTCCGCCGTTCTATGCTTTTCTCCGTAACTACTGGACCATCATTTATGAAATTTGGATAAAAAAATCATACATCCGCCGGGGATGTGCCAGTAACATCGGCATCAATTTCAACCCTAAGGAGTATTAATTAAGGGCTGAAATATTGAAAATTTGAGATCTGAGAATATTTTAAGGTAACAATGATGTAACTATAATTTTAGATAACATTTAGAACCACTGTGGGCTATCTGCCATCCGAAGCTTTTCTCTGAAACTACTGGATCGAACTTTATGAAATTGTATTATTTATGAAATTTGCATCCCGTTCGATCAACCCGAATAGATCAAGAGATCAACATCGGTATTTAACTGAAAAACGTAAAGCTACGAACCCATTAAATTTGTAGTTCTCGTGACTCTGGATAAAGAAGAGGTGGTCTTGCAGTCCGTGCCCCTTGCTTTCCTTTAGAAAATGTTGATCAATATTCGAAAATTTCGTACTGAATTTAACTGAGAGATCAATGGATCTAATTTTCTTTAAAATGGTCCTGATATACGATTTATATCGCCAGACCACTTACGTACTTGCGTTTTCAAAACTGACCAGATTAAATTTCATGAAAGTTTGCACTGAATTTAACTGTGAGATAAATGAATGGAATTTTTTCTAAAATATTCAGTAGACCTTCCTAGATGAGAATGAGACCAGTTACCACCTTGCGTTTAAAAAACTGAACAAAATTTAAGTTTCAGTTGAATACAATTCAATCGAATCCAAAATTTCAAAACTTCGCTACAATTTGTCACAAAGTAGATGAGTACCTAGTACAATGTAGTCAAAGTAGTACATGACTTTAAGGGTATTACCGAATGACCATTGCATAATGCTGCATTGTAAAAACTGACCAGAATGACAGAATTGATCATTTGATAATTTTGGCTGCCAGACCAATAACAAATTAGCGTTTTTTTAACGACTGAAATTATATAAGCAAAGCGTAGGGTTTTTCCGATATCTGTTTACCTGTGATGTAAGACCATTATGAGTGGTAAAACCTCAGGTTTGCCTATTCCAAATACTCGTGCGTGCAGGGCGATAGCGAAACAACATGTACATTTTCGTTTTTTTACATTTAGGTATTTTATGCCAAAACTAAGCTATTATAGGGAGAAAACATATATTACAAGAGTTCAAGAGAGTTAAATTCTGCAACGAATGAGTTACTTGAATTTCAAATTTGACTACGTAGTAAAGTTGCTATCGCCGGTCAAAAAAATATCATTTTTTTCATTTTGGATAAATCTCTTGCTTGTTGGTTTTTGAGCGCTTTAGTCTCTGAAATGCTTACCCCAAATGAAAAAATGATTAATTGAAAGTCGTAAAACATCTAATTCCTTTAATGGGCACCTACCAAAATTGGAAATTGCGTATATTTTTAGCGTATTAATGACAAAAAATTAAAAATTGTCAACAGAAAATTCCTTCCGACACAAAGGTGGTACGTCTGAATAAAGATGAATTTGATATAGCAACATAATTTTATACGCAATTTAATTGTACCTTATGGTACTGATTTTAATTAGTAGGAACTAATAGTATTATTGCCGAAATAAATATATATATATATATATATTTATACTCTTTTCCTTATCCTACCTTCCTCATCCTACCTTTTCCTTATCCTTCTTTATGACCTATCCGGCCAATGTGGGAAACATAAAACGCGAAAACATTTTCGTTAATATTGGTTTTTAACATTAATGACGTAATAAGGATCATTAAAATAACAACTTTGTAATTTTTTAATATTGATTGTAATTATAAATATTTGTACACCATTCTCTTACACACCAGCCTCCTTCTCTTCAGCTACTTTCGCTTGTCTGGATAATTAGCACATCCTCGTTTCCATCGACGTTTAACTCAATTTCGCCGAAGGGATCGCCAGGCATGTTCATGCAGTTTTAATCGTCGCAGTTGATGCATCTGAGGCCTGCCTTTTTACAACTCCAGGCCCCAGCTCTCTCACAACTACATGATACAAAAACGCTGCAAATTATTTCACAAAGGTTTATTATTTTTTCAATTGAGTATGATCATTGTTTTAGTTGGCTAGCGTACGTCATAAGGCCCGTCCAGACTCCTCGGCGTATCCTATTTCGAGTTGCCACAACCTATACTTCTATAATTATATATGTATGTTTACATTTCTCGATTTGAGCTCCAATCTATTCAAATAGTTATTGCCTTAATAATATCATTATCTAAGCACGTACGAAAAGTCGAGAGAATATGTTATTAAATATGCGTAGGAAAAGCTTTGGTATTAACACACAAATATGACCTTGAAAAAAACATATATTCATGCCTCGAAGGAACGCCGGCGCCGTACCCACCACTAGGTGCCCCTCACCACCCACCGTGACCCCCTGCCAAGCGTGCCAGGCGTGCGCGCGTAGAAAATGACACTTTTTCGCCCGTTTTTGGCCCATAGCATCTATGCGAGTAAAGCGATCGGAATGGTTAAACGTTAGGACCAACTAGACCCCAAATGGAGTCTATGTGCGAAAGAACGGGTTTTTTAAGTCAATTCTTAGGCCTTTTATGGCCCGGACGGCGAACGGCGGACGGACATTTCAAAGTTGGATTCTACGCACCTTGAAACGTAAAGTGACAAAGTTTGAGGGGGGGTTATAAAAATTTTTTGCTACACGATCACATAGGCTTATTATTGGAAATAATAAACCAATACACTTTTTCGCCCGTTTTTGGCCCATAGCATCTATGCGAGTAAAGCGATCGGGATGGTTAAACGTTAGGACCAACTAGACCCCAAATGGAGTCTATGTGCGAAAGAACGGGGTTTTTAAGTCAATTCTTAGGCCTTTTATGGGCCGGACGGCGAACGGCGGACGGACATTTCAAAGTTGTATCATAGCACCTTGAAACGTAAAGTGACAAAGTTTGAGGGGGGGTTATACAAATTTTTTGCTACACGATCACATAGGCTTATTATTGGAAATAATAAACCAATACACTTTTTCGCCCGTTTTTGGCCCATAGCATCTATGCGAGTAAAGCGATCGGGATGGTTAAACGTTAGGACCAACTAGACCCCAAATGGAGTCTATGTGCGAGAGAAAGGGTTTTTTAAGTCAATTCTTAGGCCTTTTATGGCCCGAACGGCGGACGGACATTTCAAATTTGGATTCTACGTACCTTGAAACGTAAAGTGACAAAGTTTGAGGGGGGGTTATAAAAATTTTTTGCTACACGATCACATAGGCTTATTATTGGAAATAATAAACCAAAATGGATCGTCTATGAGTTATCTGTCGGGGCCCGAAATTTTTGTTTTTGTGGTAAGTGGTGTGGTTGTGAAGTGGTTTGTGGTGAGTGTTTACTGTGGATGGTTTAGTGTGGTGTGTTCACATGGTATGACGTTTGGAGATATCTGACGTAGGAAGGAGCCGAGCGGGTATGCTTCAATAAAATCTGAAAAACGTGGTTTTTGACATTTTCATGTCTTTTATATGGCACATAACAAAAAATCGTCACGAAAATAATTGTCCCAAGTGGCCACAACGATGATTATGACCATCAGAAATGACGTTGACCATTAATAGGTAAACACATGAAAATGTCCCAATGCGTTGCAGAGTCGTATGCAAGCGTTAGGAATTTCTCTCTTAGTTTAATATGAAGGAATCTGATTTATAACTTGGTAGAATTTACCTACATCATGCTAACTTGTTACCGAAGACAGGAAAATCTTGTCTAGTTCCTGCCCATTATGGATGAAATTATCAGAAATAGTCTCCCTATTTCGACAAATTTTGTCGACACCAGCCAGGGTTACGATTCTCGACCGATTCTCGTGATTTTTTTTGATTTTTTTTTGTTCGATCCCAATTTTAGTCTAGTTATGCAACAAACCTTGAGAATTTTGGATTTGCTGTCGTGGTGGGGGGGTGGAAGGGATAATTACCGATTCTTTCGAGAGATGCCCAAGCTATAAATCTCGAGCGATTTTCGTGATTCTTTTTTTGTTCAACTATGAATTTGGTCTAGTTTTGGAAATATGTCAGGAGTGTCAAATTTCATGCTGGAAGTTTTATAATGGTAATTTACTGTCGGCGTGGAGGGGGTTAATGGGGGAGCGGGGGGGGGGGGGGGGGGTCATGGTATATTGATTTTTTCTTTTATTTTAAGTCTCACCGAAATTATGTGCAATCCATTAATAGGGATGTCCCAGTAGTTCATGCATTACTTACCTATATGTTTAACAATGCGATCATAACACCTTGCCTGTTTTCATATCTGCCACCGTTCATACCTCATTGACGACATGCCTCCCTGACTCTTTGTCGATCCCGATGACGGAAGCGACGAAATTCCGGTCCTTCATTCAGAAATAGCTTCCGGCAAGGGTCCATTAGACCTTAAACGTCTGACGTCACGATTATCAGTATCTAACAGACCGGAAAATCGGTTTCTCTTGGGCGGTCAACGGCGCAGTTGGTCCTCGTCTTGATTTGTTTTCACGCTCCTTTTGGCATCGGCTCATTCATTCAACGGCCCTCCCTTTCAGAACTACTCGCGGTTACTCGTTACTATTAACAAAAAGATCGTCTGCTTCCGCTGAGTTTCACTTCCGTGAAGAGTTCTTCACGTTTTTACTTTTACAGCAAACTGATAATCATGTGTTCCTAACGTAGCACCTATAAAAATTATTACGGTAGAACTTGGATAAATGAAAAAGTATTTTCTGCAAAACGTTTCAGTCTCTCAAGCATAAAGCCGCTAAACCTGGATAACTGCAGACTGATTTTGCTCTAAAAACTCTGCTTCACTTACCTCAAGTTCGATCTCTGTAACTGTAACTCTGCTCCTGATCTGTAACTCTGCTTTCTTCTACCTATTTATCAGTAATTGACACAAGCATGAGCTGTATAACTGCCAATATTGCTCCAACTGCGGTGGGTAGTTGCCCTTGGTTAATAGCCAGCTAGTAACCGGATTCACACGTTTCATATATGAACTGTCATGCTTGGAGGTACACATATATTCTGAAATGTGATGTGATCAGAAAGCTTTTGACTCCCAACATTCTATAAATGAATGCGATTCCGTACGATAAGGTACTTTCATAGCTACCAGCAAAACCTGGAAATGTGACATCAGTTCTGCCTGAACCTGGCTAACTGCAAAGCCCTAAAAGTTCAACTGCAATTTCAAGTCCGGTCAATTGACTTTGCAGCATGTTCTATTCTATTTGTGGATGAAAAATCCCCTAAAACTGGATAACTGCAGACCGATTGTGCTCCAAAAACTCTGCTTGACTCCCTCAGGTCCGATCTCTGTAACTGCAACTCTGCTTCTGGTCACTGTAACTGTAAGGATTCCTCTGTTTTCTCTCCAATACCCCAATACCTGTTTATCTGTAACTGAATCAGGAATGAGCTGTACAACTGCGAGAATTGCCTCTTGAGATTTCCCAGGGTTTGGTACATATACCACGATTGCCAACTACGGTGCGCAGCCTGGTCCTTTCGCCTGTAAGGATTTCACACATTTCAGATATGCATTTAGAAGCTTGGGAGTACACAAATTCTATGAAATGTAGTGTGATCAGAAAGCTTCCGACTCCAATATTCTATAAATAAATGAAATTCAGTACGATAAGGTAATTTTATAGTTACCCTCGAAGCCTGGATATGTGACATCTTCTGTTAGAACCTAACTAACTGCAAAGCCCAGAAAGTGTAAAACCTGTTCAACTGCAATTTCAAGTCCGGTCCATTGACTTTGCAGTACGTTCTAGTCTATTTGTGGATGAAAAAGCCCCTAACCCTGGATAACTACAGACTGATTGTGTTCCAAAAACCCTGCTTGACTGCCAATACCTCAGGTTCGATCTCTGTAATTGTAACTCAGTTTCTGATCTCTGCTCTGTAACTGCAAGGATTCCACTGCTTTCTGCTCCAATACCTCAATAGAATGAGAATTGCGCCAGAACCTACCTGTGGACTTTGTGAAGAGGAAGACACCTTAGGAGATATAAGCCATATCCTGTTGTCCTGAAGGAGAACGGTTGGAATTGTGGAGGGAATGTGGAGCAGGCGTACTGGAACGAGCCATCAAAAAACAAGATGTACTACTTACAACTTATTGAAGCCCTGGAAGAGGTAGTGATCAGATGGTAGGAGGAAGACAACTCATTGACCATCGGGTGACGATGGAGTCTCCACAAGAAACTGAAGACCAAAGAAGGCTAAAGATGTAAAATATGCAAAAACGATGCTGAGGAAAGGAAATAGATAGCAACAACAAGACTTTAAGAAAAAATCGCGCTTCTTAATGGTTTATCAGCTCTAATCGGAGAAACGAATAAGATATCGCAATTCTGGTTTCATCATCGTCTTCAGTATTAAAAAATATATAAAATGAGGTGTCATTCGGCAAATAATAGAAAAACCTCCCAATAATTTCCCCTTTTGGGTTGTCCAATAATTTTTGGATTTTTTGCACAGTTTTTATTTGCTTAAAACTTAGTATCAGGCACCCGAAAAACGCTCTCCAAGTTTCGCTTTGATATTTCGAAAATTGTGGGGAAAAGTTAGGGGGGGGGGGGGACTTTTGGTACACCCTACATTCAAATGAATATAGATAGCGATTGAAGAAATGAAATTCACTGGTACAACCTGACATAGAAAATAGCTTCTATTCCTGGACTATAGAGAAAACAGCAAATGTAATATAACAGTGACAATCGGTCAAGTAACTTCGTCCTCATAAGGGGAACCTGGGACGCTATGGGGATTCGATTTCCCTTCCTAATCGTCTCGTGCGAACTTCTGGCGACACAATCTCTTCCTATAATCGAACTCCGTGAATTCACAAGACCCACAATTATAATGATATGAGCGTTCCCACTATTGCAATGGTAATACTCGCAGATCACCCTGTCACGTCGATTACGAAATTATTATTTACAACTTTATTGATAATTTATTAAAACATGTTACCAACATGTGGAGTAAACAATGAATTTCAACAACATAATAAAAACAATCATTATAGGTGATATTCTCGAGCCTTGCGACACTAGCGCATCCTTACATCGAGACAAGCGAAATCGAAGTTATTTCACCTTGTTGTCATAGTGACGAGTAAACATATGCAAAAATGCGCCATTTGTAGTCACAGCTGGACTACTGCATAACTTAGTCTCACCTAGTTCCGAGTCAATATTTTCATTATTTGTAATATGCAAGGTGATAAACTACGCAAATACATCAAGTTATTATCAGGTGTTGACCTCAAACACTACGAATGCAAGATTTAATCTGTGGGGTAGAGATCCATATGAAATGTGTGTTGGGGAGTTGACATACAAGTGTTCTAGATGATCCAGACATCAGCCGCAAACATGTTGTGGATTACCTATCTAGTTTTAGAACTGTTCTTTGAATCAATTGAAACTAAAAATCTTTAGAGTACTGTGAAAGTGGTCTTGTGAAAGGATGTGTTATGAGAGCTCTGTTAGGCGGGAATAGTAAGTTGTATCACATGTGGAAAGGTAAGTGCCTAGAGGTAAGGTATACCTACATACTTTCCGTATATTATTACTTGTTCATGTAGGTACTTCATTGATCAAGACGACCTACATACTACCTAATTACTTTTTTTGTCCATAAAATTTGCGTAACTGCAAAACTCGCGGAATAACTGCACCTTCAGAGGAATGCATTTCAAGGTTTTTTCCTTGCAGCTGGTTTTTAATTCATGTTGCATATTCCCTGATTCGATATTTGACAAACTTGCTAATCAGCGGTTGTATTCGTCGGGAAAGCAACGACCCACCTACTTTGTTTAGGCACTTTAAACCAACAGCAAATCTGGTAGGACGTACGTAACTACCTAAGTAGTTTCGTTTCTTGGTGTAGCAACAACCTGCCTTGTTTATTTTGACAAACTATCAAATCTCTCCTTTTATTCATTCAATATAACAAGTAAAGCTTTCTCAGTTAAGCATAGTACTACGAACTTATAATAAAACGCTGATGAAGCTACCTGAGCAATGGCTAGGTACCTACCTACCTACACTGCAGTACAGACACCTGAGGAATTTTCAATAATCTTTTCTTTACTATTTTTCAGGTTAATTATTCTCAAAGCCTAAACGAATGAAGTTCTTTAGTTTTCTGACACTGATTAACTACTATAGTTAGTAGGCTCCTAGTCCAAATAAAAACTCGTTCACGTTAGATTGGTATTGTTGACCGCAATCTACAATCAATTATTGCGCTGGCAGGCATGATTATTATAACATTTAGTCGAATTGAAACTTTGTGTTGCTACAATATTATACTTTTTCAAAACAAAACTGTTGAAAAATGGCCTTATAACCACGAATTATGTTGACGTGAGACAGCAAACTTCTTGTGAGAAATAGGTTGGTTGAGTAGCGATTCATTGACGTAGGGCGGTATCATGGCCGACTTTGGCTGAAACGCGAACCTACTCCAGGCGTGACGTCACGAGAATATGGGCCATAGGGTAAACTCCATTGCTTGAATGAGACATTCGTGACGAAAGGAATCGAATCGAATTCGATTTTAAATCTACGTTAGGGTCTGACATCAAATTTAACGCCTTCCGATGGTGATTTTTTCTACTTTATAGTGTACCTATAGGGAACTATGGCCGTTCAAAGGTCAAAATGTGGAAAATCCTAAAGAAAATCTTAAAAGTGAAAATATTCGAAAACAAAGAGATAAAAATAAAAGTCTACCAAGTTGGGTGTTGGTATGGGTTCGTTTGCGCATGCGTAGTGAGCACCATAAATTGGAAATTGATGAAATTCTTAGGAGACCATCCTTAGCCTAAATCGCACATTCCCTGAAAATGTCTTCAAAATCGATTGAATCTGTTGACTGATTGAAGTCATGTGTGTAAAAACTGTGCCAAAATCTCGTCTTTTCAACGGTGTAGTCAATTTTTCTTTTACTTTGCCACTTAGGGAAGAAAACTATGTTTTAATGTTGAAAAACATTGTTTTTCAATGAAATCGAGGGTTTTCCAGAAAAATGACCTCGTATGAAAATACGAGTTTTGGATCGGTTTGTACCTACGTATTTTTTATGCTTAATGGAGTTGTAACACTGGTATATCTCCCCTACCTTGTTACAACCAAGTTTTACACTTTAACTCACTAATTGACACTTTAACTCACTTTGAGTTAATTTGGTATGATAAATTTTATGTGTTTTAAAGGGGTGAAACTAGTAAGCTAAATATTGTAAAACTCGGATATAACGGGGTTGGGGAGATATGCAAGTGTTACCATTCGATTCAACATATAGGAGGAATACATAGAAACCGACCCCAAACTCGTATTTTCATGGAAGGTCATATTTCAAGAAAGCCCTCGGATTTCAATGAAAACAACAATGTTTTTCGACATAAAAACATAGTGTTCTCCCCTTATTAGCAAAGTAAAAGGACTAAACCGTAGTAAAGATGAGATTTTGGAAGTCTTTACCGTTCTTGTGTCTTGAAAAATGATTGGTTCTTCGAGGGCCGGCTTATTAATTGAAGACCTTCAGGTACAAAGGGTACCTAAGTGCCATTTCGGAATTTTTTCATTTTTTCCTTATTCGATACCTATGTGCCAACGGGAATATACCTAGAAATGTCCTGTTACAATTCATTTCTATTCGTTCTGAAATCAACCGCCAAAAAACAGCATTGCCGATATTTACCTCTTTTTTTCAAGAGATGCCCAAGTCCAGAAAAGATTTTAATTGAAAGGGCCTAAATGCGACCCGTTTTCGGGGAACACTGCAATCGTTTTATATAGGTTTCTCCTCTTTTCGTTGGTAGATGTTGTTCACTGCTACTCTTGATTAGTAGAACGGATCGGGGACCAATATTTTCAACATAAGGTTAGGCAGCGATCAATAGTCATTGATAGATAAACTAATGGCACTTACACGCTCTTGGGAAACTGGGGTGCCACGTTGGCCCTTTTGAGCATTTCAAGAACAACATCATTGTTTTTGTTAATCGTAAAGTCCTGTGAAGGTGCTGGCTGCGGGAAATAAAAGTACTTACAACAAAGGTAACGCAAGGAAAGTTTCAGGAATTTTGAATGCATACTGAATACATTTTGGGCATCATGAAACCTTGAAATTGCAGTAAATTTTTTTGAGGTTTTTGGCACTTAGGCCGTTTGTATCTGAAGGTCTTGAATTATCTACATTAACTCCAGGATAGCTATACCGAGTGTAGCGCTATACTCCAAATAAAGAATGTGAGTCATTTATCCATGCCGAATTGATAAATTCTGTCTGGCAGATAGTGCCGTTAGCATCCGCATTGGGTCCGTAGGTGACAAAATAAGGCCGATTTACACATGGAGCTACCACTGAGTAGAGTAGGAGCTACATTTTCTTCATGGATCGACTATTGAAAAAACCGGGTCTGACTTCCACAACACAACAGTGTCCATCATGCTATCAAGCTCGGCAAATAAGAAACCACCACATTTTTGTCATTTGCTTCATTTCTAGAGATAGAAATACGAGTACATACACGAATCGCGATATTGCAACCTGAATTATTATGAATGATTTATTGTGATCAGTAAGTTGTGGACTTAATTTCATCTTCGATTTATGTTAGAATGTAAAGAACGATATCTTTGTCCAACCGAAACCTCAATAAAATTACGGACTCGTTCCATATTAGTAGGTGATCTACACGGGGTTACTAGGTACATACGGTCTTCTTTTCCATTCAACGAATTGTGCTACGATAGAATCTTCGCCGTTACTGTTTGAAGACAAATCCCCAAATATATCCATTGGAAGGTACACAAATAAAGACAATCAAACTTGAGATTCAAAGAAGATTAGAACTTGCTCGAGGTTAGAAAGGTCTCGATATCTCATTAACCTCCAGTTACAATTGTTATCCAGCCTTCCAGGGACCAGATAAATTAAAACGCCAGATAGGGTTTAACTAGGGATGGATAAACACCCCCTATTGTGTTATCTAGAGGATAACGCTAACTTTCAGATAAATCTCTCTTTTTCATTTGATAAATGTTATTTATAAACCGGCCCTTAGTTCAATTCTCCACTGAAAGGAACGAATCTATCCTACCCAACCAAAAAAGAGTCAAGGTTGAATGTTATCGATGAAACATATGTCACAGAACACCAAGGAGGTATTGCATCAAGGCAGAGACTGTCCAGCAAAGCAACGTGTACAAAGATTTAAAAAAAAGTAGACATATCCATGTCAAATCTGTGAGAATGACCCATATATAAATTTCTCCCTTGAGGGGAAAAACAATAGATCATGGATTTGTCAAAGTTGTAGACATTACTTTACACTCTGTTGGGATGTTGGGAAAGTAAAAATGGACATTACTTTCCACTCTGTTGGGATGTTGGGAAACTAAAAATGGACATTACTTTCCACTCTGTTGGGATGTTGGGAAACTAAAAGTGGACATTACTTTCCACTCTTTTGGGATGTTGGGAACGTAAAAATGGATATTACTTTCCACTCTGTTGGGATGTTGGGAAAGTAAATTCGAAATTCTATGAAACACCAGCTCAATGAAATCATCAGAAATTAACAAGCGGTTGCAATCATGTTCACTATATCAATTATTGAGAATGATCACCTGTGTGTAAACAATTATTTATATAACCATGCTCATAACTCAGTTTGTTGGACACGCACTTCGCAGTAGTTAACATAATATTGTTGGATAAATCGAGAGCTTTCGAACGAATGGTCAACGAATTTTGTGGGATGAAAAACGACGAAGTACCATTTCCCTAGCAACGACTCGGTTGTAGGCGGAAATCACTGTAACACTATATGTTTCGTGCGCGGAAAAAAATTGACTCGCAAAAATTGCTAGGACCCCAGGGCTAAAACATGATACATGTTAAAACTCCCGAACTACTTTCGTTCCATGCCAAAACAGAAGTCTAAGTCGGTTGTTGAGGAAGGCGGAATTAGGTACTTCATTGCGGTAGTTAGTACCTCATTGATTTCTACCTAGCCTTCACTTTTCGAGTTAATAATAATCTAAAGTGCCGGAGCGTTGCATTTTGTTTGGAGAAAAAAAAAGTGTCGCGAAAAATTCCTTGACCCCCAGCCAAAAGACATATCCATGTCAAAAACTCGAGGTTTCCCAAATAAGGTAAAATTTGCTTTTTGGGGGGCTTTTTTATGTCTCAAACCTTAATGCTTAAGAGAGTTCAGGTATCTATCCAATAGGAAATTTAATCAAAAGCTGAGCGTTCATAAAAAATTCAATCAGAACTTTCAATCAGAAATAAGCTCTAGAATCGATCACCTTATGCGAGACACCCTACTTACATAGGTAAAATCGGAAGCAATTAGCACGTTTGTGGTAGAATTGATGTTAGTTTGTTGAATTGATTGATTGGCATAGTTTTGACGCTTCAATTTGCAATAGCTCCATTTTCATGAAAAAAATTTTCAACACCAGGTTTCAAGGATTGAAACAGGGAAAGGAAGTAGTGTGAACCCTCGCATCAGATGTTTTATGCTTCCATCCGCTCATCACTAGTACTGTACTTGGAACCATTTGCCCATTCATTCAAGTTCCCCATTCACCTATAAACTCCCTTAGAACCTCTGTGACTCCTTATACGCGTTAATATTTATGAAATTTAGCCATGTTTATGCGATTGAATTAGAGATGGAAAAAAATCTTTAATTCATACATAACAGTTGTTCCTCAGGTTAATATTTATCGCTTGAGTCGGTGACGTTTGGACATCGGACCACTTGACCATATCCAGGTTTCTCTGAGAATGATTAGTTCCCTTATCAAATTTCATGGGGCTTTTTTTTCCCTCCGAGAGTTCACGCCCGGTCACGGGTCCTCAGCCGCTCATGTTTTACTCATTTATGGAACTGTGCTCCTTACAGGCTACAGCTGCTCTATTCATTCGGTGATCTTTGAAATGGGGCAAACGTGGAATAAAAGATTGACGTTTTCATTCTGACAGTGACGGACGTTTTGGTAAATCCGTCCGATGTATGGGAATTTTCCGTTTCCTCAGCGGGTTAATTGAAGGAACAAAATAGTTTATTGCGTGCCAATAAAGAATCAATCATCTTTTTACACTTTTCAATAAGTAAATAGTACAATATATATATGGGTATATATATATACACACACACACACACACACACACAGACAATAATATAAGAAAATAACAACCGCTGTCGCTCAGAGTCTGGAAGAAATTCTGAAACCGAATATATAGGTTTTTGAATCAGTCTCTGCTTAATGTATCGACTGAAAGTGGTAGTTTTCTGATGTCTGCTGTTAACGTAACATGGCTCTGATGGCTGGTAACATGGAGTCTGAATGGAGTCTGGTAACATGGAGTCAGTGTCTTTTGCTGACGACACAGCCTTTATAATAACGGGTAACTCCTGGCCAAATCCTGACCAAAATCCTTCATTGTCTTAAAGGTATGGGAATGAAGATCAATGTTTCTAAAACTAATTTCTTAACTTTCGGGTTTAGAGAAAGTGATATCTCGCAGACAAAGAACCTAAAATGCCATGTACCGGAATGTGCTGCTGTGAAGTAATACAAGTTGCTTCTGTTCGATACCTAGGCGTGGAAGTTGATCAGAACCTAAGATGGGGCAAACACCTGAAAAAAGTGACATCCTCGATGAGAAAGATGATCCATGTGTGTAGGGAGCTGAGGAACTTTTTAGATATTGATAGACGTAGAATGGTATACTATGCGCTCATTCAGTCGCTCATGATCTATGGTGCATTTGGTTGGGGAGGATGTTGCACGTCCCTTCTTGATTCGTTATTCCTGACCCAGAAGCTCTTAATCAAAGTCTTACTTAAAAAAAGGACAAGATATTCGACAGAAGCTCTCTTTAAAGAGTTCGCAGTACTCAAATTGGGAGAGCTAATTGACAAGATAACTATAATTAAAATATATAAGGATTTACATAGCAACCACCTGAAATTTTTAGATGAGGGAAAAACAAGAACTTGTGGACAATTTCTTTCTAAACTGCCTTTCCGTAGGACTCACCGTGGCCAACGGGCGTATGAAATGTAGGGTATATGAGCAAAAATCAAGCATCGTCAGCATATCTTCCAAAAATGAAAAGTTCAAGTAACAAGAACAATCAGAAAGCAATCATAAAATTCAAATCAAAAACATATAAGTTAAGAAAAGTACAAAATATCAGACCAAAATAGTTCCAAGACGAGGCAGATAAAATTCACAAACATCAGATTAAACATTATAATCATGAGCATTCGCGTATACTATGTCGAAAATATGCCAAGCTATGATCACGAGAATCCACTATCAGAATCTAATAATCATATCGTCCTTGATAAATGATCTTTGACAGCAATTGCGTACCAATTATTCGACAACAAATCGCAAGCCAATGATATTTCAACGTAGGCGGAGAGTTCAGAAGGTAATCTATAAAGATCGACAATAGTCTTATTCAACTAAGTGACACAAGACGAAAATAAGGTGTAGGATGAAACGTAGAGAAGTATAATTTCAATTTAGTGTATGACGACAGATTAATTAATGAGTTATATCGCAAAACTGTTCAATCCCCATGAGCTCCGCTCTATTTCCAAAATTGAAAAGTTCAAAAAAGAACTGAAAAAACATATAATAATGAGGCAATCTGATTTTGAGGGAATCGGTTCATATAAGAAGAATACTTCAAAAGGCACAAAGACTTCAAAACAAATATACAAGGCAGCATCAGAAATCCTGCCTATGTGATCCAGGCTATAAAGGATTCGAATAGCTCTCTTTTGCAGAATCTTTAAGGGTTTTGCTCCTGGACAATTTTCCCAGAGTACAACCCCGCAAGCCAATCGGCTATGAAAACACGAAAAATATACTCGTAGCTCTGAGCACGCGGAGCGATTTAGCCCTGGCAGCTTTACGGAGAAAGATCAACGCCTAGCTGAGTTGAGCTGTAGCATGTCACACCAGATATTTTAGTAGGGGTGGTTAATGGAGGTATGTCAAGAGTTTCAAATTTCATCATGGAGGGGGGTGAAAGGAGGGGCTAATACTGATAAATCATGGTGTTTCAACTATTTTCGTCAGATTTTTGTGATAATTTTTTAATTCAATTATGAATTCGGTCTAGTTTTGGAAGGAAAATGAGGAATTTCAAATTTTATTATGAAAGGTGGTGAATGGAGGGAGTAATAGTAATAAATCATGATGTTTTAACTATTTTCGTCAGATTTTTGTGATCATTTTTTAATTCAATTATGAATTCGGTCTAGTTTTGGAAAATATCTCAGGAGTTTCGAATTTAATACTGGAAGTTATATTATGGAAATTTACTGTCGGTGGAGGAAGTTAAGGGGAGGGGGTAATTCCGAAAAGTCACGATATTTTTGTTTTTTCTCTAACTTTAACTCGCATCAAGATTATATAAAATCCAGGACCTCAATAAGTACCTCCAGCGCTGCCTTCAGGTAGTATACCACAAAACTATACACATCATTCTGATCTATATTTCCAACTAATCTGAATTTTTACTAAGGAATTTTACTATTGACTACTTGATGTTATGTATTTTTGAGATGCGAACTTGCGAGCATCCGGACCACCAAACTATACACATCATTTTGATCTATAAGTATAAATAATCTGAATTTTTACTACGGAATTTTACTATTGATTACTTGATGTTATGTGTTTTTGAGATGCGAGCTTGCGAGCATCCAGACCACAAAACTATAAACATCATCCTGATTTATATGTCCAATTAATCTGAATTTTGACATGGATATGTCTTTGCTCTGGGGGGTCAACCAAAAATTTCCGTCACGCAAAATTGATGTCACAATTTCAGTGCTGTTCACGTACAACCCAGCCGTTGCTAGGGGAAAGGAACTTCCGTAGCTTTCATCGCACAGAAATCGTTCGCCACTCGTTGGAAAGCGCTTGATTTATGTGATAAATGTTCACATCTCAAGCTACCAATTTCCCCTTCCTTACGTACCTGGCTACATTCCTAAACTAAGTTGATTGGACAATAAACAATTTTAATAAGCCGGTTACAATATTCTCAACGTAAAGCAATAGCATCATTTACTCCACTCCATAGGAAACATTTTCATCCCCTGACAACAGTCGACTGTTAACAACAACCCATTGCGTCTGTATTGGAGAAATACTTTAATAATAAATTATAGTATGCTTTTTGTGCCTCCAAGAATGATAAAATAAATTCTTTATCCTACATTCCGTCGCCTACAGTCCAAAGTTAAAGGATTTGTTTATAACTCTCGAGGACGACCGTTATGAAATCCCCAATCGAAGACATATCCATGTAACATGGTATCTGCTAGTAAAGCAGATAGTGGAACTGGTTTACGAGTTTTGACATGGATATTTTTCTAAGGAATTTTACTATTGACTATTTGATGTTATGTATTTTTGAGATGCGAGCTTGCGAGCATCCAGACCACAAAACTATACACATCATTCTGGTTACATTGGCGGACGTATGCTATCTGAAGGCAGCGCTGGAGGTGCTGGCGGTCGGGTAACAGAAAAGGTCCAAAACCCATTCATAGGGACGTCCCTGTAATGAATATATTACTTACTAATATGTTTTTAGATCGTCAATAGCGCTCAAGCTTTGAAATACATAATATTCCTGTCACGGGGTCCGATTGGGAAGTTGGTCGTTTCCGATCAGGCAATGACGCAATAATATTGCTGGAGGTGTTTTGTTGGGAGGAGCTAATTATAAAAAAGTAAGCCAGTTCGTACACCTTGCGATTGCGCAAGAAAACGATTTCGTTTGGAGGCACGATATAGGGAAGTGATGTGATGGCGGGCTTGTGACACTTTCTCGATACCCACTGACCCGCAAGGCGAAAAGATATCGGCAGCTACGCTTTTTTCGCTACACAAGTCACGCACGTATTTCTAGGTCGAACGCCTTCAGCTCTTACCTAACAGATGCATTACAATATATCGAAGGACCAGCTTCATACGAACTAGGGTGGATTTATCAATCTGCTTTACCTACGCCACACAGGTCTGGTACGGTTTGGTCAGGTTTCCTGATTATGATGGAATAAATTGTTTCATGAGCTTATGTTGTAGAATGTAGACTATGCAGGGTGTCCAAAGGGGCGTTCACCCCCCCCCCCCCTCCGAAATCATAATTTTACAGCTAAATGAGAGTTTTCTTTTAATCACCATGATTTTTTGCTTGGATCTCAAAAAGAACCCCTATTTTTATTGCCGATTTGAATTCTACGTGAAATTTCATGAAGAAATGGCCCATGACTTGATTTGTTGGGTGCACGCAAACAGGCGCGATTCCGCTCCAAAAGTGCGCAATTCCGTTCTAAAACTGCAATAAATGTGAAATACTAAGTTTTTGAAGGTACTCAATCGCCACTTGTAATACATGATTTTGGAGTATTTTTCGTGCTTAACCTCGTAATGATGTTCATTTATTGATATTTGCAACACCAACTTGCGAAAACACCGAAAAACCCACATTTCAGATCGTTTTAAGGTTTGGAGAAAGGTGTAAGAAAAGTGCAATTCTGGTCACTTTTTCGGTGTTTTCCCAGGTTGGTGTTGTGAATATCAATAAATGAACATCATTACGAGGTTCAGCACGAAAAAATACTCCAAAATCATGTATTACAAGTGACAATTGAGTACCTCAAAAACTCAGTATTTCACATTTATTGTAGTTTTGGAACGGAATTACGCACTTTTGGAGCGGCATTGCGCCCGTTTGCGTGCACCTAACAAATCGATTGATGGGTCATTTCTTCATCAAGTTTTACGTAGAAATCAAATCTGCAATAAAAAATAGGGGTTCTCATTTAAAATAACGAAGTTGATGTCAATTGCGCAAGCCTACGCACGTGGGCAATGCGCAATTTTGTCATTTTTGAGATCTTTGCAAAAAATCATGATGATAAAAATAAAAAAAATCTCATTTAGCTGTAAAATAACGGTTTTAGAGGGGACGTGTATGTCTCGTTGGACACCTTGTATCTAGATTTCGCTAAACCTTTTATTGCACCGAGTAAACTCTTCAACAATATTAATTTGACTTAATGTACTAATACACATTTTTAAGGGGTTAAAATGCTTAAACTAGTTCCATGTCTCTCTCACTTTTCACATGAACTTCCAACACTAGGTCATGTGGTTTCAAGCGCGATGAGTTTGATCTTGCACATTGAGTAGCTCAACAGCTAATGGAAATAAATTTTTAAATGTTCTGTTTTAAATTTAATAAACTTTATTTGAGCAATATTCTGCTAAAAATTATAAATTTCACGATTTTTAGCGGTTTATGGCCATTTTTAGTGATTTTTTCAACACATTTTTTGGATTTTGACCAATTTAATGTGTTCAAAAAGTGCTGGCCAACGAACTCATCCTTTCGTTTGGAAAGCTTGCTTTTTTGGCGCAGGAACGGGATTTGTATCTCAATCCTAAGGAGAGTTATCGTCTGGAATGACACACACTCACACACACACAAAGATATGAAAAAGCGTTAAACTTTATGATTCTTATCGTGTAGAATGACATATGTATATATACGTACGAAAAAACGCAAACTTCAGGGATCGTTTCAGAATGCTTCAAACCGGATTTCAATGAAGAAATTTTTCAAAAAATTTGATTTTAAAATTCTCCGAGCCCTTGCAATAGCTTCATTTTCTGCGAAAATTCGCTAAAAAAGATTTTCACAAGTTTCATCAGAAGGTATTTACTCACGCGTACAAGAGTGCCCAATATTTTGCTATCTGGAATTCGCAAGGTGATGTTGGGTAATTAAAATACAGCAGCGTGGAGGTGGTGTGGGCCTTTACATTAGTAGTGACACAATTTGCAAATAACGGAAACCGGGTGGATTAGCAAGCCTAATTGGAATTCTTCGCTCCTGATGGATAATGCCGTTTTAAATGGAATAAGGATTTCTAATCCTGTTACTTGTGCATTTGTTATCTTAAACGAAAAACTTGACTCTAAATAGCTACCAACCTTGGGTAGGATTAGAGTACAGCGACCATTAACCTCTGTGACAATAATAAATAGGTATGTTGTCCCACTTATCGCCTGCGTAGAACGCATCTGAACAATTCTCTCGGGTCAACCCGCTCGATTCCCACCTTCCGGGTCAGTTCTTGCCAAGTTGTTGCCGTTTTCCGATCTCTTACGTCACGTTTCCGTCGAGTTTACTCTTCTTTAACTACCGTTCAAAGTACCACACTACGAACTAAATCACTCGCGACGAAGTTGTGGAAACCCATTTCAAAACGGAAGTTAGTAATAAAACGTTGTCTATTTCCACAAAAAATAACGAGTTACTATGTTAAATCGATTTTTTTTTTTTTTGACGGCTAGGCCATCATCAGTAACAAACAATAACTGAAGACACATTAGAAAGGACACAGCTAGTGTGCTCATTGGTCGAGGGAAAGGAAAGGTAGGCTGGAGATGCAACCAATTAAGTGCAAGCAAAGTGAAGGGGGATTATAGCTAATGAAGTGAAAGGAGAAAAAGAATTACTAGTTTCAACAGTTAGAAGGATAATTCCAAGTCTTACAGAAATGGACTTATCATTGGTGAAATATATTGAGGGATATCTTCATTTAAAATTTACCAGATCTGGCACTTTTGATAGTTTCGAATTTTTCAAGTACATTCAACACACTTCCCTTTGGAAAAATGTTCCTACTTTGTAACCTCTCGATGATAGAATTTTGCCGATTTTATCAGAAATTTTCCCATAATAAGGTATACTTATCCATTGCTTTTCTCCTAAATTTATATCTTCCTTAGCCAGACTGGAAACTTTTTCCCAACTCTTTTTCCAAAGAACCTTATCCCATATGGTATCAACGAGATCTCCTCCATATCCGTTGCTATTCGTTATGCTTTTGATAATTTTATTTATTTTTCGTGGAAATAGACAACGTTTTTTCAGTAACTTCCGTTATGAATGCTCCTCTCTCTCTCTCTCTCTCTCTCTCTCTCTCTCTCTCTCTCTCTCTCTCTCTCTCTCTCTCTCTCTCTCTCTCTCTCTCTCTCTCTCTCTCTCTCTCTCTCTCTCTCTCTCTCTCTCTCTTTCTCTCTCTCGTACTCACTCTCTCTTCCTCCCTCAGGTTTTTGGCGTATTATTCGAGAAAACCTGTTTCAAAGAGATAGGTAAACAGAGGAGCTGACGTCATCCCGTGATTACAATTAAAAAATGTAGAGCACCGAACGAATAATGGGTTGGTGAACCACAAAGCACCCATCGGCGGAAGTGGTCAGATCCCTGGCGAGAGGTCGCAATTAGTGGAAACAGATGGGACACACATCCTTTTATTTCAATTGACCCCTTCAACTATCCCTTCCTCCTTGACTGCACACTAGCCGGGTTACAATATGTGCAGGGCATCACCACCACCACCACTTATCCATGCAAATGACTCTGGTCGCCCATCTGAGCGGACAGTAGGTCAGTGGTGCGGGCCGAGGGGTGCGGACGGAGGGTAACACGTGTAGGTACCAGTTGCGTCAAGTGCGAACCGGGCTCGAGTGTCTGACCGAAGCGATTCTCCGAGTGTTATCCACTTCAGCTGACGCGAAATAGGGAGGTCTGGGCTGTTTCAGCGATGTTGCTATTCAGCTCTCCCTACCTCAGCTCTGACCAAAGGGAAACGTTAAGTCATACAAAATGCATAAACGTGCTCGTCGAGGACTCGAGGGCTCATTAAGGAATTTTTTTGTTCAAGAGTACTCGAGCTAGCTTTGAGATGAACTGTTCAAATAGTTGATATATATAATTATTATAATTTGATGTTTCTGTGACTATGAGATTATAAATTCAGGATTGTAGAATGACCAGTCTAGTCTTGAGTTTTATGTTCTTTATTACGACGTTTCAACCCAGGATCTGGGTCCTATTCATGCATAATCATCTAGAAAGAATAGACAAGGGATCAGTATATATTCCTAATTACCACTAAAAATAAGTCTATAACATTATGATTTTTCTATGACAAGGACAATTTTCTTACAACTTACATATTATATTGATGTACTGGAACTTCAAAGTGCTGGAATGACTTATTTTCATATACATAATGACATTCGGAATATAGTGTTGTGCTGGAAACACGTGTGCTCGTCGAGAGGGACGCGGAAACCAACAAAAATTTTGTTGTCTAGTTTAAGTTGTGATTCTGTGCATTTTCGTTACAAAAATACAATATCATTTTCCATTGCATATTCCGTCGTATTTCGTCTAACAATATTGATCAACACACGTTGTTGGTGAAGCCACTCTTACAATATGGTAGGGAAAATCCTGAATTTATAATTATTATTACTGTTTGTTGATTTTATAAATGATAGTTTTTATTGATGAATTTTTATGAATGAATGTTTAGTATGTTTGTAATTTATAGAATGTTTGGCTGTATGATTGTTGGCTTTCTGTATTTTGGCTTGGGGCTCTCGGTCGGCCCGGGGGCGGTCTCGCCTGGTGTTTTGCTTTCCGGTGGAGCGATTGTTATGATCGTGTCTAGGGGTGCATATCCAGAAATGGGTGTGCACCCTCGGGAGGCCGCCATGGTGGGTCGGGTCCGGGCTTGGCCGGGACGACCTGGCCGAGCCACCTTTTGGGTGGTTACAAAAATACCTATTTGGTATGCAGCCGACATTTTAGTTTTCTTATTTATTTTATCTTTTTTATAACTTTTTAAAATATAGTTATTCCATAAAATTGTATGGCTGCATGTATAAATTTGTGCTAATTTGATCATTTGGGAGTTGTGAATTTGTATTTTTTATTTGGCTTGTTTGTTTTTTACTATTGTTATACACTTATGTGTGATGGTAAATAAAACTATCTCTTTTTCTCTCTCTTTCTCTCTCTCTCATCCGAAAGGAGATCCATTGTACCGATTGTATCTAGAAATACAGACTACTTAATTATAGAAAATTAATAATGATAGGGTAGAATATAGCTCAAAATGTCCATCGATGCATTTATTGCATTGTAATTATGTTCAGTAATTAGGTATATTACATTGTATTACATAGTTATATTATATTTATAAATTGGGTTGAATGACTAGGTACACCAGTCTTCAAAAGTTAGGTCCTCGCAGTATTTCGGTGCCATGATAGCTGCCCTCATCCGGTATAGATATCAAAATTGTGATTATCAACCAGAGCTATCTTGATGAATTATAAGTTTTAACATCTGTATTGGTTAGTGGATTTTCTAGTGAACTGTTTTTAAACTTAGAAGTAAGTATAAACGAGTAAAAAAAAAATTTAGAAACCTGTCATTCAACCCATTTTATAAGTGAACATCGACCGAGTCATAAACATACAACATATTGTAAAGGAATTGAATCGGGGCTCCCTCAGTGAGTATGGCCAGTGCACTCTCGTAGCGGTTTTACCCTTATAAATATTCAATCTACCTCGCAATTTTCGTGTGTAACAAGCTTTTACAGTGAACTATTGCTAAAATAACCATACTTTTCCTCAAGGCTTTTTTGCGGTGCCAAATGGTGAGCAAAATGTATTATAAGAGTAGTGGAAAACCAGGCATGTTTCTCAAGACGTGACAAATCACATACCATCTGATTTTTCAATACAATTTGTCTGCAGCTTTCCAACCGCCTGGAGCGCCTCAGCACCGCCCTCCACCCCCGTTTCCCGTCAATACCGTTCGCTGCTGAACAGCGAGAGCGGGGGATGCGTTGCAGGTGGTTGTTGGCACCTGCAGCCCTCCCTTGCCATCAAGGGGAAGAAGGGTCGCCCAGTTCCCACGTTTCTGAGGCCGTTCCCGAAGTGTATGTTCCAGCCCATGGGGTCCCCCCATCTGCAACCACTACATCAGCCCAGGCTCACGTATATATACACACATATACACACACGAGCACACTTGTCTTGCTAAATCACGTCCCTTAACGCCACATCTGGCTGTCCCCTCCCTATCCACAACCTCCGTCACAAAACCTCTCCTGAAGAAATTTTTTTTAAGGAGATGCCCTTTTCTTACGCGTTTGTTATGAACCTTACGGTTCTTACCACTACCCCCTTACCACCATCCCTTAGATCTTACCACCCACTACCCTTCCCACCGATATCTCCTATCCTTCATTCCAACACATTCAATCTTTGACGGCTCAAGTTGTCTGCTCTGAACCTAATGGGCTTTTGTGTTATTACTCAAGGTTTTGAATGCGTTCCGATGTACCTATTCAGTGTGAGACGAAAATTGATCTGGAAGAATAGCAATAGAGAGCAAATAACAACTCAGCAGATCTTATTCGCTCCATGTTATGGGAAAATACAGGGTGATTCCCTCGCAGATGCAAAAAAAAATTTGGGTGAAACTACGTCAAAAATGGAGTAAAATGCCGCCAACTGCATATTTTTATCTCAATCCGTTCTCGAGATATGATTTTTTAAAGGTTTTTTCAGGAAAACCGTGTTTTTTTTGCCTTTTAAACTCAAATTTCTCCACTTTACTTCATTCAATTTTAACTTTTGACCACATTTTCAGAATCAGCACTATATTTACTATAAGAATAGTGTACTTGGGTTCTTAAAAAGTACCATCCAAAGGCCCTCACATCAGCTCAAACATTGACGATTTTGAAAAAAGAATATTTCTGAAAATCTTTAAAACTGGAAATGTGGATTTTTCAATGAAATTGTTGGTTTTCTCGAAAGATGACCCTCCATGAATCTACGAGTATGGGGGCGGTTTCTATATATTTCTTCACGCTGTATCGAATGGTAACATTTGTAGATCTCTCCAACTCCGTTATTAACCGAGTTTTACACTTAAAATCGCAAATGTTTAGTTTGTTTGTTACGATTAAATGTATGTGTGTTATGGGGTAAAACTAGTTAATTAAAGTGTAAAACTCGATTATAACGTAGTTAAGAGATCTGTAAGAGTTTCCATTTGATCCAGCGAGAAAAAATACATAGAAACTGACCCCATACTCGTTGGTTCATGGAGGGTCATCTTTCGAGAAAACCAACAATTTCATTGAAAAATCCACATGTTTTAACATTAAAACATAATTTTCTCCACTAAATAACTAAACAAAAGTAAACTTGATTATACCGTTGGAAAGAGTATTAGACGAAGCAGTTTTCATGAGATTTGCCAGTTTCCAGGATTCGTTTTGGAAGAGTAGTAAAGTTTTAAAGATTTTCAGAAATATTCTTTTTTCAAAATCGTCAATATTTGAGCTGATGTGAGGGCCTTTGGATGGTACTTTTTAAGAACCCAAGTACACTATTCTTATAGTAAATTTAATGCTGATTCCGAAAATGTGGTCAAAAGTTGAAATTGAATGAAGTAAAGTGGAGAAATTTGAGTTTAAAAGGAAAAAAAACACGGTTTTCCTGAAAAAACCTTAAAAAAATCATATCTCAAGATAAAAGGATTGAGATAAAAATATGCAGTTGGCGGAATTTTACTCCATTTTTGATGTAGTTTCACCCAAATTTTTTTTTGCATCTGCGAGGGAATCACCCTGTATATTAGGTAATAGCAGTAACCTATTAAACCAGAAATCAGTGTATGAGGGGATTTTGAATGAAGATAATAGGATTTGGACTCTGAAATAGGAGTTCCAGTCAGGTAGCCGAGCCGAGCGCACGTGTTTTTTGCGAGCTCATTATTAAGTATTGATTTAGCAGGGTTGTATTGTGAATTTCGTATCAGTTTTTGTTTTTTGTGGTTGTTCTTTGTTTAACTTTCAGCAATTACAATTTTCATAAATTTTTAACAGGTAGATTTCTGGAAAAAGGTCATTTTTGTGAGTTTGGTTGGTGATTTGTTGTTTACCGAAAGGAAAGGACTATCCACTCGACAGAATACCGTATTCTTCAGTCAGCAAAACTCGAAGAGCCGGCCGGTGTATAGTTGAATAATTGCAACAACGAGAATGTCGACCTCCGAGATTCATCAGGTAATTCAATGCCTTGACGTAATCATAACCAAACTTCAAAACTGCGACTGCATTTTGAAGGAACATACATGTTTTGAGTCCACAGGTGCATGCTCTGTCGCAAGAAATTGCTAAAATCCAAGAAACTATCTTGCTCATACAAAAAATTAATAAGAGAATTGACAATATAGAAGAAAATCTAGCATTATCTGAAAAAAATAATACGAAACAGAACCGGCACACGGACAACAGAAACGATCTTATTCTTCATAACGTTCTAGAAGGGAAAGAAAACATGAATATTCTCAAGAGGAAGGTGATGGAAATTTTTAGAACGGAATTGCTTTCTTGAGGATCATGAAGTTATAGGTGTAAGACGTTTAGGCACCATCCAACCTTCCAGAAGTAGACCAGTTCACATTCATTTTGCTAATAATTTCTCTAAATCTAAAGTACGCCAGAATATTTACAAGTTCAAGGGATCCCAATTTAATACATCCTACGACAGACGAACAGGGGAATTTAGGAAGCATCTCTTGCCCAAGTTGTTTCAAGCAAAAAAAGACGGGAAGCTTGCCGTCTTGATTGGAGTTGAACTACTGGTTGATGGAAAAAAACTTATCATTCACTATAGACGACATCTACTGGGTCAGAAGTAGAGATTAATCTGAATACTCCTCCTCCGTCCCCTCCCAACATTTCAGAAAACAGGTCAAGAAGAAGATGCAAATCTACAAGAGATAGAACGAACATCAATACCGCTTTGGAAATTTTGGCAATGACTCGGGATTATTATTGAAATTCGGCATTGGAGTGTAGGCATTATTGATTATGATCTATGTTAACTATGCAGTGCTCATTTATTATACGTAAATTATGTAGACTTGTATAAGTAATTATTTGTTTGTATATAAGTATTTATTTGATTTATTTGACCTATAAAAGTATAACATTGTTTGTTGAGGCAGAAATGAAGGCAAGATATTATGTGCTATTATAAATATGTATTTAAGGAACTCCTTGCAATATCTACGGATTGTACAATAAAATTGAATAGAATTAAATTGACTTTTAAATAAAACTTTACTCTGAGAAGAAAGGTTTTTTGCGAATTTGTACAGAAAATGAAGCTATAACAATGGGTCTAATAGTTTAAAGTTGAAATTTTCTCATGGAAATCCGTTCCCGAAGTGTGCACGTTTACATGTATACATATAAATGTATATATTTGACGAACTATGATACATACGAGAAAGCATTGAACTCTAGGATTCGTTTCAGAATGCCCGAAAATGGATTTCAATGAATACGGGTACATTTTTTGAAAATTTGAATTTTGCAGTATTTCAAGTATTGTGCTCTTAACTGGGAGGACAACTGGATTAGCGATGACGATTTTGGGGAAAGAGTTATGCTATGTTAGGTGCTAAACCCACTAATGACTTACACGCTAACATCTGACTGTCCGATGCTTTTACAAACCACTCACCTGGTAAAAGGATCAACTATTGTTGATAATGAGGTCAAACTCGAGTGAAAGGCTGCGTGTACTGTCACACTGTCACCTGGGCCACTCGAGTCCAGAACAATATTTTTAACGATTACCTGGACCGCAGTTTAAGGTTACACATTCCGTCTGATGTTGAGTTGGTGGAGGAAGATCCAACAACTTTTTTTCGCATGATTACAAAACTATCTTGAACGACGGATACAATTCTTGAGTGTGGTCTTCGTGTTATACAGGGTGATTCCCTCGCAGATGCAAAAAAAATTTGGGTGAAACTACATCAAAAATGGAGTAAAATGCCACCAACTGCATATTTTTAGCTCCATCCGTTTTCGAGATATGATTTTTTAAAGGTTTTTTCAGGAAAACCGTGTTTTTTTCCTTTTAAACTTGAATTTCTCCACTTTACTTCATTCAATTTCAACTTTTGATCACATTTTTGGAATCAACATTAAATTTACTATAAGAATAATATACTTGGGTTCTTAAAAAGTGCCATCCAAAGGCCCTAACATCAGCTCAAACATTGACGATTTTGAAAAAAGAATATTTCTGAAAATCTTTAAAACTTTACTACTCTTTCAAAACGAATCCTGGAAACTGGCAAATCTCATGAAAACTGCTTCGTCTAATACTCTTTCCAACGGTATAATCAAGTTTACTTTTATTTTGTTATTTAGTGGAGAAAATTATGTTTTAATGTTAAAAAATGTGGGTTTTTCAATGACATTGTTGGTTTTCTCGAAAGATGACCCTCCATGAACCAACGAGTTCGGTTTCTATGTATTTTTTCTCGCTGGATCGAATGGAAACTCTTGCAGATCTCTCAACTACGTTATAATCGAGTTTTACACTTTAATTAACTAGTTTTACCCCATAACACACATACATTTAATCGTAACAAACAAACTAAACATTAGCGATTTTAAGTGTAAAACTCGGTTATAACGGAGTAGGAGAGATCTACTAATGTTACCATTCGATACAGCGTGAAAAAATACATAGACACCGACCCCATACTCGTAGGTTCATGGAGGGTCATCTTTCGAGAAAACCAACAATTTCATTGAAAAACCCACATTTTTTAACATTAATACATAATTTTCTCCACTAAATAACGAAATAAAAGTAAACTTGATTATACCGTAGGAAAGAGTATTAGATGAAGCAGTTTTCATGAGATTTGCCAGTTTCCAGGATTCGTTTTGAAAGAGTAGTAAAGTTTTTAAGATTTTCAGAAATATTCTTTTTTCAAAATCGTCAATGTTTGAGCTGATGTTAGGGCCTTTGGATGGTACTTTTTAAGAACCCAAGTACACTATTCTTATAGTAAATTTAATGTTGATTCCAAAAATGTGATCAAAAGTTGAAATTGAATGAAGTAAAGTGGAGAAATTTGAGTTTAAAAGGAAAAAAACACGGTTTTCCTGAAAAAAACCTTTAAAAAATCATATCTCGAAAACGGATTGAGATAAAAATATGCAGTTGGCGGCATTTTACTCCATTTTTGATGTAGTTTCACTAAAAATCACAAATCAGCATCTATGAGGGAATCACCCTGTATAGAAGAAAATCTAGCATTATCTGAAAAAAAAAAATAAAATAAAATAAATAAATAAAAAAACGAAACAGAACAGGCACACGGACAACAGAAACGATCTTATTCTTCATAACGTTCTAGAAGGGAAAGAAAACATGAATATTCTCAAGAGGAAGGTGATGGAAATTTTGAGAACGGAATTGCTTTCTTGAGGATCATGAAGTTATAGGTGTAAGACGTTTAGGCACCATCCAACCTTCCAGAAGTAGACCAGTTCACATTCATTTTGCTAATAATTTCTCTAAATCTAAAGTACGCCAGAATATTTACAAGTTCAAGGGATCCCAATTTAATACATCCTACGACAGACGAACAGGGGAATTTAGGAAGCATCTCTTGCCCAAGTTGTTTCAAGCAAAAAAAGACGGGAAGCTTGCCGTCTTGATTGGAGTTGAACTACTGGTTGATGGAAAAAAACTTATCATTCACTATAGACGACATCTACTGGGTCAGAAGTAGAGATTAATCTGAATACTCCTCCTCCGTCCCCTCCCAACATTTCAGAAAACAGGTCAAGAAGAAGATGCAAATCTACAAGAGATAGAATGAACATCAATACCGCTTTGGAAATTTCGGCAATGACTCGGGATTATTATTGAAATTTGGCAGCGGAGTTTAGGCATTATTGATTGTGATCTATGTTAAGTATGCAGTGTTCATTTATTATACGTGAATTATGTAGACCTATATAAGTATTTATTTGTTTGTATATAAGTATTTATTTGATTTATTTGACCTATAAAAGTCAAACATTGTTTGTTGAGGCAGAAATTGAGGCAAGATATTATGTGCTATTATAAATATGTATTTAAGGAACTCCTTGTAATACCTACGGGTTATACAATAAAATTAAATTGAATTGACTTTTAAATAAAACTTTACTCTGAGAAGGAAGGTTTTTTTTGCGAATTTTTACAGAAAATAAAGCTATAACAATGGGTCTAAATAATTTAAAATTAAAATTTTCTTATGGAAACCCGTTCCCGAAGTGTGCACGTTTACATGTATACATATAAATGTATATATTTGACGAACTATGATACATACGAGAAAGCATTGAACTCTAGGATTCGTTTCTGAATGCCCAACAATGGATTTCAGTGAATACATTTTTTGAAAATTTGAATTTTGCAGTATTTTATGTTTTGTGCTCTTAACTGGGAGGACAACTGGATTAGCGATGACGATTTTAGGGTAAGTGTTATGTTATTTCAAGTGCTAATACCCACTTATTGACTTGCTAACATCTGACTGTTCGATTCTTTTACAAACCACTCACCTGGTAAAAGCATCAACTATTGTTGATGATGAGGTCGAACCCGAGTGAAAGGCTGCGGGTACTGTCAGACTGTCACCTGGGCCAGTCGAGTCCAGAACAATATTTTTAACAATTACCTGGACCGCAGATTTAAGGTTACACATTCCGTCTGATGTAGAGTTGGTGGAGGAAGAACCAACAACTTTGTTTCTCATGATTACAAAACTATCATGAACGACGGATAAAATTCTTGAGTGTGATCTTCGTGTTATACAGGGTGATTCCCTCGCAGATGCCAAAAAAAATTTGGGTGAAACTACATCAAAAATGGAGTAAAATGCCACCAACTGCATATTGTTAGCAAAATTTGAATTTTGCAGTATTTCAAGTATGGCCCATATTCTCGTGACGTCACGCCTGGAGTAGGTTCGCGTTTCAGCCAAAGTCGGCCATGATACCGCCCTACGTCAATGAATCGCTACTCAACCAACCTATTTCTCACAAGAAGTTTGCCGTCTCACGTCAACATAATTAGTAGTTATAAGGCCATTTTTCAACAGTTATGTTTTGAAAACGTATAATATTGTAGCAATACAAAGTTTCAATTCGACTAAATTTTATAATAATCATGCCTGCCAGCGCAATAATTGATTGTAGATTGCTGTCAAAAATACCAATCTAACGTGAACGAGTTTTTATTTGGACTAGGAGCCTACTAACTATAGTAGTTAATCAGTGTAAGAAAACTAAAGAACTTCATTCGTTTAGGCTTTGAGAATAATTAACCTGAAAAATAGTAAAGAAAAGATGATTGAAAATTCCTCAGGTGTCTGTACTGCTGTGTAGGTACCTAGCCATTGCTCAGGTAGCTTCATCAGCGTTTATTATAAGTTCGTAGTACTATGCTTAACTGAGGAAGCTTTACTTGTTATATTGAATGAATAAAACGAGAGATTTGATAGTATATGTCAAAATAAACAAGGCAGGTTGTTGCTACACCAAGAAACGAAACTACTTGGGTAGTTACGTACGTCCTATCAGATTTGCTGTTGGTCTAAAGTGCCTAAACAAAGTAGGTGGGTCGTTGCTTTGCCGACGAATACAACCGCTGATTAGCAAGTTTGTCAAATATCGAATCAGGGAATATGCAACATGAATTAAAAACCAGCTGCAAGGAAAAAACCTTGAAATGCATTCCTCTGACGGTAAGATTTCATAAAGACGGCATTGGCAGTGCAGTTATTGCGCGAGTTTTGCAGTTACGCAAATTTTATGGACAAAAAAGGTAATTAGGTACCTACTTTCGTTTTGATCAATGAAGTACCTACATGAACAAGTAATAATATACGGAAAGTATGTAGGCATACCTTACCTCTAGGTACTTACCTTTCCACGTGTGATACGAGTACAACTTACTATTCCCGCCTAACAGAGCTCTCATAACACATCCTTTCACAAGACCACTTTCACAGTACTCTAAAGATTTTTAGTTTCAATTGATTCAAAGAACAGTTCTAAAACTAGATAGGTAATCCACAACATTTTTGCGGCTGATGTCTGGATCATCTAGAACACTTGTATGTCAACTCCCCAACACACATTTCATATGGATCTCTACCCCACAGATTAAATCTTGCATTCGTAGCGTTTGAGGTCAACACCTGATAATAACTTGATGTAATTTGCGTACAATTTATCACCTTGCATATTACAAATAATGAAAATATTGACTCGGAACTAGGTGAGACTATGTTATGCTGTTGTCCAGCTGTGACTACAAATGGGGCATTTTTGCATATGTTTACTCGTCACCATGACAACAAGGTGGAATAACTTCGATTTCGCTTGCCTCGATGTAAGGATGCGCTAGTGTCCAAGTCTCGAGAATATCACCCATATCCTCTGCAGACCGGTTGCAGCAACTTTGAGTTGCTGTCCTTTCCCCAAAGACCATGATTTTGAAATGAATTTTTTTCCATGTGTTCATTCTGTTGTCATAGAATTGTGACAACACTAATATTCATATCACTGCTATCTCCTATCAGTGCGTCAAGCCTCGAAATGGAGAAGAAAACAAAGCGATCATTTCTTGGTAGGTAGTTTTGGTAGGTAGTTTAATTATCCAATTTTCGATCCATTTTCATTGGATTTTGTTGCCTAGAGTCTCCTGGTGACAATACTCTATAAGGATTTGAAAATATTTATGTGTGAAAATTGTTCAGCAATTAGTTTTTTTAGTGTCCATTTAGATGGACAGTCGGACTCTATACCCATCCACAGCTGTCAGTTTAAATGTACATCAGGACTTTGTGCCCATCCTGGGTCGTCCATTTGAATGGACATTTGTCCATTTGAATGGACATTTGTCCATTTGAATGGACATTCTTGGGACTCAATCAGGAACCAATTATACTCACAATAATTTCAATTAGTTAACAGTGTCCACTTCAATGATAATCTATTTAATTTCACCGATTTTTATTTTTCAGAGTTTGTTGTTTGCTGATAACAGCCAAATTTTAAAAACGGAAGTTGGTGAAAAACGTTGTCTATTTCCACGAAAAATAAAGAGTTACACTGTTAAATCGATTTCGACGGTTAGGCCCGATGCCCATTTTTTTGGACATTTCGCAATTTTCATCAGAAATATATTTTATTCAAAATGTTTACATTTTCGTCTTACGTAAACCCCCAACACCCCAGAAAAAGGGGAAGGGTGGGAATTGGTAAATGTAGTTTATGCAAGTTCAGGTCTGTGGAGGATATAAGAGAGAAGTACGTCTGTCTGTCTGTCTGTCGATTCACGCCCGCTTGTCCGATTTTGATGCGGGTTTTTGCACCATGATTTGCAAAGTTCCGGATCAACATTTAGGCTATAGTAAACTCCTCCGAACCTCCACCTTCGTCGTCAGCCCGGTAAACAAGTTCGTTAGTAAGGGAAACCCTGATCTGCGGACTACTTTACACGTCAAATGAGGTTAGGATCGGATCCGGTGGATAATGAACAGAAAGACTATTAACAAATAAATCTAGGGCTGAATTTTCAGCTACTAATAAATATAATTTATCTAGCCATGCGGAAAAGGGGGTTTTTGGTGGGGGGGGGGGATTGGTGCGATATGGTGTGGTATGATTAAATCATATTTTCTGACTAACAATCTAAAGCAATAAAATATAATTCATGTTATGACTCAAAATACCACACAGTCCTAATTGAAATGAATTATTTTTCAAGTTTTTCAATGAGCCACTTTTAGACTGCAGGAAATCTATTCATTCCCGCCAAGTACCTGTCAATAGATGATCTTCACATTCCGACCGCTCAGTAAAATGAGGTTTTATTGTTGAGCTTGTCAAAGCAAGATGGCGGCTGAAGGGAAGTCATTTTCTAATTTTATTGTTCGGCTGTCATGAAAAAGGACAGGAGGTTGAGAAAGGTGAAACGGAGTATTGGTGGTTTGGTCATTCACCTCTCACAGGACACATTCACGTAAGGAAGCTGAGTAGGTACCTACTCTTCAATAGCACTGCTTTCTTTATTGGTAATCAACTTGATTTTGTCTGTGATTTACACTAATCAAAACATCAGGCATAGTATTAATCATGTCCAGGTAGGTCATGCCAATCCGTCAATCCGTTTCGAATCTATGGGGGAGGGGGATCACTTTATGTTTGAGTACGTGACAAATTTTGTCGACGCTGCCTAGGTCACAATTCTCACCCATTGTGTTTTGATTCCTGTTGTGTAAACATGAGTTGAGTTCGTATTGTTAATGCTAGAGTACTTAGCTGAGAAGCTACCAGCTCACTTCATCACAAGCTGTACCAATAAAAAGCATTTTAATAATTTGAAGTTTGACGAATCTTTACTAGAAGTTGTTACCTGCTTCCTGTTTAGCCTCACACTTGGATCTTGCAAACCCACTGCTTTCCCAACGAATTGGCCTATCTATTTTGAAATGAGATGGTCTTCAGATTTTGGTTTTGTCTTCTCATTAAATCTTGATGGTGGGAAAGAAAAGTTGTTAATCGTTAATGGGTCCGATGAAATAAATTATTCTTGTTATGTTTAGTAAAGCTGGCTTGTGTTGAGAATCAAGTAAGCCAAATTCATAACCTTTGTATAGTACTAACCTTGGAATTCACTCATTTCAATCTGCTTTTCTGTGTTCAGTGTGATTTGTTTACAAAGTCTTCTAAGTTGTACGTTTATTTTCATGTTAGCAGCAAAATGTGAAATCCAGGGGTCCCTAATTGTGTACTAGTTATCTTCTTAGGCTAAGTTCCCATTGCATCCTTGGGTTTGTTCGACTAAGAGTCCAGAACGGTTCAGAACTGACCACGCCTCTCATGAGGCGTTTGTTTAGCTGCAGAACTCGTTTGGAATCGATAGTCCACTGTTTGTTTAAGCATGCATTACCATTCAGAATCAGTTCAACCAGTTCTATGATTTTTTTCAGTACTCCCAATTTGACGTATGTACAGTTAAGGATTACCTCAACTCGTTTGTCATCCATTGATTTACTTTTGATAGGCATTTTACTTACCAATTATACCTGCAGCTATGAATAGTTTCATTAACTCTGATGAGATGACGAAAGTTACTTATGTAAGCAGGTTACAGTGAAGATTACCAATGCGGCTCCAAACTAACAAGGTCCGCCACTAGGAGCGGTAGGGGGCTAAGGACCTAAGAATCATGGTGTTTGATAACTTGCGTCACTCCTTTTCACTCTACAATTCGTTCCAATCACCATCAATCTTATCAATACTGGTCAAAAATGGGGATTATATTATTAATAAATAAATAATTTTTATACAGAAACACAAAAACCAACAAAAACAACTTGTGTCCATCATGACTGCCCTTATAGGAAACAAAATTATAGCAAATTAGCAAGGTCATTGTTTTCGTGCTGCGCACTATCTTGATCTTCTCATGTTCGGGGCCCCATTCTGAACTATCCTAAGAACATTCAATTTGGCTAATTATGGTCCTCAACTGATCCCATCCTGATCCTTTTCAAAACACAGTTCCATCCATAACTGATTTGAGATCCTTAGCCAATAACTTTTGGACCAGTCACTTAGGGCGTTCGTGGTGTTCTTTCAAACATTATATCTATGCCCTTCCTTTCGTGGTTATACTTATGGCCCTAAACCAGTTTTCTGAACGTCAGCTACAGGACTGTTCAAGATTAACCCCCCTCTGTAACGTCAGTATACGCCAATCAAATCATGTTTTCACCGTATCACAATCTCCTGTCGTTTGTATGTTGTTCTATTCGTTTGCCCTTCGGGACTTATTTATTGTCATTAATAATGTTATTTCCTTATTGGCTGTTAATGCCAGACTACCGTTTTTCCTGTGTAGTTAAATTTTGTCCTTTTGAAATGGGATCAATTGAGTCAAGTTTGAATTTATAAAATTGAGTTTTCTAAGCGCACTTTCCTTTAATGAACTACTGAGGATTTTTGATGCATTTTGGATAACAATGACCTCATTTTCACACAATGTATCATGTTCCTTGTAGTTGAAATTATGATTAAGTTCACTCTACGCTTTGCGTGCCTCCTGCAGTGTTATAAAAACCACGCCTACACAAAGAATAAAATTATATTAATTTAATTTCGTTGACTGTACACAATGCCTGATTACATACTTTGCTGGTAACATGTATAGTAATATCTGCGTCGCTTCTAACTTGTTACTTTATTTTTGTGGTTTTGTTAGGTAACTTCACCGATGATATGAAATTGTTCACTTCCTACCTAACATGTTTTTTGAACATAGGTACGTGTAACGTTACCCACCCACCTATTTTTTTGAGCATATCGTTTTTATAGTACCTATTTATAGCACCTGATTCTTTGAAAATCTTAGTTTTACCTTCCTGAAAAATATTCAGTTTTGTAAACCTTTCTTTTCAACGTGGATACTTCACATTTTGGGCTAGGAGTCCGCCCGTTTCACCGAGTGATAATCCCATAAATGTATCCATGATACCACGTTTTCCAATGTAATGTAATAAACCAGATTTGTAAATGTTTAGATTTATACCACTGAAAATTGTGAAGAATTTCGTAACTCAAATCACTAAGTTACTAAATGGTTGATTTTGTTATGTTAATGTGATGTTTGTTCATCGATGTTCCTTCCTAAAAAAATACGAAGAACTGAAATAAACTTTCTACAAATGAATCAGTAACTCATATTGGTTCTGATATCACTTCTCTTTCTTGAAGGTTTCCATTAATAATTTCAAAACAGAAGTCCCAGTCCCATTACAAGAGATGATTTTTTAGCAAATCGGTTTTTAATTACTTTACTTTTTATGATGCTTTGTCATGGTCCAAAGATCAAATATTGATGAAAATCAATTAAACTGGACAAAACACAGTTTTCACGGCACGAATTTAGAACAATGTATTTCCTCAACCCGTGCTCAAGTAATGCAATGGGTTTAAAGTCCGAGTTGGCTGCTTCACAAATAAGTAGGTACTGAAGAATTATAATCATTTCCAATATTCCCTCAAAAACTAGTTCACAAGAAAGTTTTAGCTAATTCTTTGAAACAGTACCAAGTTATTTGAAGTTCTTGGTATGGGCAACGAAAATACCCAGTGGAAGCATGCTGGGTCCATAACCTATTGAAAATTAATTAAACAGACAGATTTTTTTTTCCTGGTACAAATTAAGAAAATAATGTATTTCCTCGACACATTTATGTATTTAACGTAACAGGCTTAAAGTACGAGTTGATTACTTCACACAGTAGTGGAGAATTATTTCCTACAAATATTGCCAGAAATTACACATAAATAACAAATATTTGTGTACCTAGTGAATATAGGTAGGTAAATATTTAAGTTTGATTGAAAAAGTGCATTGTCTATCAGAAGCAGGAAAAACACAGCCTCAAGATGCACACATTGCCTTCACAAAATTCTGCGATTTCAGTGGCAGTTTACCCAGCGAGTGATAGATGGAGGAGATAATATATATGAAGGATTGAGGACCTCAATTCGCACCATTTTAGTGCCATCAATCATCGGGGGAGCAACGTCTGAGAGTGAATGTGACATCTTCTCATTGCCAGTGAACAAGGGTGGATTGGGATGGTCTGATCCTGTTAGAACAGCCAGGAATTCATATAGCACATCAAAAAATGGAACGGAAGTTCTATCAAGGTCCATTTGCTTGGGAACACCATTTGATGTAGATGAACACCTATCAACATTGAGAGTCGCAAAAGGTGAGGCAATTCAGACACGCCAGGAAACAGATGACAGCCTACTGGCCTCCTCCCTATTTGAACTCCCACCAGACAGACAAAGAGCCATAGGAAGAGCAGTCCTCATAACTACGAAGAAGAAATGCTCTGGATGGCTTTCCACTCTTCCTCTAAGAAGGCATAATTACGATCTGACAGCAAGTGAATTTCGTGATGCATTGGCAGTTCGGTATAAGCGAGAGCCTGTAGAAATGCCAACATCTTGTGATGGCTGTGGTTGCCACAGTTTTACTCTTGAGCTGCAAAACAGGAGGGCTGGTAACAAGACGGCATAATGAAATTCGGGATGTATTGGGAGAGTTGATGATGTCTGCTTGGGGAAACTGTGTAAAAGAACCGGTAATCACAGGTAGCGAAGCAACCAAAGGTAGCGGAAGCATTGTTTTCATTTTCGGGAGAAATTTTTTTTTTTTTTTTTTTTTTTTTTTTTTGTAAAAATTTCATATTTTACGTTTTAGCCCATTCTGAACAACTTTGGTTTCGTGTCTGTCTGTGTGTGTGTATATCGTTTGTCAGCATGCGCAAACGGAAATTCTACCAAGCATCATTTTCTCACGCCCTAGTCGTCTCGCCCGAATTTGGATGATAGTTGGGGGATGCCATTTTAAGCTATCTTATATCAATTTCAACATGATTGTATCATTAATAGCTACTGCGCATGTGCCTATGTGAAATCCTTGTAACGACCCTAATTTCCACAGTTTTCATCCGATTTCGATGAAAGTGTCAGAGAATGCGCGGGTTAGGGTTGTAAATGGTTCCCTATCAGTTTCATTGCTGCCAATTCAATACTTCATTCTGCGCATGCGCAAAAGTAAATTCCATTATGTCAAATTCCCCCCCACCCCCCCATAGATTTAAAACGGATTTGAATTTGGTTATTTTTTTTTTTTTTTTCTGATTCTTTGGTCGCTCCTCTGTCGCATGGCTGGAACATTTTATTAAGACATGTTCCATGATAATTCAGTTTCAGGCGTAATTTTCTTCGCCCATGTACTGACATTATCAACAGTGGTTTGTGATTTCCTGGCCTGCTTCCTCTAATTTATAACAACCATTACTTGCCAAATATCTTCAGAGCAAAAGTTTATGTTGTGCTGACTTCATTACAACGTAAGAATGCCACGTGTATTCAGAATATAGAGCAAGGTAAGGTGAAGATGAAAGATTTGTACTGTATGTTGTAACAGAATGATGACATCACTATTAATGCTTAATAAGAACCATCGACTCGCTTGAATGGACCACTGAAGTTCAAGGTAATACTATTCGAGCTGCCATTGTATTCATAAGGAGAAAACTAGGTACCAACATTCGGTTGGAAAGAGCTCTAATGATTTCTTTCAAGACGCATCGTAAAAGGTTGCGTGAAGGGGCAGAAAAAATCAACTCCATTGTAAATTGAGATGATTGAGGAGAGATCACCATTTGCATGAGTATCGTGGCCCGTCCGAAATAATAACGGAGCAGGTACCTCCGTTTTCCACAGGTACTTCAGGGTAAAAACAAAAGGAGAGGTACCTCTAGAGACAATGGGAGCGTGGGGAGAAGAAATAAATCTGCTCTTCACCCCTGTGCTTTGAAAAATAGGGGGAAGGAAGATTCATTTTACAGATCACGGGGGTGGTTTTGTTAGGAAGGTTTGTACCCTCGGGACATTTTAGGGTCGCAGGTACCAGGGAGAATAATGGATGAGGGTCAGCAGGGAGGTACCTGAAGGCTCCAAGAAGTCTATCATGCCAAGACAACATCGCTCTGGTGAAGTGACAAGGCGAAGAAGAATCGTTGACTTAGCATGTGTGCTCTCTCTGGAAGGGTCCCTGGAAGCGGAGTTGCCAGATTTTTTCGGACAATATACATGGTGAATAGCTCAAAGAATTCTCAGATATTTTCTCGCAGAGTTTGAAACGTAGTGTTTTCAATTCCCAGTTGAATCAACTAAAAGAGTACAAAAATTAGAAATTGATCGTGGTGTCCAGTTACATGATTTACTCACAATTAATGATAATCTATTCAGTATTACAGCGTTAGTAGAAATTTCATATATTTTATAAATTACAAATTAATATAACATTCATTATTAATTCAGCTTATTATCTTTTCCTTATAAATATTGGAAACAACAATAAAATAACACACAATGAACATTTGAAAAACATTCATGCTGTTAGCATAGAGTTAATCCTTCAGCCAAACAAACATAAATTTCTCAGTTTGCAAAAGGAGAAATATTGCCTTTTTATGTCGAATTCACTTGGTACTGATACATTCCACCAAGTCCGAGATATATCTATTTCTGATCCAGTCATACATAGGACACTCAAATTGAACATGAAATAAGTTTTCAAGAAGACCCGTGTCACAGGCTGTACATACAGTATTTGGAGAAATTTTTTAATTATAATTCCTAATTTTAATCGAAAAACGCTGCAAATTATTACACAAAGGTTTATTATTTATGTATTAGACAGACCTTCTACGTAGATCCATCATTATCCACTATCGTGGTCCATCATTATTAAACGCCGCTAATAGTATATTTAGTATCGGAACTCGGAGCTTCGGACCTCACAAATGGGTTCAATCCATTACAGCAGCGGAATCTCACAATTTTACGCTTTTTAATTTAGTTGATAAACAAAACAATTTATTACTAAGTCATCTTTCCAACACATAAAAGTGTTACCTATACTGTATATTGATATCATCTAATTGGTCAAATTTCAAAAAATGTGCTGACAAAATCACTGAAAATGGCTAAGAATTGTTAAATTGATATTTTTTAGCATAAGATAGGTCAAATAAAGTTTATCAACTATGAAATAGAACATTCAAAAATTTATGTACGAAATTATGCTCTAGAAACTTGAACTTCATTAACTTTTGTTTTGAAAAATCTATAAAATTGCAAAAAATAGCCTAAAATCCAAAATCTCTTCTTGAATAGAAGAATATCATTTAGAATAATTTTTTTTTTTTTCATAAAATTAATAGGTAATGTAGTGGATTTATATAGGTTTGACTTGGCGTAGGTAGACCAAGTCGGACATTTATATCCCGGTTATGCGGGTTGGTCTCCAGGCCACCCCCGCGAGGAATGCGGGAGGAACCGCCAAGGTCAACTGGTTTCGCGGACTGAAAGGGGGGATAGTCCGTGTCGCAGCCGCGTGGAGCGCTAGGCTCGCGCCGTAAGTGCTGGGTTCGATCAGTTTGGTACTGAGCCGTTTTGTAATATTCCGGCCTTAGATTTATATCTGAAAGGGGAATATGTTGAGCTTGGTTGAGGTACTGAAAAGTATCCTTCGCTTTTTGTGCATTTGGAGTGTATTTGACACTCGGATCGGCCGAGTAAGCCTGCGTCGAATATCGTGGGTATTCGGACAGCTTGGTCGAATCGTAATGATCGGCTTCAGAGCGAGTCTGAAAAGTTTCCTCGATCTTTTGTATAGGTGAGGCTTGTTCGAAAGTTTCTCGAACGAATACGTCGGGCGAGAAGGCGATTCGGACGTGAGGGCCGTGCCTTTCGCTGTCGCTGGGTTCAGCGGGCTCGCCGTGTGGCCGGTAGGGCGCACTGCGTGGGCTACTCGGCCCAGCTTCGCCGTCGCCCTCCTCCCCCTGCAAGGGGAAGTAGGAAGGCCGGCGTTCCATCGAATTGATCGAGTTTTAGCTCGTTTCGATGCCTCTATGTGTGAATAAAAGAGGGTTTTGGAGGTGGACTCGCTTGCCAGAGCGTCTTTCCAATGCTCAGATGACAGGGTCCTACCTCGTAGCTTTGAAAAAAGCTTCCTTAGACGGTAAATTAGAGCGGATGAGCTGAGTAATTTACCGGCGTGCCCACAGCGGTCGATTACGAGCTTAAGGCTATGTAATCCGGGCGACACGGCTCGGAACGTCCCTCGGGCGTGCGAGCTAAAGAGAATATCGATAGCTGCACCGGGTGGCGTCCTAACAGATGAACTACGTTGGGCAATGAGCAGGATGAATAATCACTGGACTCGTAGATGCCAATGCGAGATCTGCGTGGAGAGAAGGACTGGCTTGTAGAAAGCAGTAAAAAATCGTTCTTGAGATGACTTCGTGTAGCAGAAGGTTCGTCAGCTTGGTGCGTGTAGAAATCTTCGTACTTCAGAGTGTGTCGTCGTCGAGAGCGGAGAGTGGAATGAAATGCCAGGCTCTGAACGAGGTATTTATAACAAAAAGTGGTGTCCACTTTATGGTTAGTATGTAAATTAGTTTCGTCAACTAATTTGGTACGATCAAACTAGCTTCGGATTGGCTCGCTCAATTTCATAAATTCGACTGTGCAATCTCATTGGTTCGCACAGTGTTTTCCCAGTATCTGTGCATATGATAGCTGAGTTGGTCTTCCGAGGTGGTTTCCCTGCGTCCGTTGCTTTGACGGGGTCCCCGGGGGTGGCTGAACGACCTTGAGTTTTCCTGTTTGAGGTTTCTCATTCAAGGCGACTTGTTTCAAGCTTTTTGTCGCATCTCTCTCGCCCAGTGAATGTTTGGGGAGGTCGCCTTGCGTGTTCTCATTCAAGGCGACTTGTTTCGAGGTGTTTGTCGCATCTCTCTCGCCCAGTAAATGTTTGGGGAGGTCGCCTTGCGTGTTCTCATTCAAGGCGACTTGTTTCGAGATGTTTGTCGCATCTCTCTCGCCCAGTAAATGTTTGGGGAGGTCGCCTTGCGTGTTATTCTTTAATATTTCAATTTTGGGAGAGAATTTAGGATTTTCTCTCTGGTGAAATATTTTGTTTGACTGAGTTGTAACTCGACGTCTTATAAATATTTTTGTGGTGTGCCTACCTCTTTTTGGTAGCCCTGAAAAGGGCTGTTGAAAAGAGGTGGTGGATTTCACCACAGGGGCCTCCCCAAGACGTCGCGTTATCAACGACGACGCCGATGGGGGAGAACTGGGAGGTCCACTCGGAACTCTCCGTAGGAGAACCTCGCCAGTTGGGGCGGAGGCGGAGGTGCAGGCCTCGCGTCCCGTCCCTGTGGTGCGCCCCGGCCTCGTCGGTTTCGACGAGCGCCGCGGGGCGGCCGTGGCCGGCCCGAGCTCTGCCGACGGGAACCAAACCCGCGAGGGTTTGGCCCGCGGCCGCGGCTGGGCTGTTGCGGAGGAGCCCGGGAGGTGCTGGGCTCTGACCACCCCGCAGTGCTCATTTCCTCCCAGCGAGGAACCGGCACGTCGCCCGAGGAGATCCACTGTCTGGGTACCGCTGGTAGCTGGTGAGCGGGCGGAGGCGTAGGCAGCGGCTGGGCGGGTGGAGCTGGTGGCTGGAAGGGCCGGGGCCTCGTCCAAACCACCTCTGTGGGAGCGTTCGCCGGCTTCTCCTCTTTCCTCGGCGAAGGCGGGAGCGGTGCGAGCGGTGCAGGGAGGGTTTCTTCTGCGAGGAGGAACTCCTCTACCTCTTCTGTCAGCATAGGAGAGTTGGAGGCTGCCATGGTTGAGATTGGTATGATCTCTGGCTGTGGGGTGCTCCATATTTATACCTCCCACTGTTCCTACCCGAGAAAAATGGGCGTGGCCTGTTTTGAGCGCAGTCACCCACTTTTCGTCAAATTTGGTAGAAGGAACGCGCCCTCTGGCGGATTTCCGGGGAGTTTTCTCCTTATTTTCTGTCTGATTTTGTGACACAGATTGTCCTTGCGATACAGCTTCTTCCGAGTGTAGAGTATAAGCTGGCTTGATTTGCTGTTTGGGAAATTTCTTAGTATGTTCGCCAATTTGCACAGTAACCGAAAACTTATCTCTTTTAACCACTTTGAATGGTCCCGTGTAAGGACATTGCAGAGAGGTGAGCTGTGTGGGCACTCTGATATAGACATGAGTACATGTATCCAAATTTTTGGGCATGTTTACGGCATATTTCGTATTATTATGTTTAATATGCGTAGGTCGGAAGAAAAGAGGTTCCGAAAGGTTCGTAGAAGTTACGAAAATGTCTCCTGGGAGTGGTACGTCAATCCCGTAAACTTTTTGGAAAGGCGTAGTTTCGGTCGCCGGGTCTACTGCCGTACGCATGGCGAGTAGAACTTTGGGAAGTGCATCGAGCCAATTTTCGTTTTGAGCTTTGAGAGCTTCTTTCAAAGATCTGTTTCTGCGTTCTACCATACCGTTTGTTGACGGTTTGTATGGTAACGTGTGAGTATGTTTTACTCCGAGACGTTCCATAATGGAATTGAACAGATCTGATTCAAATTGGGTGCCTTGATCACTTGTGATGTATTTAGGTACGCCCTTTGAAGCTACCCAAATATTGATAAAGGCATTTGTGATTGTGGTTGTTTCGATGTTGTTAAGAGGGACTGCCTCTAGCCAACCCGTTGCTCTATCAACCATCATCAAAATGTAACGTTTCCCTCCTTTTGCTAAAGGTAAGGGTCCAGTAATATCCACGTGTACGTGTGAAAATTTGTTTGCCGTTTCAAATTCGGAGTAAGGGAGCTTCACGGAGCGCGTGATTTTTGCTCGTTGGCAAGTTTCGCACGCTCGGACCCAGTTTGAGACATCTGCACGTAGTCCGTGCCAAAAATATCGTTGTTTAACTTTATACACTGTAGAGTGTATACCTGGGTGTCCCAAATTGTGAATTTGGCTTATTATTTCTTCCCTTATTTCGTTTGGAATATAAGGTCTAGGGTGTCCTAGGTCTAGGTTACACCAAATTTCTCCTTGAGAGAATTCAACTCGTGTGAGTTTCAATTTGTCCTCCGCGGGAGGGGGAGAGCGAATTTGTGAATTTGAAATGTGCAGTAGAAGATTGCATTCTATTGCAGCCGTAATTTTCGAAATTTCAGCTATGGGTGGACCCTCGTTCGTCTGTGTTGAAATCGATTTCGTTTGAATTTCAACCGGATCGAAGGGTCTGGAGAGTGCGTCGGCGACGACATTGCTCTCTCCTGAAATATGACGAATGTCACTCGTCATTTGAGAGATGTATGTTAGCCATCTTAATCTCATTTTAGAAAAATGAGCATTCTTTTTAAGCATCGTGCCTAGCAGAGGCTTGTGATCCGAACAAATATGGAAGGATCTGCCGTCCAAGTCGTTGTGCCAGTGAATGCACGCTTGGTAAACGGCGAACATTTCCTTGTCGAATGATGCTTTGTTCTTCCATTGTTCTGGAATCTCTTTGCTGAAAAATCCCAATGGTTGGTACGATTTCGAGCCATGTTTGTCTGTAATTTCTTGTTCTAGTGCCGCTCCGATGTGTGTGTCGGACGCGTCACAGACTAATCTCCACTCCGCTGTAGGGTGTGGGTGAGCAATGTTATGCAATGTTGCTTTGATCATTGCTTGCTTTAAGCTGTTAAAAGCTTTTTCTCTCTCTGATGTCCATTCGATAGGTGTTCTGTCATTTTTTTTGTTTGACTGAATGGAGTCATACAGAGGTTGTGCCGTGTGAGCGAATTTGCTCGAGCATGCTCGGTAGAAACCACACATACCTAGGAATCTGCGTAGACTTCGTACGTCTACTGGCCTAGGAAATTGTTCTATGGCTTCTATTTTGTCTCGTTTAGGAATTATTCCTTCCTTCGAGATAGTGAAACCTAGGAAATCGACGGTAGGTTTCGAAAAAATGCATTTATCAAAACCTACTCGAAGTCCGTGTTCCCCTAGTTTGTCAAAAATTTGTTTGAGGTGGTTCATGTGTTCGTTATAATTCTTCGAAGCCACCAGGATGTCATCTAGATATACAAATGCGAAATCAAATTTTCGCATGATGCTGTCCATGTATCTTTGCCATGTTTGAGCCGCTCCGGCCAAACCCATGCTCATTTTCTTAAACTCATAAAGACCGAAAGGTGTAATAATCGCAGTTTTATGAGCGTCATCTGGGTGCATCGGAATATGATAATACGCTGATTTTAAATCTATTGTTGAATAGATTTGCGTATCATGTAAATTCGCTTGGAACGAGCGAATGTGAGGAGGAGGGTAGGCGTCTTTCTTCGTTTTCGCGTTGAGGAAACGGTAATCGCCGGTGATTCTCCATGACCCGTCTTTTTTTGGCACACAGTGTAACGGGGATGCCCATTCGGAGTCCGATGGTGCAATTATGCCTTCTGAAAGCATTTCGTCAAAAGTCTTTTTGACTTGAGCCCGTTTTTCTCCTGCCATGGGTCTCGCTCGGAAGTGTACTGGAGTTCCTTCCGTGGTTATACGGTGGTAAACCCCGTTGTTCTTCCATTTACCATGAATTTTGCTCATTTTATCATTGTATTTGTTAATGATAGAGCGAATGTTTTCGTCCTCCGTGATTTGTACGTCCTCTGGTTGAGGTGTATTGTCACGATGAGAGATAGTAGCTGCAATTTTTTCGTCAGTGAACTTGTTGTTCATGACTGCAGCTATTTTTTGATCGGCATAGCACTTCATTCTATCTTTATAAATGTACTTGTGTTTGACCCGTATTCCGATATCCCAAGATTCGAGGAATGGGATACCTAGGATCGCTAGATCAACTTTCGTGATCATAAACTCGGTGGTCATGTCCCCGAGGCCGATGTTAATTGTTGTGTCAGCTCGCCCTAGTGTATCTATAGGGGCTCCGTTAGCTGCTGTGAGCTTAACGTTGGACTTGAGAATTTTCAAGCCCAATTTTTTTGTGACATTGTGGGGCAGAATGTTCACTTCTGCTCCCGTGTCAATGAGAAATTCAGTGCCATTCAGTTTGCACTTGAAAAAAAGCCTTTTATACTCAGTAGACTGCCGGCGTATAGGCTCAGATACACTGGCAGTTATTCGTTTTCCGAATTCTCTGTGTCGGAAGTCGGAACGGTACTTTCTTGTACCGATTGAGTATTTTCGGTAGAAATCCGTGTTTTAGGCTGGCTTATAGTCGCAGCCTTTCTGTTAGTTTTGGGAGCAGTGTTTGTCTTCCAAGTGCAGTGTTCTGGGTCTGCACATTTGCGAGTTTCGTTACCGAAACGTGCGTGGTTTCGACAGACATAGGCCGTCGGTTTATGAGGTTTACTCTCCACTGGTTGAGGTTTGAACTCAGCTTGTTTTGGGAGGGCTTTTTTGAAACCAGTATTTATGGGTTTCGGGGTAGATTCAACTCCTCGTATGTTCAGAGAAGTATTCTCTGCTCTGTACGCGTGTAGCGTATCAGCTAGGTCGAGCCGGGAGGTCGTGGTAGGCTGAGCTGCGACCATACCTCGTGCTTCGATGGGAAGAGTCTCAATCCACTTTTGCGTGATTAGAGCATCCGAAAAGTACCCAACAGCTTTCGAGTACATCTCGTGGTACTTGGTGCTGGGTTTTTTGGCGAGAGATGCGGGGTCCTCGAGTGCGAGTAGCCTGTCCTGTAAGGACAACCCATATTCTCGTTGGAGGCGTTGTTTGGCCTCTTCGTAGGGAGCGTGGGGTGCCGTGAGGTAAGCTGAGTCGATAGCTTCCCTCATTTCTTCTGGTACCCACTTGTATATAGCTGAGAAGCATTCGTTTTGCGTTCTCATGTGTTTTCTCACGCAGTATTGATCGAACTCGGCGAGTGCACGATCAATATTCTTCTTTTGGAAGACTGGTTTTTGATAATCTCCCATCTCCTCTAAAAGTGCTTGAAAACCACCTTGTGTAGAGGGATGTTGCGTGAGATGTGGGGCGTAGAGGCCCGGCGGGGGTCGCACGCCCGCAGTGGTTCCCTGAAATCCACTAGCTTCATAAGAGGGAACGAAATGCTCCGTGTTGAGCCTGTTCAAAGGCGGGGTCACCATTTGTAGTGGATTTATATAGGTTTGACTTGGCGTAGGTAGACCAAGTCGGACATTTATATCCCGGTTATGCGGGTTAGTCTCCAGGCCACCCCCGCGAGGAATGCGGGAGGAACCGCCAAGGTCAACTGGTTTCGCGGACTGAAAGGGGGGATAGTCCGTGTCGCAGCCGCGTGGAGCGCTAGGCTCGCGCCGTAAGTGCTGGGTTCGATCAGTTTGGTACTGAGCCGTTTTGTAATATTCCGGCCTTAGATTTATATCTGAAAGGGGAATATGTTGAGCTTGGTTGAGGTACTGAAAAGTATCCTTTGCTTTTTGTGCATTTGGAGTGTATTTGACACTCGGATCGGCCGAGTAAGCCTGCGTCGAATATCGTGGGTATTCGGACAGCTTGGTCGAATCGTAATGATCGGCTTCAGAGCGAGTCTGAAAAGTTTCCTCGATCTTTTGTATAGGCGAGGCTTGTTTGAAAGTTTCTCGAACGAATACGTCGGGCGAGAAGGCGATTCGGACGTGAGGGCCGTGCCCTGCGCTGTCGCTGGGTTCAGCGGGCTCGCCGTGTGGCCGGTAGGGCGCACTGCGTGGGCTACTCGACCCAGCTTCGCCGTCGCCCTCCTCCCCTTGCAAGGGGAAGTAGGAAGGCCGGCGTTCCATCGAATTGATCGAGTTTTAGCTCGTTTCGATGCCTCTATGTGTGAAAAATAGAGGGTTTTGGAGGTGGACTCGCTTGCCAGAGCGTCTTTCCAATGCTCAGATGACAGGGTCCTACCTCGTAGCTTTGAAAAAAGCTTCCTTAGACGGTAAATTAGAGCGGATGAGCTGAGTAATTTACCGGCGTGCCCACAGCGGTCGATTACGAGCTTAAGGCTATGTAATCCGGGCGACACGGCTCGGAACGTCCCTCGGGCGTGCGAGCTAAAGAGAATATCGATAGCTGCACCGGGTGGCGTCCTAACAGATGAACTACGTTGGGCAATGAGCAGGATGAATAATCACTGGACTCGTAGATGCCAATGCGAGATCTGCGTGGAGAGAAGGACTGGCTTGTAGAAAGCAGTAAAAAATCGTTCTTGAGATGACTTCGTGTAGCAGAAGGTTCGTCAGCTTGGTGCGTGTAGAGATCTTCGTACTTCAGAGTGTGTCGTCGTCGAGAGCGGAGAGTGGAATGAAATGCCAGGCTCTGAACGAGGTATTTATAACAAAAAGTGGTGTCCACTTTATGGTTAGTATGTAAATTAGTTTCGTCAACTAATTTGGTACGATCAAACTAGCTTCGGATTGGCTCGCTCAATTTCATAAATTCGACTGTGCAATCTCATTGGTTCGCACAGTGTTTTCCCAGTATCTGTGCATATGATAGCTGAGTTGGTCTTCCGAGGTGGTTTCCCTGCGTCCGTTGCTTTGACGGGGTCCCCGGGGGTGGCTGAACGACCTTGAGTTTTCCTGTTTGAGGTTTCTCATTCAAGGCGACTTGTTTCGAGCTTTTTGTCGCATCTCTCTCGCCCAGTAAATGTTTGGGGAGGTCGCCTTGCGTGTTCTCATTCAAGGTGACTTGTTTCGAGGTGTTTGTCGCATCTCTCTCGCCCAGTAAATGTTTGGGGAGGTCGCCTTGCGTGTTCTCATTCAAGGCGACTTGTTTCGAGATGTTTGTCGCATCTCTCTCGCCCAGTAAATGTTTGGGGAGGTCGCCTTGCGTGTTATTCTTTAATATTTCACTTTTGAGAGAGAAATTCGTATTTTCTCTCTGGTGAAATATTTTGTTTGACTGAGTTGTAACTCGACGTCTTATAAATATTTTTGTGTTGTGTCTACCTCTTTTTGGTAGCCCTGAAAAGGGCTGTTGAAAAGAGGTGGTGGATTTCACCACAGGTAACATTTTCTTTTCACTAATAAATCTCCAATTTCTATACAACTTGAAATATACAAAAAAAAAGACACTTTTTCACCTTTTTTTGGCTCATAGCACCCATGAGAGTGGAGCGATCGAGCTGGCTCGAAGTTAGGACCAACTAGACCCCAAGTGGAGTCTATGTGAGAAAGAACAGATTTTTTAAGTCAATTCTAAGACCTTTTATGGCCCGGACGGCGGTCGGCGGACGGCGGACGGACATTTCAAATTTGGATTCTACGCACCTTGAAACGTAAAGTGACAAAGTTTGAGGGGGGGTTATAAAACTTTTTTGCTATACGATCACATAGGCTTATTATTGGAAATAATAAATCAAAATGGTGTTTACTTGCCAATCTTATTTTTGCAAATACCTTTTTAAATTGAAAAGGGACATTTTGGTAATTCAAATAATCGCTAAATCCATCCTGCGCTAACACAAGCCAATAGTAATCTTTATATTAGCCAGAAAATACCGAATCAGCACATTTATGAGTTAACATTTTTAGATTTTCACAATCCAAAGTTATTACTTGTTGCACTCCACATTTTATAAGAAGTTCCTTAAGTTGTGTCAGCCAACTAAATCTTATAGAATTGTTGTTGGACTTTTCCATTTTTTCAAGAGCGTGCAAACATCTCTTAGGGTATCTATGATTTTCCATTTGTCTAATTTTTAGTAAACACTTGAGACTGTTTTTTAAAATGAGTACCATCAAATTTGGGACATCCGCTTATAATCAGACGGATGCACTTGGTGTATAAAGGGGAAGACCTAAAAGCTAAAGGTATGTGATATATTTTATAAAATTAATTTTCGTTTGGTGGGCCAACTCTTGTTAAATAATAGGAAAGTGTAGGGGTGTTACTTTAGTTAATTTGTATTCGTGGGTCTATACCTAAATAGATATTAGTTTGATACCTAATGTATAATAGACTTCGTTTAATAATTATAAATTATAGACAGAACTTCTTCGTAAAAGGACTATTCAATACAGAATAATAAACCTTTGTGTAATAATTTGCAGCGTTTTCTCCTTGATTCTTACTCTATTACGTATTATGTTTTGGCATGAAACAAATCAGAACCATTGTAGTTTCCTACCGGAAATTCAATGTCTTTCTTGACTTACGTCAATACTTACTGTCAGTCTTTTTACCGTCTCCTTAGAGTACAAGGTAACCATATTAAACGAATCAATACGCTCGCCCTTCCGGCGCCTATTGTCCACGCTGTTTCCAGTTACAAAGGTAAACACGAAAGTCTCAGCGAAAGTTCCTCCAAAGTCAAACTTTCCCTCTCAGCACCCGGAAAATCCTGGTGCCCGCGGTATTCTCTTAACATAATGAACTCTCATTGTTTCTATTTCCAAACAAAGAAGGACCACATCAAGTTTCGCTGTTTTTATCCTCCGTGTGCCGAACTAACTGCAACTATTGCACTCGTCGCATATAAACTGAAGAAAATTTCATTCCAAACGCGAAAATGACGGCAGTTGACTCTCGTCTTGGTACCTACCTACGTCTTGTAAAGAAGTGTTTGTTAATGAAAATTAAACATAATGATTGTTTCAAGACCTAGATCACTTATAGGAGCTAGAAAACTAAATCGAAACGTCAACCCAAATTTTATGTTTACATAAAAAAAGCCACAAATTTTTACGCAAAGGTTGAATATTTCAGCATTACATAGCCCTTCATAGCGCAGAACACTTGTCTATAGAAAATTACTTATCAAACTGAGTCTATAGATTTCTATCGAAATATAACAGCACGATGTGAACAACCAAATGAAAATAAATGAATAAACTAAACAAATAAATGACAAAAAATGAAACAAATGAACAAATAAGTGACTAAAAAGTTTAAAGAAAAGTTTGTCACCAACAGAATTCGAACCACAGCCGCCCGTGCAGAAGCCACGTAGGTACTCTTCCACTTGACTAAAAAGCCTTTATTGAGATAGCAGCATTATACAGGGTGGAACAGAATTAGTGACGACAATTTTGTTTTGTTTGTTGATCTGCATCAAAAATGTAGTAAAATGCCGCCAACCACATATTTTTATCTCAATCCGTACTCGAGTCATGATTTTTCAAAGGTTTTTTTCAGGAAAACTGTGTTTTTTCCTTTTAAACTCACTCCAATTTCTCCACTATGCTTCTTTTGATTTTAACTTTTGACCAAATTTTCGGAATCCTCCCAGATCAGCTTAATGAGATCCGGAGCTAAGTTCTTTGTTATTCATACTATGAAGTTAAAATTTGAAATGATTAGTGTACCACGTTCCTCCAATGTTTAGCCGAGGCTTAATGTGAAAGCAAAAGGGGATCTGGGGTCTCCCCAGCGGGGTAAAGGGGCTGAGCTCTTTGCGAGGCTCTCAGCGCAATTTTTCTCTTTTGGTAAAGTTTTTCATATATCTACCTCAAGTTTATTCAATCTGGCTTTGTGAATTAGTTTGTTTTGGGTATCTTTCTTACTTTATCAAATTGTAATTTACAAGACCTGAGTAGGTGGTACCTAGGAACAAAAACCAACCCACTGAATTTGGCATTGATCTGACCACAGCTTTCATGTACTAACCAGCTCGCTGTCTGAATCTTTAATGTTGGTAGATACAACTTTGTTGTACGAAATTTACATGCCTACGAAGAATACACTACTTAAGTGGGTACCTGCTATAAAATAGTAAAAGTATCGACAACTGCATTCACTCCCAAATAGGTGAACGGGATATCATGCTGTCGGACGAAGTAGGTACGTAGGACGTACGCAGGCTGTAGGACGTAAGTAGGAATTCGATTTAATAGTACAATTATATTTATAATAGGCTTTTACTTTATTAGACAAATTGCGGAAATCGAAAAAGTTTGGGAGAACCAATGCTCTGAAAACTGTGGTCACCTTTGCGTCAAGTTATGATGACTACGCGTAGGCCGGGATTTCTACGAAAGTAAGTAGGGCTCTTCCCCGCATACGTGTAGTTCTACGCGTTGTCGCAACAATTTGCGCATGCGCCGTTGTTATTTCAGTATTTTTGCGTATACGGGTAGAAAATTACGGGAAGAACAAAAAATCTTCTATTATACCAATAACATGGACTAAAAACGGAAGTTAGTGAAAAAACGTTGTCTATTTAATTAAAATGTTGAATCGATTTCGACGGTTCGGCCATCAACAGTAACAAAAAATGACTGAACACACGTTAGAAAGGACACAGCTTATAGAGTCACAGGTGAAGGGAGATTGAATCCCAGTGGTCGAGGGAATGGAAATGAGGCTGGAGGTACAAAGGCAAGCTAAGTGAAGGGGAATTATAGATAATGAAGAGAAAGGAGGGGAGAACTACTAGTTTCAACAGTTTGAAGGGATAATTCCAAGCTTTATAGAAATGGACTTTATCACTGGTGAAATATATTGACGATATCCTCGTTTAAACATTTACCAGATCTGTCACTTTTGATAATTTCGAATTCTTCAAGTACATTCAAAATACCTCCCTTTGGACAAAAATGAAGAAATTCTACAAACTGTCTATCTGTCAAATCAAAATTGTAATTATGATTGTATTCCTGACGATGTTTTGCAAATGTACACCCTTATTTTCTCTGAAATCCTCCTGATCCTCTTCCATTCTTTCCCTGAATTTCCTACCAGTTTGACCGCAACATTCGTAGCCGCAAGAATATTTATATTATTATATTTATTTGTAATTTATAAATCCAACTTTTATCCTGAACATTAATTATGTTTTTAACGGAACCTAGTAATGCTCAAAGACAATATGTAGTTTCAAAACCCACTTTGTAACCCCTCGATGATAGAATTTCGCCAACATGGATTTTGGAACACGGACTACTTGTTGATTCCATATTGTTCATGATAAAATAAAAACGCTGCAAATTATTACACAAAGATTTATTATTTATGTATTAGACAGCCCTTCTACGTAGATCTCTGGTCCATAATTATTAAACGCCGCTTATAATATAGTATCGGGCCTCACAAATGGGTTCAATCCATTACAGCAGCGGAATCTCACAATTTTACGCTTTTTAATATAGTTGATAAACAAAACAATTTATTACCAAGTCATCTTTCCAACACATAAATGTGTTACCTATACTGTATATTGATATAATCTAATTGGTCGAATTTCAAAAAATGTGCTGAAAAAATCACTGAAAATGGCCAAGAATTGTTAAATTGATATATTTTAGCATAAGATTGGTCAAATAAAGTTTATCAACTATGAAGTAGAACATTCAAAAATTTATGTACGAAATTATACTAAAAACTTGAACTTCAATAAATTTTGTTTTAAAAAATTATTAAAATTGCAATAAATAGCCTAAAATCCAAAATCTCTTTTTGAATAGAAGAGTAGCATTTAGAATACTTTTTTTTCCATAAAGTTAATAGCTAACATTTTCTTTTCACTCATAAATCTCCAATTTCTATACAACTTGAAATATAAAAAAAAAAAAATGTTTTTCACCTATTTTTGGCTCATAGCACCCATGGGAGTGGAGCGATCGAGCTGGCGAGAAGTTAGGACCAACTAGACCCCAAGTGGAGTCTATGTGCGAAAGAACAGATTTTTTAAGTCAATTCTGAGGCCTTTTATGGCCCGGACGGCGAACGGCGGACGGACATTTCAAATTTGGATTCTACGCACCTTGAAACGTAAAGTGACAAAGTTTGAGGGGGGGTTATAAAATTTTTTTGCTATACGATCACATAGGCTTATTATTAGAAATAATAAACCAAAAGGGAGCTTGAGCCACATACAGGTCAGACTGTTATTTAATTTTTTTCCTGTCATGATTTTTCGTAACACCCAATCGAATCCCAGCTTCTGCGGTTACGTTGGTTCCCCCGAAACTACATTAGCACCAGTCGAACAGTGGTTAGTCCACTACTTTTGTACTCTTCGCTCCTGTTGTTGATTGACATTCGCAGCCTTGGCCGCCATAGTTTCTCATTGCTCTCAGAATAGATCTTTGTTCCGTTAAAGGTGCCAACGAAATTGGATTCGGTTGGATGGCATTGGGTTCCGAGCCATCAGCGGTTTTTACTTTCTTATGGCAGCCCCAACGGACCCCCTTTGGGATTTTGAATGGGAGAAGGACGCACGTAAGAGGATAATGAGTTTCTTGAGTTACACGGATTTGTGACTTACTGAACAATATCAGGTTCGGACCCTGCATTATCTCGTTTTGAATGAAGACATTAGGGAATCCTTCCGAGACTAATGGTTTACATGGTTAAAACCTTGAGGGAAATTAGTCATGGTGATGTCATTTGTATACCACGAACTTTATAGATGACACCAAACCTGGTGCTTTTAGCCAAAAAGTTACGTAAACATCAAAATGCATATATCCCCAATTTAAGCATGTTTCGCAATCAATAGTATCTCTTTCACAACTGATTGGACGGAACAAATTATTACACAACGGTTATATAGGTTATAGGTAGCGGAAGCATTGTTTTCACATTCGGGAGACGAACACATTTCTTCTCCGAAATCTAGATGTTCACTCGCATTTCACGTTTTAGACCATTCTGAGCAACTTTTGGGCCTTGTCTGTCCGTTTGTAATTTTTTCCAATGTCGTGTGTCCACAACAAGTCTAATTGTCTTGGAACTGTTTGGAAGGCAGTTTTCTTGTGTCTTCTTTTTCCTATTTACTTTAGTTCGTACCTAATTTATTTTTATTTTTGTTCAGTAATAAGTTAGTATCAATGAAAACACAATGATTTTTCGTTTGATGTTTTCTCTTCTGTATTTCTTGAAGTAATCAATATACTAATTAAACATTTGGGGTTTTAAAAATAACATATGGGACTTTAGGGATAAAATTGTAGTAACTAAATAACTTAATTTAATGTCCAAATTGAAATTAATATAAATCAAAATCAATAAATAATCAAACTAAATAAATAAATTCGCGTTCGCGACACTAATTTCTTGTACAAATCCTTGTAACATAAGTGCGTCATGCATAATTTTGTCAAGTTCCAATCGTCCACTTTACGCATTATATATTTAACAGTTCACTTATGTCGTTATTTGAAATCATCGTGCAATTTAATGTGTAAAAAATTCTGTAAATAATGTGCTTACAGTATTTGTTGATAGGGAGAATTCCACGATTAAATTCCAAATTTCTATTCCACAATTACATTGCATCTACAATACATATTTCTCCTATTCACAGGCATCATCAGGTAGATATCAGGTTTTTAGGCATATCAGGTAGATATCAGGTTTTAGGATATCTACCTGATGATGCCTGTAAACAGGTGAAATATATATTGTAGTTGCGATTTAATTTTGGAATAGAAGTCATTCTCCATATCTACAAAAATGGAATTCCACAAAATTACTAGTGAGACCATCCAAAAACTCAGTGCTTACAATAATTATATTGGTCGCGTAGGTGATCCTGTCACGCTGTTTCCATGAAAACTGGCAGAGTCAGATATCAATTGGTACACATACTCTTAATAAATCATCTATACTATAAATGAGTAATGTCAGCATCTTCATGCTCAAACTCATGGATAGAATTGAACGGGTTTTTTTGCGAAACGATCGGGATGGCACGGGGAAGGTTTGTGTAAAAGAAAATTTTTAAAAAATGTCCAACCAGATCAGCTGACTTATCTAAATTCTCTCCTATTCACCCTATGAATTTGAAATTTGAAAGGGTGCCTCTCTGGGTCGTCAAGAAACGTATAAAATAATGGGCTCTTTCCAACAAGCATATGTGGGTCCGCGCAACGCATTGGTAACCGGCTTCGCAACCCGATCGTTTGGTTTCTAGGGATTGCAGAGCAACATGACTGCGAATGTTTAACATGACACCAGGGTCGTTCTCAAACTAGGGGCAACTATTGAGTCCCACAGGCCTTGCTCACGTACAGTAACTTTTTCCAGAAAATTTTTTTTTCCTGGGATTCCTTGCAGGCCAGTGTGTTGGAAAAAAGTAATTCAAGTGCCATACCTGCACATCTATACAAATATTTCTGCGCATAAAAGGCCAAAAATGCAATTACCGTGGGTGTCCCAAATTAATTTTTTGCTCTACAATGTTAGTTTTACCCACAATATTGATTTATGTGTGGCAAAAAGGTCTTCGTTCTCCAAAGTTGGGTTGTAGAGCATCACGAAATTAATTGAAAGAATGTGCTAATCAACTTTTCGATCCCTTCAATATATCGCCAAAAAGTGTCCCAATGTTTTGGGATATTACCATGGTTGGAACTGAAAACTCCAATTCTGACCCCAACCAACCGAAATTTTGGTTTGAATCTCATTCTGTTGGGAAGCTTGGGATCTGTTAGGGTGGGGATAGGACCCTTTCCCCTCACCCAACGCTGTTGCTGGTGGACCGCCAAGTCGAAAGGAGTGCAGTCAGGAGCGTACCTTTTCATTTGCTATTACCATGTGTGTCAAATTGATGACTAGGGAACATTTTTAGCATATTTTTTTTTCCTCCGTCCTCTTCCTTTCGTTCTCCTCTTTCCAAATACGTCTAAGTTTTTGTTACTGAAGTTATTATAGGGTTGAAAATCGATCTCAAACAACGATTTTCAATTACCATGTCTGAAATTGAGCTATTACCATGGGTTTATTAAAATCCACGGTAATTGCATTAGCTACATGGTAATATAATTCCACTGCATTTTCAAACTTTTCAGCAATAATTATACCTTTCAGTGTTTTTATCCACACCATCTAGTGCATATGTATGAGGGGAAAATGTAAAACAAAACATTTTGAAAGACCATCAACTTGGGGAAGCATTTTAATACTAATTCGCCATCAGATGGGGAGGGTTCTTTCCACATGTGGCAATTTGCTTGTTGGTAGTTTTCTATTGACTAAACCGCAAATAAAAAATAAATTCGACATTGTTTCCACTGGAAAAACATGGCTTGTGGTAGAAGGAAGTCAGGCATTTGGCGTGAAGAGGTACTTAAAAAAAAAGAGAGAGAGAAAGAGATGCAGAACGCGAGAGAAGAGAGAGGCGAAGAAATGAACCCGAACTGAGGGAGGAAGATTAGCTGAAAGAACATTCAAGGTACCAGCAACGGAAAAAGGATATAAAGCTTTTATGTGACTTGAATGAAAGGGATAGGAGGACCAAAAGTAGAAAACTGAGGAAAAATGGTTTGGCAACAATGAAACTGATGTGGGGCCATCTACAACCTAACCCGCACCGCGCACTGCCAGACAATTTCATCAAAATAAGATGATGAAAACTGTGGAAATTAGGATCGTTACAAGGATTTTGCATTGGCGCATGCGCAGTAGCTATTAATGATACCATAATGTTGAAATTTATATGGGATGATCAAATCGTTGTCTCCCAACTATGATCCAAATTTGAGCGAGATCAAACGACTAGGGCGTGAGAAAATGGTGTTTGGTAGAATTTACATTTGCGCATGCGCAAAGTGAAGTATTGAGTCAAGAATGGTGAAACTGATAGGGGGACCACCTATACTTCATACACCCTGTCTACGCCCACATAATCCCTTAAAATTTCATCCAAATTGGATGAAAACTGTGGAAAATAAGGTTGTTACAAGGATTTGCGGACACAAGATAGACACGGAACCAAAGTTATTCAGAATGGTCTATAACGTAAAATGCAAGTGGAAATTTTGGTTTTCGAGACCAACAATTTTTTTTCTCCTGAAAGTGAAACAACAATGCTTCCGCCTCCTTTAGGTAAACTCGGAATTTTTCATTTTTTTCGAATTTTCAAGTCACGTTGGTTCTTTAAGTACCGACCTTTTTTTTACTAGGTACTGAATGTTAGGAGTATTAGTTTACTTACTATTGCTTCTTAATTTTATATATTTATGATAATAGTTTATTACTTTCATTTAGTGTTATTTGAATATGTTTTCAAATAATGATTAAATTAATGAGAAATTTCTTTCAAAATCCCCTTGTTGTTTGCCTTTCAAGCTTTATTCTACGAGTATAATTTTGGTTCTACTCTCAGGTTTCCCAGTCAATATTTTTGCTTCAGAGTCTCCCTGGGTGATGTCATAAATGTACCTTCCAACTTCTTTTAAGTCTAGTACATAATTACACAATTTAAGCATAGCTAGACAGATAATTTAGTTTCGGTGTTGGGTTCCTGTCCAACGATGGTGGACCATACCTTATTACTAGTTAGATTTACTTTAAAGGAGATTTTTCCGTAGTCACCATCTTTTTCCATTGACAGAACATGTCGTTAAATTTGGTGAATTTATAATTTCAATTCCAGCCTTCATAAAAGTACGTTAATAGGTACCTACTTACTTTGTTAAACTTGCCTACCTTATTTACATAGTTAGCTATTAAACAGCACGTACCTAGGTACCGTTCTACATTTTGAAAATAGTTTTTGTTGACTAGGTAAGCTTATTCATTCGAAAAAGTTATTTATATAGGTATCTATATACCTTCCTACATAATACTGAACTTACCATCTCATTAACACTTTGCAACATTTTGTCTGATTTGCCTGGTATAGTGCAACGCCACTTGGGCGCTCTTAAGTCAATTACTTTTTTAATTTTGTTGGTTTGTTGTTCAGGTTTCGCTAATATGAACCCCTATGTGATCCTACGCCTAAAGACTAAGGTTACAAATAAAAACTAAAAGACTAATTAGGTGTAATTGACTATTTTACGAATGTTACCTACATATGTACGATCTTGTGTTCAAGTTTGGATCGTTTTTATATTATTTAAATTAGAGTTTAAATTAAAAAATTGCTGGATTAAAAACGTTTTTACGCTATTACCTACATACGTACCTCCTAGTATCTGTTGTTGAAAACACTGATGAAATTACCATGGCAACTACAGCTATTACCGTGGACACCGAATTTGAAATTTTCCAAAAACTAGGTTTAAATTTGAGAGTTGATCTGGGTAATATGTATTTTTGCAATCAGTGTTGACTAAGGAACCACCCTGCATTTTTTCTAATTTTTTTGATGACTTTTATTTTTTGAAATTTCTGTGTCCGAAAGTTGCCCCTAGTTTGAGAACGGCCCACCAATTGTTTTGTTGTTTATTATTAACTATGTGCAGCTCAATCAAAAATGATTTCCATTTAAATTTGAACGGGGTTTTGTGCAAAAGTACAATATGCCAAACGCAACAAAACCTGATATTGGCAGAAGAAAAAGCCTCGGAGTTTTAGCAACTGTCTGCATGAAGAAGCGAAGTGTTAAGCTGCCTGTAAGTACTTACGACGTCATCTACATGCTCAGCGACATCATTGCACCCGTCAAAAGAGAAATGGTGACCACTAATAAGGAAGAGGAACTGATAAAAATTGAGAAGAATCGCTTAATTTTTGAGTTAAAGTTATTAATTAAAGTTTGAATTGAAGTTAGTTTTTAAATTAAATGAATCAAAATTATTGTTCCCTGTTTGTTTACCTCTATTATAATTATCATCCTTCATACACCTTAAACCATTTTTCATTTGCATTTTCGTTTCCTTGCACTCCAGTTTATTTAATTAAATTAATAAAATGTCTTCTAAAACCAATACGGCTATACACTTCTTCCGCTAAACATCACGAGTAGGGTAAACCTGTACACTTACATTTGAAAGCTCATTAAAATTGACGCCATCATCCTGGAGCTGTTTTCTCGCATAAAAACGCACGAAAATAACTGAGATATGGTTGATTTTAAGCTCCAAACTGGCCTATCCTGAAGCTTTTTTGTTTGAAAACGCACACACAGAGTAAAATTACATGATGCCTGCTTTTTAGTTAGGTATCTAAAAAAGGAACAAAAAAAAAAACCATGGTCGGGAGCTAAAAAATTCATTAATTTGGCGCGCACTGGTGGTGTGACCGCCAGCAAACAGGCGTATACAATTTTTCTTTTATGTTCATATTTTTATTAAGTAATGAGCATTTGAATGTAAGTGTACAGGTTTACCCTACTATCAAGCATTGATACACCCATCATTTTCCTGCCCACCAGGCGGGTAATGCGGCTAGTTGGTTATAAAATCGGAAGAATGACTGCTTTCGTTGCTTCTGACAAGTTAGGAATAGGTGGGATTAAAGGTCTAAATATGTCGTGATTAATAATAGACCAGTGCGTGTTTGTATACAGAGCGTAATGGTCTCGTCTGGTGCATTATGGAAAAGGGCCAGATCCAAGCGGGAGGTGGCCCCCGTGTGGCGGTTGTTCCCTCACAGCGAACCTCGTCCGCCTGCCTCTCCTTTTTCAGTCGTTATGGTGCACATAACCATCTCAGCCCATTTTAGACATTCCGTTATGAGCAGCGCGCCAAAGAATTCCAAGACTGATAATAAAACTTTTAGATTGATGGGAAGTTTGCCGAACGTAGAACTAGGTGGTGATTTTCATAGAATTACTAATAAGGTATATATAACCTGTATGCATTAAGGAAAATATGAAGTAATCAGTATGACCCTCATTCCCTTGATGCATTTCTCGTTGAATCGAATAAGATCAAGTATATCCACCAGGAAATCAGGTGATGTTTAAGAAGCCTGCTTTTGTGTACTATCTCTTTAATTTCTCACTCTCGACGTTTCGCAATGGTGGGACATTGCATCATCAGGGAATCTGAGGACAACAAACAAATAATCAATGTCTGAACTCTCACCACAAAGCCAAAAAATCCAAGTACCTGCCAAATTCTAAATTAATATCAGAGAGTCAAACAATCTTCGTCAAATGGTTCAGAAAGGTGGGTATCATTCACCACTGCAGTCATCAACAGGTAAAATGGGGTTTAGAACTTGGAGGTACTTAGATTGTGGTCAGAGCAGATATTCATTACCTGTTTGTTGTCCTCAGATCCCCTGATGATGCAATGTCCCATAATCGTGAAACGTCGGGAATGAGTAATTAAAGAGATAGTACACAAAAGCAGCCTTCTTAAACATCACCTGATTTCCTGGTGGATATACTTGAAGTTATAATTAAGGCTAAAATGGCAGATAATAAATCGAATAAGAGTTTTCAACTGATAGACTTCGTCCTATCATTTGAAAATTCCAACGAATTTTTTAGCCACACTATTTGTAGCCTCATCATACTTGAGATCAGCACAAATGAGGTATTTCTTTTCTTTCACATTTCCCAAAATTTCGACGCCGGGAGTTTTATTTTTTGCCCTTACCAAATCGGGGGAGTTTTGTTACCGGATTTTTTTTCCGGGAGTTTTAACATGGAACATGTTTTTGCCATCATAACCCGGCCAAAAATGAGACAAAATTACCATTAGGTGACATTTAGTGCGTTACGCTCCTATTGACATTTTATGTCTTTACTTTGGCACATAAACGAAAAAAGCGTTTTAAAAAAGCGTTACGGTTGGTTTTCTATTGATTTAGGCTTACAACCGAGTCGTTGCTAGGGAAATGGTACTTCGTCGGTTTTCATCCCACAAAATTCGTTGACCATTCGTTCGAAAGCTCTCGATTTACGCAACCATATTATGTTACCTAACTACTGTGAAGTGCGTGGCCAACAAGCTGAGTTATGAGCATGGTTATTTGAATAATTGTGTACACTCAGGTGATCATCCTCAATAATTGATATTGTGAACATGATTGAAACCGCTTGTTCTGATGGTTTCATTGAGCTGGTATGTTGATTTATAGTAGGTGATCCGAATATTGCGAGAACGGTTTGATTTGAGAAGCGGTGGGTAAATCATTTTAATAAGTAATTTCAATACATTACACTCTAGGAAGCTGAAATTTCGTATGTAGCCTCTTTGGGACATTTACTTGACGATACCCAGGGTCCGGATCAGATGAGTGCTCTTAATCCTAATTTCTATGCTTTACACTCTAGGAAGCTGTAATTTCGTATGTAGCCTCTTTAGGACATTTACTTGACGATGCCCCGGGTCCGGATCAGCTGAGTGGCTCTTAGAGCTTGCATACGAGTCTGCAACACATACGAGTCTGCAACTAAAGACATAAAATGTCCCAATGTGTTGCAGACTCGTATGCAAGCGTTTCTGATGATTAACGAATACAACCTTATCGTCTTCTGATTTAATTCTTGCAGTAGGTATAGTTTTATATCAAGTTTGAATTGATTTTTCATTTTCTTAGCTTTGAGTTCCAAGAATGTTTGCCGACATGTGTGTACAACAATCTATATCTATACCTGCGTGTGAACAGTGTGAAGCAAAATTCATTCCTATTAGGTGAATGGTGAATTTTTCTTTCGATTTTTCTGATGATTATCGCTTACAACCAAATCGTTGCTACGGAACTGTATCTTAGGCATTTATCATCGTAAAAAAATCGTTCGGCAGTCGTTGGGAATATCTCGATTTACCTAACCGTATTATGTTAACCTCTGCACAGTGCGTGGCTAACAATCTGGGATATGAGCGTGGTTGTCTGAGTCTGAATAATTTTTTACATACAGGTGATCCTTCTCAATTAATTTTGTAAACATGATGGCAACAACTTTTGGTTTTGTTTATTATGGCACATTCAACCATTCAGTGGTCATGGGTACTGAATATAACAAGTAATTCAAATTAATTGGACATTAACTACAGTTTATAAAACAGTGATAGTCTCTTGAGGTGGTCGAAAACTTCTTTTAAGTGAGTCGATCTATTTCCCAGAAGTTCTTCTAGATTTTGGTAGCCTTGGTGAGATGTTGCTGAATACAGGAAATTCTACTAGCACGTGACGTATAGAAAGTTGGACGAGTAACGCAGTTTGGTGGTGGGATTCGATCTCTTGTCATAAGGTGAGAATGAGTGAGTCGTGAGTGTCCGACTCTGAGGCGAGTTAGGATAACTTCTTCCCTTCTGGAGTGAAAAACGGATCCGTCGACAGGTTTTTGAGTATAGCTACATGATGACCAGGGGAAAACACTCTTATTTATTTCCCAGAGTTTCTGGTGCTGCATGAGCTGCCAGTTCGTCTGCCAACTGTTCCAAATCGTCGATGTTATTAATGTCCTAAAATCAGAGCGTATGTAGAGGAGGGATGATGGCGATTCTTCTGCTGCTGATTTTGCAGACTTTTCGGCTATTTCATTACACAATTGCAACAACTATTAGACTAGAAAAAAACTTGGAAGTTGAAATTTGATAGGGAGACTCTCTGGGACATTAAGGGGCGATTGAAATGATAGGCTCTTTCCTCATCAGCTGAGTGACCTAAATTTTTTCCTGTCCTCCCTAGGAACATGTTCCATGTTCTGTCAAGATTTAGTGCTTAAGACTAAATTTGTTTTTTAATCCGCTTAAATAATCAGTTTCATCGATTTTATTTGTTTTTCTCGTGATTTCTTCCTGTCATCAATGTTATTTAGCAAGTAATTTTTGACTTTCTAAAAAGTTTAAAATTGGGAAACCAGGTGCATGAAACTCCGATTTTTGTATTACTGGAGTTCATCGCACGTTGTAGACGTATTGAATACGACAATGGGAATCATAAATTTCTGTTCAGGAGCATCCGTTGTTGCCATTCGCTATTCCTTACTGGGAAACGCAACGTACGTTTGAACACAAAAGGTTGAGCCCCTTAGCTCCGTTGCACAATTGAGAACAGACGACCAAGGTCACGTGTTTGCATGTTTTAAGGACTCATTGTTGAGAGGCGAAAGTATTTTCATAACCACTGGATTCTTTAGTAAGGGAGGAAGGAGAGGGGCCTCATCTCTGAGCATCACCCCAGGGACGTCAGAGGTTGGCGAGGGTGCGGGCATTCAAAAAGAAACTGATTGCGTCAACTACGATCAAATCTTTGTTACCTAACAAATACGACGAGCGTGCATTTAAAAATATTACGCACACACATTGGTACAACACATACTTTTAGGCAATTATACCTATAATGTTGACTAACAACAACTAGCAAAAGAACAATTCCCATCGAATGATTAAAATCATGGTTGGATAAATGCGGTGGTACTCCATTAAAAAGGTTTATAATTCACAACACGATAATCTTTAACTGATAATAAAAACCAAATGCCGATGTTCTGGACAATGGCGGTTACTCATTGGAATAAAAAATTGGCGTTTACTATTTCTAAATGAACTATGAACATGATTGAATAAATCATGGATTTAGATGATCTAAAAAAATTACATTCACACAGAACCAGCTGATCTACCTTCTCCAAACATCCACTAGAGTGTACTGGCGTAATGGGCATTTTTCACATAAAAATAACTTTTTCTCGCTTACTATTAGTTTTAGAGGTCTGGGAGTAGTCGCATTCGACTTAGCGTTAAAACATACATCGACTACATGCCCCATTTTTCTAAATATGGTCAAAAAAGGATATTTTTCACCTAAAAGTTGCCTATTCTCGCTTATTATTAGTCCTAGAGATCTGGGAGTGGTTGCATTCGACTCAATGTTAAAAAATACATCGACAATATGCCCTATGGTCTAAATATGGTCAAAAAAGGGAATTTTTCACGTAAATATTGCTTTTTCTTGCTTTTTATTCCAGTAAATGTAGCGTTGAAGATCAGAATCGTCCAATTAGATAACGAGAAAAGTAATAGTAAGTACGAGTAAAAGTTAGTAACTTAAGCTTGTGCATTCGCAGAATGAAGAGAAGATTTGAGGACAACTCAATTGATTGGGGGCCATCAAAATGCATGGGCCTAACCCGCACATTCCCTGAAAATTTCATCAAAATTAGATAATAACTGTGAAAATTAAGCTTGTTACAAGGTCATAGTAGGTGATCCGAATATTGCGAGAACGGTTTGATTTGTGAAGCGGTGGTTAAATCATTTTAATAGGTAATTTCTATACTTTACGATCTAGGAAGCTGTAATTTCGTATGTAGCCTCTTTAGGATATTTACTTGATGATGCCCAGGGTCCGGATCAGATGAATGGCTCTTAAAGCTAATTTCTATGCTTTACACTCTAGGAAGGTGTAATTTCGTATGTAGCCACTTTAGGACATTTACTTGGTCCGGATCAGCTGAGTGGCTCTTATCTCCCCTCATAATTATACATCCCTCTGAAAAGAGCGACTTGTTTGTGCATTCAGAAATGTATGTACCAACCAATTGTTACTCATAATAAAAAATACTCTGCCAAACTAGCACATAGCTTCCTCATCCCTGACGTTCGCTCATGCGCATGGGCTTGAAATACCTACATTATATGGCACCATCTAGGATTTACCCCGCATCCCTGAAAACCGATCGAATATCGAAATCCGACCAAAACTTTAGAATTTGAGGCTGTTATTACAATTACGAGTATTACCTCAAAGTTAGGGCGACTTTTTCTTCAGCAGAAATAGGTACTGGAACTTGTGCTGTACCATATTTCGTGAGGTCTTCTCTCACCAACGAAACGATGTGGTGAACTTTTTTTTTTTTTTTTTAATACATTTTTATTTGTGCTAAAGGTGATACATATTACTTAAAAAATGACAATGTTACGACCCCCTATAAGAAAACTTGTGCTGGGGGTCGGAGTGCTGACTCATCCTGATTATAATTAAATTTATCATATCAACATACGTAATGTATCTTACAAAATATATATATATATATATATATATATATATATATATATATATATATATATATATATATATATATATATATATATAGGTATATATATTCAAAAAATATAAAATAAAATAACCATCAAAATTTACCGGGATATCGACGAAAAACAGAAATACATTGAAAATCTACCACGGAAACGAAATTGTATTTCAATGAAATCGGTCGAATACATGATTCGAAATTCCAAAAGGCATACTTAAAGGGTTGAAATAAAATACTTTGTCAATTTATTTTTAAAAACAAGTAGCGAAACCTGTTTCCCCTTCAAGGAGGATGGGAGAGAATTAAAACGAGGGACCCCCCAAAATGAATACAACCTCTGTCCCATAGCAGTGTTCATTCTCGGCGTAAGCAGGGCGATCTCATCAGCTGCCCTCGTAATACTGAGGTTCCTTTTGAGCTCAACACTACAGAACTCCTTATAAATAAATATCATAGTAGTTTTTTCTGCAATTTTTCTTAAATCTAGCACTGCGAACTCCTTGAAAATTGACAAAGTCGGGAATCTGATCGGTTTTTTAAGCAAAATTTTAATTAGCCTTTTCTGAGTGATTGCTAGAGGATTTAATTTTGATTCAAATGTTGAATCCCATGTCACTAAACCAACAAGGAATGAACCATTGCTTTGTAAAATAATTTTTTAGCTTCATGCTCATAAAATGTTTGAAGCCGAAAGAGAGATCTGAAACGTTGTTCATCATTTATCAGGTGGCAGTCGACGAGAATGTTGAAAAAGCCCTCTTCTGTTCGAGTTGAAAACATTAGTGCTTGAGGCTCCCTTTTCATCACCAATAATTCTTCCTCCTCGTCCTCCTCTGCCAATTAAACGGCCACAACAACATTCTCGCTCGACATGATCGAAACTGAAGCTGGAGCCTAGGTATGCGGCCACTGGCCGCCGCCGCGGCCGCGCCGCTCTGAGGAGCTTGCATACGAGTCTGCCACACATACGAGTCTGCAACTAAAGACATGAAATGTCCCAATGTGTTGCAGATAGGGACGTTGCGATACTTCCGATATATCGTGGTATCGATACTTCTCTTCCGATACCATCGATATTTGCATCAATAGTTTGCATCCGATATTATCGTGGTATCGATACTTTCTCCCGATATTATCGGAAGTATCGATACTTGGTGACCAATACCACCGATATTTTCCTTGATTTTTTTCTTTTTTCAATCTAATTTTCCCACCACAAATCTAGGAGACGACCAGCCTGCCCCAGGCTCCGAGAGTATTGTAATTATTTCACTTTGTTGAGAACTTTGAGAATATTGGCTTGCAATTAAATTATTTTAGAGTCAAATCCATTCATATTGGATTGCAATAGTTAATATAGGCTCAATCTGAACTTTTCAAACTAAAATCATAATAGTTTCCCTAATAGTGTTTATTTAATTTCCACCAAAATACCTACGTCTTCTCAAATCAAGAAATCTGATTTATTTATCCTTTCGTGGTTTTTCATAGTAAACTATAATCTCTTATTGATTTCGAATGTTCTATGGATAAATCACTTTTAGTAAAACATTTAATAATTTTCTCCAGATTCTATTGTCTACCTATCAAATTTAGTTAAATTTAATCCTAAAAGCGGGCATAGCCACTCCACCACCTGCCCTTTGCTATAAAGGCAGGAAACTACTCAGTGATAAAGGTATTCAGTTTAATTAGGTATAATTCCAAAGGAAACCATATTTCTCCAACTCAGAGTCAGTACCTTCTTTTCATCATTAAAATTTCTTCATAAATGTTTATTTTAAAATAAATGCATGTCCCTGTTAAATTTGAAAGTTTTGACCTGCCACTTTCGTCTTAAGTTGATCAAACCATTGAGTTACTCACATGAAACTTGATATCCTTTGAATGTAAGATGTAGATGTATTTTATGATTCCATTCATTTTAATGATTATAATTACTCTAAAAACCATAACATGTTGTGAAGTGAAATAGGCAAGTCAATAACCTTCAATGGCCTAGCTAATTCTCATAAAAAATATGAAACTTGTTCTCATTCAAAATCTTGTGTTACCTTTTGAAATATTCTTTACTTAAGTAATTTTTTTTTTTTTTTTTCTTATAAAAAAATTAAATTTCTATAAAATATTGTTTCTAGCAAAATTGAACACCTCACTAGAGAACTCACCTTGAAATGTTTTCTGTGAACGGAAACTGCTCTGAAAACCCCTAAATGAATTCCTAAATTATTCAGCCCTACCAGAATGAAATTCCAAACGTTCACCTACGTAATAACAACAAAATTTGATTAAAGATTAGTGAAACTATTCAGTGATAGTCATGAGTAAGTAGATAGTCATGGACATATTGAGAATTGAAGATGTGAAACCGAAAACTATGGTTCAAATTGAAATATTCAACTTAGTAAATTGAGTGTTTGAATAAATAAGTTAACTTTCCTATTCTCAACAAAAAGAGAGATTGGAATCAACAATGGGTCAAGTTTGAGAATTCAAAATCGGAACTCTACTTAGTGATATACATATCTATTAATTTAAAACATTGATTAAGAATCCTATCATCAGTTCCTTTCGACAGAGTTCTGGATGCATCCTCCGAAGCCTACCTATTACGTGAGGTGTGAGAAAATTCCAATAAAAAAACTATTAACCAAATGGCATTTCCCCCACCTGTTTTTTACTTGAAAAAAAAAAGTATTGAAAGTTATGAAGGTTCACTATTGAAAATAATAAACCAACATGCTAGTAGTATCCATCCTTACGAGGAATACGGAAGGTTCCGAACCCCATTAGTTAGCAGTCAAAATTAAATCTTGATCTTTTTAGCCACCGAGTTGCTCCAGATATACTTGAAGATGTCTACAATGAGGTTCTATGTGAAAGCCACGAGTTTTTTCACTTCTAAATATTTTTCTTTAAATTTGAAAAAAAAAAGCACAATTTTTTGGTCACTGTAGTTACGGTGCAATTTTTTTTTTTTAAGATGGATTACGGGAGGCAGACTCATTTTTCTGAATGAGTACACTTCTCAGAGATAATAATTACATAAAAATATGTTGAAATTGTTGGCATAGATTGTCATGGAAATTTTATTTTTGTGGTTTTTGTCACAGGAGTTACGTTGGTAATGGTTATTTAGTTATTTTTTCATGTTGAACTGTTTCTTTAAGCAATCTGGTTCTGGAATTTCCTTCAATATGTCTAAAACTCCAAACGTCGATAGCACATATGTTTAGAAAAAATAAAATTCAGGCGAAAAAAGTGTTATTGAACACTACACCTGCGTGGGACACTTAGTGAGGGAAATAGGTTGAACATGTTCGAAACACTGAAGCCAGGCAATTAAACTGGATAAAATTTTATTCAGGGCTAATTACAATAAATTTCTTTAATAAAACTGTCTCAATTAACAATTCAATTACTTAGCAACTTATTTTAATTGATTCATGAAGTCCTGAAAACCAAACCAATGTCCCAAAGTTGGAGTATTATACTTGTAGCTCCCCACCTTGTAGCTCCACCAACACGAAGGTTCCATATTTAATTGCTGAGGCATCCACTAATTCCATAGGAGGGATGTAATCAGGAATGTCATCCAAGTCACAGCTGTGAATTTCTGCTGAATATCCAAGTCACTGAGAGCATGGGTGGACCGAGTACTCCAATATCAGGTTCAAGCCCATTCACATGTTCATCAAACTTACGATGTGCCAAACACAAAACCAAGAAAAGCCTCACTGGACAATTTACAATCCACTTCTACACCCTCACCACCAAACCGTCCGAAAACTGTCAAAATGTTCGTCCCTCGTAACATTGAATCAGTTGACAACAGTGACAGATCTTCTGAAAGTATTCTGAGGATAAATCTACAGCACCCTTGCCCGATCTGTGGAGGACGCCATGGAGCCCGAAAGTACTGGTATTTTCTCCGGATGAGTACAGTGCAACATTGGCACAGCACTCAGTTACTCGAATTGTGCATCAACTGCCTGGTATCACACCCTGCAAAACAGAAAAAAATTAGTCGGTCACCATAGTTATCATAACTATCTGGACATTTCAACCTTCGAACAAGGCTACACTCCTCCAATCTCATAAAAAACGATTGGTTAACATATGCAAAAATATAGATTATTTAGGCGTATAAATTAATCAATAAATGATGTTTACAAACTAACGTTTCCCTACAGAATTCATAGTAACTATGGGGACCTTGAATTAAACCACTTACCATTGTGATGAAGGTGAAAAATCCTTGGACACCAAAGATGCTGCAGAGCACGTGGCACTCAACTAAGGGCGTCAGGGGAACGTCACACGCACTTGCTAGACCCTCCACTTCCCCTCCAAATACTCTCCAGCCGCCACCCCTCGCGTGACTATTGGGACACAACTATTGTGACCAAAGTCCTGGGACAAGGTGCTTTTTCTTCTAGCGTCCCTCTACTCTTCAGAATTCTAAAAACCTTGCTAAGTCATTATCTATAGATTAATGTCTGATAGAAATTACTTTTCAGATCTAAAAAAACATTTTCTAGTCAAAAGTTACAAACCTTAGTAACTATCGTAAGTACCACTGGGACATAACTATTTGGACTTTTTTTAAAACTGTTGATATTAACAAACCTATTAACTGTTAGAAAAACGTCATGTTTGATAGTTGGTTTTACAAAGGATAACCTAAAGAACATTTTGATTCATACCCCATTGCTATAAGTTGAAAATTGGCTCCAGAATCATGTTTCAGATCTTTGGGACACAGTAAATTGAGAAAACGGACATTTTTTTTGAAAAAGCTTGATGAGCTGCCTTTAGCAACAAAATTAGATTGTACCAAGCTGTTGACGGGTTTACTTCATTAAACTTTCTAAATTGTACAGGTTTGAGTCATAGATATATTCCCTCTATATATTAGGGTGCCCGCTATTCTGAGAAAGGTGGAATTTTGATGACCGTCACCCGAAATATGGTTAAAAATGACAGAAAATGACCCCTGAATTTTTTCAGATTTTTTGCATAACATCAACCTACGCCGGTAGCTCGATTTTGGTTTTTGAAATGCGCTTTTTTTGCCAATATCAGACTTTTGAATTAACTTTTACAAACTTCTTTGTAAAATTGTGAAACTTCGTATACTTACGTTGTTGGGGTCGCTGAACTCGAATATGCAGTCAAAACAAGTCGAAAGCAACAACTTTTGACAGTTTGGAATCTCAAAATCGTCAAAATCATGTTAAAAAATGACATTTTTTCAAAATTCATTGTAAAATTATGAAAATTCGTATTCTTAGGTTTTTTGAGTCACTGAACTCGAATTTGTTGTCAAAGAAACAAAATTCCAACAGAAATACGTAAAAATACGAATTTTTATAATTTTACTATGAATTTTGAAAAATTGTAATTTTTTGACGATTTTGGGGTTCCAAACTGTCAAAAGTTGTTGCTGTCAACTTGCTTTGACTGCATATTCGAGTTCAGCGACCCCAAAAACGTACTTAAGTATACAAAGTTTCACAATTTTACAAAGAAGTTTGTAAAAGTTGAATTCAAAAGTTTGATATTGGCAAAAAAGCATATTTTAAAAACCCAAATCGAGCTTGTTTTGTTATGCAAGAAATCTGAAAAAATTCAGGGGCAATTTTATTTACTTTTTAAACCGAATTTCGGTTGGACGTCACGAAAATTCCACCTTTCTCAAAATAGCGGGCACCCTACTATATATACATTATTATTATTGGGGTTACCGTTTGGACTGAAGTTGTTGGTAGGTTTGTAGGATAACAAGACTTTACAAAAAAAGGCCTGCCTTTCTGTCCTTTAATTGGTTTTTATTTAACTCCAACTTTTCTCCCCAGGAACACGGGATTCTTCAGGGAGACTAAAATTCAAAATTGTAAAATATCTACTTAAGTAGGTACTCACAGTTTTCTTTTTGTGATAAAAATCGAATTTAAAGATCAGTTTATGAAAATCAAATTTAAAATTGTTTACGTTTATTTGGGTAAAAATATTTTCCCGTATGTTTTACCTAGTTCGTTGGTGACGGTAATTATAAATTTAGAGTCCCTCAATAAAATACGAGTAAATTTTGCTCAAGTTTTGAGTGTCTTTTCGGAGTTAATTGAGTTTGAATTTTATAATTTAATAATGATTAACAGGACGTTTCTATTTGTTTTCGTCACGTCACGAGCGTCACGTCACAGTGGTCTATTGATTTTCACGTACAACCAATGCGTTACTAGGGAAGTGTAACTCCCTTAGTTTTCATAGCAGGTAAATCGTTCGCCACTTTTTGGGATACTCTCATTTTATCACAACATCTCATAATCCCTAAGCTTCGGTAGTGTCAAGGAAAGCTGATTTATTACGCTCAGTTATAAACTAATATTGCTAAGTAACCATAATGAACTAATAATGTGTAAAATTAATCATTATTAAATGATCTGACTGTAGAACCGTAGGTCTACCGTCCGTTTTTTTTTTTTTTTTTTTTTAATCTTAATCATTTCTAGAAATATTCTTTTTTACAAATTAGATTATCTTCCAACGATTTTGAAATTTTCGAAGTCGATAGTATGTCCTAAAGATCTGCAATATCCTAATGTCTTGTTACAATTAGAATTGTCCAAATAAAGAAACGGTATGTCGGATAGGTGACGTGCATCGACCTGACCTGACCTGCCCTAATCCGGAATTCCTTCTAATAGCTTTTGGGTGACTGTCCTTTTATAATTCCTTTGGGTAAGTGTCACTTACCTGTTTTTCAAAGACTACATGTGAGCCACGTCCTTTGGATTATGTTCCCTCAACTAGGGTCAGCAGGAGTAAACGCCAGCCCCTCCCTTCCCAAGACGAACTCTATACAATCTGTCTCCCACTTACCTTCCCTTCAGTATTCGTCGCGGATTCGAACTGCACGTGTGTTTGTTGTGTTACCGAACTTACCGTTGCAAAAGGGGATACGCTGTCCCGTTTATTTCAATTTTAACGATTCGAAGCTCTTGATAAAAGAGCGATCTTTCATCATTCGGCTTCCGACTCCTAATTCACAATGAAGAGAGCCTTGGAAGAAAATGATGATGAGACAGAACAACAATCTTCCCCTAAGCGTTTCGTGGCGAATCAAAATTCTCCAAGTAATGACTTGGCCAGCTGTCGTGATTTAAAAGAGCTTTCTACGAAAGGTGCAAGCTCAAACAAGAGATCAACGATTGAAGTATCCCCTGACGAAACCGCTAGTGTTTCAATAAATATTGTGACACCTTCAACGATTGATATCCACAATTCGAGTGAGGATGACAGTGAACATGATCTGGTGATAGATGAGAACCCAAACAACGAGGACCCAATGATTGGATTCTCCCCTGACGAAACTGTTAGCGTTTCCACAAACATTGAGTTACCCATAATTCTTGATATCAGTAGAGATCGGAGTGAGCAAAACGTTGATTTGGTGGTAGATGAGAACCCTAAAAGTTCAATTTCCCTTCAGCACTCAAGTAACGATTTCAACAGGTCTCGTGATTTAGAAAAATTGTATACCACTGGCGCAAGCACTGATAAGGATCCCACGAATGGATTCTGCCCTGATGAAACCGTTAATGTTTCACCCGGTAGTGGAATACCCATAATCCGCAATCTAAATGAGCAATCCGGGGAATTTGATTTGGTGATAGAGGATCCCCTATCGACCAATGATGAACGACCTGGATACGGTCCAGAAGAGCAAATTCGAGATTATTCTACGGGGGACGTTATTTCTGAAAAAGCTGAAGATAAGAGTGAAGAAACCAGCGATAACCAACAAGTGTCTGCTCAACCGAAGAAAAGCGCTTTTACTCCAAATTGCCGTGAAAAATGTTTGACTTTGAAACCAAATCAGGAAAGGAAAACTATCATAGTGTACAAACCAACCAAACCTGTTCCAAGTGTTCGTGAAGTTTCCACAACGACAAGCCTAGATGTACCTCAACAACAAAAATCATCTACTGACTGTTGTATAATTCAAACTCTCACAAAGAGGCATTTCACCCTAAAATCGTGGACTGCCCAACAAAGGATGACTATTCTTAAGAATGGGCCACCACAACCCTTTGTTAGTTCGATCAATTTATTGTACCGTGATTATCAGAAATATCCATGGATGGCAGCGTGCCTCGATACCAGCAGAGTGTACTGTTGGTGTTGTTTGTTGTTTACGGGAGTAGATGTTTGTTGGGGAAGCATTCAACAACGGCGATCCTTTATGACACTAGTTGGCAGACACAAAACCACAAATTCGCACATAGAGGCCGAACTTCTTTTGCAGCATTTGAGTTCAAGAATCATCAATCCTGTAATTAATAGCAATATACAGCCCAGTATATTCCTACATTCCCAACTTCCTTCATTTCCTACTGCAATAACAATTGGCAACGCAACCACGGGTTCCACTCAACACGATCAGATTGCTCATCTGTTAAGAAATAGCTTTATTCACGGAATCTGGACTGAAAAAGATCGTGAGGCTATTATTCGTAAAGGAAGACCGACGCCGAAAATGGAATCCTTAACAGCAAGACCCGATGGGAAACAATTCGGCGAATCTCAATACGAGAAAGTTTCATGGCTGACTGGGTCTGAAGAACGCAATGCGTTATTTTGTTGGCCGTGCGTGCTCTTTTGTCCAATGGGGTCATGGGGGAAAGAGGGCTATCGAAAAATAAGTGCCTTAAATTTGGGTGTTCATCGTCACAGCATTACACAGCCGCATTTAGAAGCCTGTTTACGACTAAAAACTTGGGAACAACAAGTTACGGGCAAATCGGACGTACAGAAGATACCACTTGTTCAGCTAAACGAAATTGTTAAGGGAAATTTCTACTTAATGAAATGTATGATTGATGTCGTGTGTTATTCCAAAAAGAAAACGGATAACACAGCTGTTTCTCACGAAGATATGGTGAACTTGATCGGTGAAATAAGTCGCCATGATAACAAGTTGAAATATTATTTAAACCCTCGGTCGTTTTTCAAAGAAGACATTATCGGCATTACACAATCTATACAGGCTTGTGTGATACAAAGGATAACCAAAGAGGCAAACTGTGCAAATTTTGTGTCCATAATGTTAAATGGCGTTCGCAACAAGCCTTGGATGTCTGTAACCTTGCGATATGCAAAAAACAATGGTGAAGTTCACGAGAGACTTCTACGGTTTATCGAGTTTGAATATGGGAGATCAATAAACGAACTTGTGGAGAAAGTACTTGATACTATTGGCTTCATAAATGATGACAAGAAATTAGTTGGTTTTACTCACGATGACTCCACCATCAAACCCTCGGAAGTAGCTTATTTTAATTCGAAAATAACAGAAAAATACCCTACGGCACGTTTCTTCCATCATAGTGAACATAACTTGGGGATTTTACTGCAGCATTCACTTTCTCACTTGAGTCAATGTAGAAAATTCTTTCGAGGAATCCAAAATCTAACTTCGTTTTTCAAGCGAAATGAAGCGATCATCATAGTCAAAGAGATACCAGGCAAAAACGTTAATTTCTCATCTGGAATCATTAAAACTATCAACAACTACTATCCAGCAATGATGAAACTTTTCGAAAGAATAATCAGCTCTGCTGAGGCTTGGAATGCTGAAACAGTTTTTGAGGCTCATAATTTTATCAGTTTCCTTCGGCCACTTGAGAATAGATTTTTTGTAGTTACGATCTCAAGAATATTGGACGACATTGATGACCTGACGAAAGTAATGGAGACGAAATTTGACTTGGAAACTTGGAATCGAACTGCGGAAAAAACGATTGAAGCAATAATCAAAACTAGATGCGAAGATTTTGAAGTGATTTTCAAATCCGCAATAAATTTGCTGCCTTCGGGTAAAAATTTTGCTTACGATCTTGCTTATGATGAAAAGTTTGACGAAATTATGGAAGCGGCTTCACTTTTTATTCATTTCCGAACAAAAGATATGGAAAACTGGTCATTCATGGAAATGGTGACCGATAATGTATCAGAGACACCACAGACACCTTCATCTTCGAAACATGTTGCCGTTTTGAATCGCCGATTTCCGTATGTTGGTTTTGACAAACTGTTGATTCAACAAGATTTCATCAAAAGCGTCGACTTGCTGAAAGGAAAGACCATTGATGAACTCGTGCAATGCATTAATGACCTGAAAATTGTACCTCAATTTGCTGCAGTGTATAAATTTTCCCAGTTGGTACTCACTTTGCCGTTTTTCCCGATTTCTACTGCGGGAACAGTTGCGACCAGGATAGCATCGTATACGAACAACAGAAAGAATTATACTTCCACAGATGCTCATATCTATATTGAAAAGGACTTGCTTACAGAGATGCAAAAGGAACCTGATTTCAAAGACGAAGTTATCACCTACTTTGAAAATCATTTTGGAGGGAAGAACTTCAAATTTCGGACAGCTACGTGAAATACAAAATGAACCCGACGTCCACAATGTTCGTCATTACATGTACGCAATTATATTAGCATTTGAATTCTACTGACTCTTATCGAATCTTGAACTTAATACTGTGATATATGTAAATATGTATATAATTGAGTTTAAATGTGTGAGTATGTTGATTAAAATAATGATTTGTATATTTACCCAAATTTATTATATTCCATGTTGTGTAGTGATAAAATAAAAAAAACATGTAGCCTTCTTTTGAGTAAGATTCATCATTTAGTATATTACCCGTCCATATTTATGTATTATATATTACCGTAAATATCGACACAATTATACAATGAGCTGTACAAACAAGAAATATGACAACCAATCAAGTGCAAACAGAGTGAAACCTCATAATTCGGGAAGAATAAACTGAATTTTGTCTTAGAAAATTTTGAAATCAAAATTATTGAAAAAATTCTTCATTGAAATCCGTTTTGAGGCATTCTGAAACGATTCCTGACGATTGCTGTTTTTTCATATATATGTATATAAATATAACTCTCCTTAGAATTGACATAAATCTTCCGTTCTTGCGCTAAAAAAGTTCTTGCTTTCCAAATGAGAGGACGGGCTTAATGGCCGGCACTTTTTGAGCATATTAAATTGGTCAACTTTTTCAAAATGTGATATAGAAATCACTAAAAACGGTCAACAATTGTTAAATTTATAAAATTCTTAGCAGAATTTCAATAAAAATAAAATTGTCAACAATTAAGTTGGACATTAAAAAATTTGTTGCATAAAATTATGCTGAAAACGTGCATAAATGTCATTAATATTTGCTGAAAAATTAATAACTGCTGAAAAAATCTAAAAATCCAAAACCTTTTCTGAATCTTTGCCAAATTGTATTTAGTTGAGATTTTCCCATAAAATTGATTTTTAACAATTTCTTTGCTAAAATTTCGATACACTTCAACAATCATATTATACGATAGGTAATTTGAAAAAATTCGCTCATACGATCATGATGCATTACTGGAACTTTTTTCCCCGATCAGCTGAGTGGGACAAATTCTATTATTACCCAAGGAGGTTGAAATTGAATAAGGAATCCTGAGATTTTATTGGAAAAAAAAACATTTTTTTTAACATACCTCTCCAATAATTAGCAACGTAAAATAAACTGCATATCATAATTGTTCTTGATTTGCTTCATTCCCATGTTCTGGCACGATCTGTCGATTTTTTCAGGTGTCCCTCAGTAGCAACGGACGTTTTTATAATAATGTTTATATTTGATTTGGGCCAGACGCAACTAAGGGAACCAGAACACTTTTTTTATTTTAGTGTTCTCCCAAAATTTAAATGGGTCACTTCGTACTTCGTTATCGAATTCTACCAAAATTGCAATGATCTTCTGACACTCATTTGTACCGTGTTTGAGTGATTTTGAAAACACTGAAGAATTTATTATACCTATTTTATTTTTGAAGGGTTAAATCGGTCTTATCCCTATCACATTGGTTACTACTTCCTTCTTTGGTTTTTATACATGCAATGGACATTTCTATGAGTTCCTCCTAGCTTTGTATTGGTTGATTAGAATTTGTCGAGTAGTAGAGTTTGTATACAACTGATTACGAAAACGTTGTAGTATTTTCATGAAGTACCTACCTGATTCTAGTCTATTATAAGAATCTCTTGAAAGATCCTACTTTACTATTTTTGCGTAGGGTAGGTGTCCCATGAAGTGTTAGTTTCTTGACTATTTTCAAGTTTTCACTTCTTTCAATAAATTAATTTAAAAACGTTTGCCAAGTTGGGTGTGGCACATAGCTTCTTCGCTTACCTATCGTGAATGTATAGATCATTGAAAAGTTTTAAATGATCTTGAAAAATTCCGTAGTGGAAAACAGTAAATCAAGGAGTAGCGTGAAATATCATAATTGATTAATTAAGAAACGAAAAAAATGATACTCAATGTAATTTACGTTTGTGCAAGTGCGGATTGAACTGATGAGATGAAAACAATAAAATCGGTACGGGACCATCTACAACCTAAACCGAGCATTCAATGACAATTTCATCAAAATCAGATGAAAACTGTGGAAATTAAGGTCATTAAAAGCATTTCATGTCTCTCCCGTTCCAAGATGATCTTTTTCTGGAGGATGTCCTCAACGTAGGCAGCTACAAAATTCCATTTTTGCTCTCGTTCAATCATTTTGGATACTACCACCTCCGGTGTCACGTCTTGAGGTGGTAATTCCAGAGCATCCTGCAGCCTTCTTCTTTCTGTTGCCCATCGCTCGCATACAAAGAAAGTATGGAGCACATCATCGTCCATTTCCTGGCATTATGGACATATTGGGGAGTCTACTTTTCCCATTTTATAAAGATATGCGTAAAACAGCCCATGACCAGAAAGGAACTGAGTCAGGAAAAAGTTTACTTCTCCATGTTTTCTATCTAGCCATACCTTGAATCAAGCGTGCTGTCCATCTCCCTCTCTGCTCTACAGTCCACATTTCCTGCCATCTTGTCATTGTATATTTTCTCTCCCTTCAGCGGCTAAATGAGCTCTTTCCCCTTCATCTCTTCTATCAAGATTCGTTTGCGTTCTGCATCCAATAGATGGATTGGGATGCTGCTCGTAAGTACGAGAATGGCTGGCTCTGACACTGTTCTGTAGGCTCATGCAATCCTCATCGCTCCTCTTCGTTGAACTGCAATAATTCTCTTGCGATAGTAGGCAATGTAAGATAGTAGGCAATGTTTTCACTTCTTCTTCTTTCTTCTTTCACTCTCTTTTCAAGTTTTCACTTCTTTCAATAAATTAAATTAAAAACGTTTGCCAAGTTGGGTGTGGCACATAGCTTCCTCGCTTACCTATCGTGAATGTATAGATCATTGAAAAGTTTTAAATGATCTTGAAAAATTCCATAGTGGAAAAGAGTAAATCAAGGAGTAGCGTGAAATACTCATATAATTGGTCAATTAAGAAACGGAAAAAATGATACTCAATGTAATTTACGTTTGTGCAAGTGCGGATTGAACTGATGAGATGAAAACAATAAAATCGGTACGGGACCATCTACAACCTAAACCGCGCATTCACTGACAATTTCATCAAAATCAGATGAAAACTGTGGAAATTAAGGTCATTAAAAGCATTTCACATTGGCGCATGCGTTGTAGCTATTAGGGTCATTCTCATTTCATTTGCCGCTTTCATGTCCCCGACGACGAATTCTCACAATTCTTGACCAAAACTAGTGATTTTGGGGGAAAAAAGGTAGTATAAGTTGGGAGATCAACGAAGTAATAATTTGACTGCCCAAAATCCCCTTTAACCAATACACAGTGATGACAAATGAAACCTGAAATCCTGGAAACTCATGAGTGTTACTGTCCCCTCCTACCTAAGACCTAAGTAGAAGTTAGGTAGTTACGAAACAATGACAATCTAGAACTTGCCAGGGTTACTAGCTGCTGTAAGTTGGTTCCTCTTTATTTAGAGTAAGGATTTACATTTTTAAGATTTTTCCCAACCCGTGAAAAACTAGTTTTTCAGTCAGTCCCCCATATCTCTTCTCAATGGAACCTCAGGAGTGTTATCATTTTTGCGATCAAGAAAGCTGATGGAAAATGGCGGGAAACAGTCAGATGTGAAGGTTATATTGTTCAGTTGAAGATGTGAGACTGTAGTGGAGTGCTTGGAGTCGCAGCAGCTTTTACAGCGAAATAAGCCTAAAAACATGTTGAGTATTTTTATTTTCAATCATGACTGTTACACAAATTACGAGTGCTGTTGGTTCTTAAACAAAATATTCCTATATCAACAACCATACTGCTTGGTGACAGGTTTCAAACAGTAGCCATCCCCGAGTTTTGTCACTTCACCATCCTGTGTGACACCATTTTTATCGGAAATTCTCATGAGTGTTACCTCTCAGGAGTGTGACCAAGGATGGGTAACACTCCTGATACACGGTAGTACGTAATAAACGGACAAATTTTAAAATCTTGTAACATTTCACAAATTCGATCTTAGGGATTAAAAAATAAGCAGAACGTGTAGAGAAAATCAGTAAGTTTTATTCACAATCGGAAAAAAATTATCAAGTTTTAAAAATTATGTCATTTAAATGACGACCCTGTTTGGTAACGCACAGTTCAAGACGGTCCTTGACGGTCCTTGAAGTTCTGCATCACTCTTTGCACCATATCTTCCGGTATTTCCGCGATTTCACGTCTTATTGACTGGTTCAATGCTTGAATGGTTCGTGGTTTGTCCACGTACACTTTACATTTCAGGTGGCTTTTTGCGAACGATTTTTCCCGGACGCGTGATCTCCCGGCATGGGGATTTTGCCTGGCCTCCGCGTTCCCCAGACCTCACCCCCTGAGACTTTTTTCTATGGGGCCACCTAAAATCTAATTTGTACGTGGACAAACCACGAACCATTCAAGCATTGAAGCAGTTAATAAGACGAGAAATCGCGGAAATACCGGAAGATATGGTGCAAAGAGTGATGCAGAACTTCAAGGACCGTCTTGAACTGTGCGTTACCAAACAGGGTCGTCATTTAAATGACATAATTTTTAAAACTTGATAATTTTTTTCCGATTTTTCGATTGTGAATAAAACTTACTGATTTTCTCTACACGTTCTGCTTATTTTTTAATTCCTACGATCGAATTTGTGAATGTTAAAGGATTTTAAAATGTGTCCGTTTATTACGGACCACCCTGTATTACGGTACACTAATAGGGTAACACTCCTGAGATTTAAGCTCAATTACACTGCCTTCAACATGAATTCCGTGAAATCTGAATATTACGTTTGAACGTGATTCTTTTGTACTTACTTGAGCCCCGACAACAATTTTGCCAAATCATCCATTTTACAGAAATCAATTTTTGAAATCTGGAAACACTCATGAGTTGGATATCCTGTTTTTTAATACAAAAAAAAAAAAAAAAAAAAAAAACATCAATGAAAAACTCACTGTTCATCTATGGAACACAAATCTGCAATGTACAATGAGTAGTATTTGCTGATCTAACCTCATTTTCGAGCACTATCATATACGTCACTGAGGTTCTCAAACGCCCCAAAGCGGCAAATGAAATGAGAATGACCCATTAATGATACATTTGTGTTGAAATTGATATGAGGTAATCAAGTCATCTTCTTCCAACGATCATCCAAATTTAAGCGAAATCGAACGACTAGAGGGTGAAAAAATAGAGCTAACTTACGTTTGCGCATGGGCAGAATGAAGTATTGATATGGCAACAATGAAACTGATAGGGACCATGTGCAACCAAACCCACGCATTCTCTGACAATTTCATCGAAATCGGATGAAAACAGTGGAAATCAAGGTCGTTACAAGGATTTCACATAGGCGCATGCGCAGTTGCTATTAATGATACAATAAAGTTGAAATTGATATGGGATGATCAAATCGCCATCCCCCAACAATCATCCAAATTTGAGCGAGATCAGACAACTAGAGCGTGAAAAATGATGCTTGGTAAAATTTACGTTTGCGCATGCGCAGAGTTAGGTATTGAGCCAAGGAAGATGAAACTGATAGGGGAACGTTCATCCCCTAGCCCGCACATCCCCTGAAAATTCCATCCAAATCGGATGAAAACTGTGGAAAATAAGATTGTTACAAGGATTTACGGTCACACACACACGCAACACACACCACACACGGACGCGGAAGCAAAGTTTTTCAGAATGGTCTAAAACAAAAATGCAAGTCGAAATTTTGATTTCGGAGACCAAACATTTTTTTTTTCTTCTCCCGATAGTGAAACAATACTTCCGCTACCTTTAGGTAGACTTGGAAGCAAAATGAAAAGTTTCAATCTGTCATTTGCTCACTTCCCTGTGACTACCTCACACCTGTGCCCCTTCAATTATCAATACGGTGGTGCCATGGGAACAAGACGTTTCTTGAGTTTTTTTTGGTTTCTAGTGTGGAACAGAACATAACAGTGTGGGCGAAAATATGTTTTTTTCGACGCGCGCACGCCTGGCACGCTTGGCAGGGGGTCACTGTGGGTGGAGAGGGGTGGGGGAGCGGGGGGGGGAGGGGGTGGAGTGAGAGGAGGCGCCGGCGCCGCGGCACCTTGTGGTGGGTACGGCGCCGGCGTTCCTTCGAGGCATGAATATGTTTTTTTCAAGGTCATATTAATTTGTGTGTTAATACCAAAGCTTTTCCTACGCATATTTAATAACATATCCTCTCGACTTTTCGTACGTACTTAGATAATGATATTATTAAGGCAATAACTATTTGAATAGATAGGAGCTCAAATCGAGAAATATAAACATAGAAATATATAAATATAAATTATAAAAAATATAAATATCTATAAATTATAGAAGTATAGGTTGTGGCAACTCGAAGTAGGACACGCCGAGGAGTCTGGACAGGCCTTATGACGTACGCTAGCCAACTAAAACTACGATCATACTCAATTGAAAAAATAATAAACCTTTGTGAAATAATTTGCAGCGTTTTTTGTACAATTTTTTTGAACTTTTTTTTTTTTTTTTAGCTGAAATAATTTTCAAGTTTTTTTTGAAAGGCCAAATTTGCCAATTTTTGTGAAATGATCCTTTTATTGTTTGTTTGATCCAGATTTTAGTCCAGTTATGCAACCTTGGAAATTTCAAATTTACTGTCTATGTAGTGGTTAAATAGGTGGAGTCGGGTATTTCGGAGAAATCATATTTTTGTTTTTTCTCATATTTTGATTCTCACCCAAACATCCCTGCAATGCATGCATTACTTACCAAAGTACGTACCTTGAAACGTAAACCAACTAATATGACTCCATGCATAACTTACCAATATGATGCATGTAGGTACTTCAATACCATAACAATTACAATTGCGTGGGGAAAATAACTCCTCTCCCTAGCACGCGTTTAACTCATAAGGGAGAGTTCGCAAAATTTGTTTATAGAATTTGTAATAATATAAAGTGCCTAATTTATGTTGGTAGTGGGACTACCTGGAAGTGTTTTTTATTTCATTTGTAAATTTTTGTTTTGTTTATAATGCGAATAAAAAATATAGGTATATTAAAAAAAAAAAAATGACTACCGAATTCAGTAAATCTAAATTGATATGTTATACTAAATCAGCCTAGCGGCGAAATGTCCTCATTGTTAGTAGGTTATTGTCCATTAAGGGCGGAAGTATTCTTCAAACAAGTTCCGGCAAGTGACTCGCTGGACGCGCAGATGTTGGAGCTCACCTGCTCCTCGTATTTGGGGCGAGTTTAACTCGATTTCCTCAGCACCTGCGACCTGCGGTTTTCTAGAACGGTTTTAATCGAGAACGATTATACGGCTACATAATCAGCTGTTGAGGAATACAGACTGAAATTTTACATGATTGAAAATGCGGTTTTCAGCGTACTTCCACCAATTCTAGCAGCGCATTTGGAGAGAGTTGTCAGTAGCTGCACCCAACTCTTATCAAGCGGTTTATCAATCGCATTTGCTAGCCTGATTAAAGTATGACTAAGTCATATCTCTGACTATCTTCGACGTACCTGTTTATCAATTCAGTTTCACTGCTCAGTTATCCAATAATCGCCGATTATTATAACCGAGGGCCTGGGTTACCGTTTTAGCTGCTCAGTTAAATGTGTAAGGGGCCGTTTATCAATCACAGATAAAGCCCAGGCAAACTCTAGGTAACTAGCGGCCTCGGATAACTTCTCGTTGGCTGTTTATCAACTCACATTTACCTGCAAGATACCGCTATCTGCTTGATATCCTTACCTGCGACTCATCTCCCTCAGTTAGCGATTTATCCTGGAGGTAAGTTGTGTGTAACGTGTATAAAATGCACCAGGTACTTACGAAGTTGAAGTTCCACAAAGAAAATTGAAGAAAATATGTATTTAAAATTTTTTGGATCCATCGCAACAGCTTTATTTTTTACCAAAATTCAATAATATTTATAGTAATAACAAAGGACAGTTCAAATAAGTATCATAAGCAATAATAGCAAACAAACACTTTGGTGCTCTCGAGTTTTTATGAACCTAGGTAATACGGCCAAATCGAAACGTCGATCAGCCTAACAAAATTCATCTGGGCTTCAGAGGAAACTATGATACAGTTGTCCATGCTTTTGTTATACAACAAAGAATTCTTCAGCCTTTCGTTTTTAGGTCGTTCTTCAGTCATTAATTCTTTTCGGTCTGTATGCTTGTCTAGAAACTGAACAGAAAAGATCGAGGAGAAAGACTAGCGTATGCAAGATTAGCTCAATTTTATAAGGAATTTAGGTGCCCCCCCCCCCCCCCAGAGGTGCAATGGGGGCCTAAATCCTCATAAAAAGGTAGAGGAGGTAAAGAGGCATCCCGTCAGAGAGATACCACCCCTAGTCATAGCTTTTAATGAGCCATGTTCGGGGAAGGTTGATATTCCTGTCACCAGAAAACCATCCGACGCCAAACCAGCTGTCTAAAATGATCGAGAACAGCGCGTGGTTCCCATTGATTCCTCAACGGGACGCCGCCAACGCTATCTCTGGTGCTCTGACGGGAGCTTGATGGACCTCTCAGGAGGTAACTCTGATACACTCCTCCCCTTAAAGACATACTTGATTGAAGATCAAGTATGGTAGTTGGGTGGAATAGTGAATAGCTGAGAACTAATGCTCATTCAATCATAAATAGCTGCATTGGCGTTTTGGATGGGGGAATAGAAATTAAAACTGGATTGTCAATGAAGCTTCATAAGAAGTATCTTCATTGAACAATCGGGACAAAACGGATGCTCAACTATGGAGACTTATACCTTAGGAAATCAAAATATATATAGAAATTAATTTGCCCATCATTGGGGACTTTAAATTAAGTTGCCCAATATGGGGACTTAAATGGCGCACTAAGCTGGTAATTGACATATAGCAATACTCAGGTGGCGAAAAAATTGAAAGAAAATAATATAAAATGAATTTGCCCAACTTAGGGGACTTAAATTGTGCACTAACCTGGTAATTGACATTATAGCAATACTCAGGTGGCATAAAATTGAAAGAAAATATGGTATATAAAATATAAAAGGGGAATGAAAGAGAAATTATAAGTCAAAGACCAATGAAATTATTTATATACCAAAGGGTGATAATGGGAATTCCTTCTGGAACCCCGGGCCATGTTTCTTCTGAAACATTAACGCCCCAAAAAATAGTGGATTGGACTACTAGGCGTCAGCCGTGCATAATCCAAACCACGCTCTGCTACCATATAAGGAATTTAGGTGCCCCCCCCCCCCCCCCCAGAGGTGCAATGGGGGCCTAAATCCTCATAAAAAGGTAGAGGAGGTAAAGAGGCATCCCGTCAGAGAGATACCACCCCTAGTCATAGCTTTTAATGAGCCATGTTCGGGGAAGGTTGATATTCCTGTCACCAGAAAACCATCCGACGCCAAACCAGCTGTCTAAAATGATCGAGATCAGCGCGTGGTTCCCATTGATTCCTCAACGGGACGCCGCCAACGCTATCTCTGGTGCTCTGACGGGAGCTTGATGGACCTCTCAGGAGGTAACTCTGTTACAATTTCCGAATTTTCGTAAAACTCCCGTAGTTTAGAAGATAATCTATAGTTCTAGGGGACTTTTATGCGCTACAACTTCCGTACGCAGGCAAATTCCGTAGAGCACTTGTACAGTTAAATTTCTATAATTACTCATACCAACGAACAACCCACTTCGTTCTCCGTACAACCAGATAAGAAAAAATAATCACACAGGAAAAAACCGAAAGAGCAGGAGTTGTTGTTGTGTTGTGTTCAAGTATCTACTTTTTGCCCATAGACATACGAAGAAGAATGAAAAGTACCATTGTTAAGGCTGTTTTGTGGGGAAATCATTGTTGTTGTTGTGGTACTCCTATTTCCCACAGACGAGGTTATCTGAGCAGTTAGCTACCTGTTGGTAAGCTACCTGCGGGGACAAAGTTGATTGATAAACGTCCTATCAAATATGTTCGATAGGTTGAGGTAAACTTGAGGTATCTACCTGAGGTTTGCCTGAAAGTCGTCCCAGTAATCGATAATACGGGCCCCAAGCAATGGAATCATTCGTGACAGTTTATCGTAATAAACTTATATCTCATATCGTTCATGTTTCTTTTCTTCGTATTTGATTCTGACTGGGAAGATTTTGATTTTTCAGACGATAAACTCATGGACTTTCTCTCAGTCCAGATTTGTTCTGGTAATTGATGAAGTGAAGTGATTTTACACGATTTCATTAAGTTACATTAGTTGCCCTGTTTTAGAGAATTAAAAATGTACCATAGGTAGGAAGACAAAAGTTATAGAGCGTTGACGTGTTGAATAAGATAGGTTCTACCTACCTACCTTCACAATGTGCGTCGTTCTGTGCAGGTACAAGGAGGTAGGTACCTACGCACTTTTCACTTTCCCAATGCCTCGAATGCCAATGAGGAAGCTTTGTGGTTACCCTAAAAAAAACATTTTCTGGAACTGCTGAAAAGTATTGGAAGCATTAAAGTAAGTACTTTTGTTTTTCTTAATTTGTAAAAAAAAATTAACTTCTGCAATTCACGAAGGAAAAGATTCGCCATTGATATACAGTGATGCAAAAGAAAGAGGTTATGGGAGAAAAATGCGCCTGAAAGCTGAGGCCGGGAAGTTGCTATGGAAACAACTAAATAGCGCGCAGTGTTCCAACCTATTTTTGTGGAAATATTTTGCTGTTGTAGCACCCCTGTTTTACCCGTGGTATATTCTGATTAGTTAGTCAGCAGTCATTTCCAGATTGATTAACGGTATTTGCAAGTCCAACACATTTTGACCTCTGACTAATTGTAATCAGTAGTTAGTTAGAGATTTGACTGAGAATTGATAAACCGGCCCTTAATGTTGGTACGTCCGCATGGAACCTAAGACCATAATGTGGCTCTCGCAAACTGCCCAAGTAAAAGAACAAAAAATGCTAGGGAGACTCAACAAACCATTTAACCTACTTGCAAGGGAATGCAATGGACTTAATTTGGACATACAATACATTCGGTGTCTTCTCTTGCAAATTTACATAAATGTCACGAGTAACTATAGCGATGAACTTAATACAGTGAAACTTGGATAATTCGAACCTCAAGGGACCAGTCAAAAACTTTGAATTAAAGAAGTTTTTACTTGATATAATAAATTATATTTTAACAAACTACAGTACGAAGTAAAGTACATACAGTAACATTGAATACTGTATTGACCAACAGAATATTGAACAATAAATATAAAGACACCTGGTACTGCATTTAACTGCAACCATAAAAAACAATCTATTGTTTTTCAAAAAAGGATGATATTTTGGCCTGTTTCCTTGAATTGAGTCTCTCGGCCATTATAAAAGATTCCAACGCATTCAAAGAGTTGAAGTATGAATCACTTACATTAATTCGGTTTTCTAAAAAACGTCTAAGTTTTTGTACGTGATTCATGGCGTCAGCTGCACTCGGCACCGGTACTTCTTCTGCCGGTGGGCGGGCGGGAGGGGAAGGGGAGTTATCAGACTGTACGATGGCACTGACTTGCATGCATTTGGTCTAACGCAAGTCTTTTGCCGAATATCGTTACTAAAACGTATTTCCCGATAAATTTAAAATTATTTTGAGTCGCAGCTCAAAATTTATACCTACCTTAATTAGCACGTCGAAAATTCGAATTATCCACGATTTTTTAGCATTGCTTAGATACAAAATGCTAGGGAACAAGAGGAATATTCGAATTAAAGAAGTTCGAATTATCCAGGTTCCACTGTATAAGCTATGGTATGTAAGGGAAAGGTGCCTACATTGTACCACTTTTCACATTTCGCTCCACAAATTCCTCATAATGCGAAAATTTCAACTTTTTTCCTTTTGCCTGAAAGTGGGGTCATTTATTGTCTTCCCTTAAGTAATTTCTTCCAATTTATATTCCTGTTTGGCTGCAAACTGGTAGGTACTAATAACAGACCCATAAAGTAGTACGAAGTTTAAGTAGAAGGATAGTGACATCTCCGTTATCACCTTTATAATGTATGCGGCTATCACTAGGGACGTTCGATTCTTATCGATATTAGTACGGTATCGATACTTTTCATTCGATACCAAGTATTTTGGTATCGATAATTTCCTTTTGATACTAGTACTGGTATCGGGAAAAAGTCAAGTATCGTAAGAAATACTCAAATGGAAATTAATCATCAACTTATTGTATTGTTATATTGTAAAAAATATATTGTTGGAGAAAGATAGGTTGGTAGAGGAAGATAGATTAGGATTAGATAAAAACTTTCTTTCTTACCTACCTTCCTTCTTCCATGCCTAACTACAAGACTATGCCAAATTCGTGTTTTGACATTTTATGTCTTTGCTATGGCACATAAACTAAAAAAAACGTCACGGAAAATAATTGCTCACGAAAATTGTCCCAAGTGGCCACAACGATGATGATGACCATCAGAAATGACGTTGATTTGGTATGTAGCCCCTTGAGGGACTTCTGAACACAACTGACCGATCCCAAATCAGCTGAGTGGCTCTAGAATCCAGTTTTTTCCCTAATGATCACACGATTCTGAGATTTGGTATGTGGGCCCTTGAGGGACTTCTGAACACAACTGACCGATCCCAGATCAGCTGAGTGGCTCTAGAATCCAGTTTTTTCCCTAATGATCCCACGATTCTGAGATTTGGTATGTGGGCCCTTGAGGGACTTCTGAACACAACTGACCGATCCCAGATCAGCTGAGTGGCTCTAGAATCCAGTTTTTTCCCTAATGATCCCACGATTCTGAGATTTGGTATGTAGCCCCTTGAGGGACTTCTGAACACAACTGACCGATCCCAGATCAGCTGAGTGACTCTAGAATCCAGTTTTTCCCCTAATGATCCCACGATTCTGAGATTTGGTATGTGGGCCCTTGAGGGACTTCTGAACACAACTGACCGATTACAGATCAGCTGAGTGGCTCCAGAATCCAGTTTTTTCCCTAATGATCCCACGATTCTGAGATTTGGTATGTGGGCCCTTGAGGGACTTCTGAACACAACTGACCGATCCCAGATCAGCTGAGTGGCTCTAGAATCCAGTTTTTTCCCTAATGATCCCACGATTCTGAGATTTGGTATGTAGCCCCTTGAGGGACTTCTGAACACAACTGACCGATCTCAGATCAGCTGAGTGGCTCTAGAATCCAGTTTTTTCCCTAATGATCCCACGATTCTGAGATTTGGTATGTAGCCCCTTGAGGGACTTCTGAACGCAACTGACCGATCTCGGATCAGCTGAGTGGCTCTAGAGTCCAGTTTTTTCCCTAATGATCCCACGATTCTGAGATTTGGTATGTGGGCCCTTGAGGGACTTCTGAACACAACTGACCGATCCCAGATCAGCTGAGTGGCTCTAGAATCTAGTTTTTGACATTTTATGTCTTTGCTATGGCACATAAACTAAAAAAACGTCACGGAAATTGCTCACGAAAATATTCTGATGATTTCCGCTTACAACCGAGTCGTTGCTAGGGAAATGGTACTTCGTCGTTTTTCATCTTACTAAATTCGTTGTTCATTCGTTTGAAAGCTCTCGATTTATCCAACCATAATATGTTAACTACTGCAAAGTGCGTGGCCAACAAGCTGAGTTATGAGCATGGTTATTTGAATAATTGTGTACACGCAGGTGATCATTCTCAATAATTGATATTGTGAACATAACTGCAACCGCTTGTTAAATTTTGATGATACGAGTCTGCAACTAAAGACATAAAATGTCCCAATGTGTTGCAGACTCGTATGCAAGCGTCGAAATGGTGTTTCTACATCTTCTTCAAGTGCCATCTCCACTAGGGTTGCGACTACTTCCCCAAATTGGTATCGATCGTGCACGAGCTGGAAAAGAGCTGCCGTTCTGGCAATGCCAGTCCATTGTTGGATATTCGAAAGCTTTTCTTCTTCCCACTCCTCTGCTTGAAATAAATATTAATAAGTGATGGAATCACATTAAATCCAAAGAAAAGTCAAGCTATGGTTTTTTTCAAAAAATGCTGTTGGTATCCAAAATATTCCTTCCCCTGTAATCAACAATCAACCTATCAGTTTTCAGTCTAAAATAAGAAACTTGGGTAATGTTTTTTTGTATGTTCATTTTTTAAATAATTAAAAGCGGTGGTGGTTGATTAAAGGGTGTTTTACTTTCTTGCCTGTTCAGTTCTTTTAACATATTTTTATTATTTTATGATCAGTAGGTACCTACAATACCTTTCTTTTAATAATCTACTTACTCGTTAGTATCAGTACTACTGAATAATATTTTATTAGTACTAGTGTAGTATACCTGTATAATTCCTGTATACTGTTGTAGTTAGTAAACTGATTTTCTTTCCCACTTTTTGCTAATGATAATTTTGTATCGATACAAGTGCAGTATCGATACTTTTGATTCGATACTAGTACGGTATCGATATTTTGATTGCAATACTTTGATGGTATCGAACACCCCTAGCTATCACGGATTGGCTCTCTCGGCTTTTCGAGGGTGGGGTATTTCCAATTACCGCTTGAAACAATCGGGAACAGCGCATTCAACTCTGCGAAGGGTCGCAAAGGACGCACTCACCCGGTTGAGATGAATACATTCACTACCACCTCCTCACTCCTCTTATCATTAATCACTGTTTACTTGCCACACTATCAACCGGTTTCGCATTTTGATGATCATTTGTCCGAATTGGATGCTGCATCGTCTACCTACCCTGATCATAAAATTATACTACTGGGAGATTACAACATCCCAAAAACCGACCCAGAATAATTGTGGAATGGGGATGAAGTGCCGCAGCAAATGTGTCCAAAGAAGAGTTATTTTTGAATCAGTTCAATTTCACAATCTTCATCAATACAATAACATCTCAAACGCCTTTGGAAATGTGCTTGATTCGGTTCTTCCCAATGCTAATGTTTCTTCATTGAGGCGTTGCACCGAGCCATTCATTGGTCCTCGAAGACGTTGCGCATCCGTTTTTCGAATTGCTTATCTCCTGGAATCAAGCTGAGGACATATACTTTCCTACTTCTCGTTTCACGTATAACTTCAAGAAAGGAGACTTCTCTGAAATTAATTCGTCTTTGTCTACTGTGAACTGGACTGAATGCCTCAAATTACCTTACGAAGAAGCTATTGCCGAATTTTATAGATAGGTTAATTCTGCTATTGACAGATTTGTACCTATAACAGTTGAAATTTGTCATTTTTTCCCAAAATGGTTCTCACCGCAACTGATTTCGCTCAATAAACAAAAGCAATTTGTTCACCACTCCTATATCTACCATAAAGCGGTGTATTTGCGAGTAATTATTATGAGTTCACCTGTATTAATATAACTTTATTTCTTTTTTTATTAAGACCAAACTTATATTCATTTTGTAATTTTTCCATCGCACTAGATCAACTATAACTGATTGTTTATTTTCCTTATGTAATTGGGTTCGCCCGTTTGATAAATAAAAATAAAATAAAAATAAATAAAAAATAAAATAAAATCACAATCGCATAGTTCCGGCTGGAAACATAATTTAAAGAAAAGAAAAAAAAGCTGCCAAGTTGGATGTGGCACATAGTTTCCTCGTTTACATTTCATGAATGTATAGATCATTGGAAAGTTTAAAATAACCTTGAAAAATTCCATAGCGGAAAAGTGTAGATCAAGAAGTAACGTGAAATTTCATGATTTGTCAATTAAGAAACGAAAAAATGAGGTATACTCAATGCAATTTACGTTTGTGCTTTGCGCAGAATGAACTGATAAGCAGAACAATGAAATAGGTAGGGATGATCTACAACCTAACCCGCGCATTCACTAACAATTTCATCAAAATTGGATGAAAACTGTGAAAAATAAGCTTGTTCTAAGGATTTCACATTGGTGCATGCGCAGTGGCTATTAATGATACAATCATGTTGGAATTGATATGGGATGACCAAATTGTTATTGCCCTACCATCATCCAACTTTGAGCGAGAACGGGCGGCTTGAGAAAATGATGTTTCGTGGAATTAACATTTGCGCATGCGCTGGTGAAGTATTTAGTGAAGAATAATGAAACTAATAGGGGGCCGTTTACACCTCCCACACATTCCCTGAAAATGTCATCTAAATCGGATGAAAACTGTGGAAAATAAGATTGTTACAAGGATTTGCGGACACACGACAGACACATACACAGAGTCATTCACGCGCTTGTTTCTCATGCTTGGGTTGTCCCCACCTCTCTGGATCAATTTCAAGGCGTCCCTCTTGTTAAAGAAGCCTTGCCTACAAGACATAGCTTCAGAGGGGCGTCCTAAAAAGGTGACAAATGCCTGAATGTTGACGCTCAGAGCACCCAACCTCTTCCCCAAGGCATCAAAATCCACAAAGTCCTGGAGAACATGGAGCTTATAAGCTACATAGCGATAAATTCTTCTACGAACTCAGATGATTTGGTTGATCTGACACTTGTTATGGGGAACCAAACCACCGCGGCGTAATCCAAGGTTTTGCAGGTTTCAGACATATGGCTGGCCACGACTATCTTAATGCACATCGCCATAGGGTTCGGGTGAAGGATAACCCAAACTGCGCATAGTAATTAATACTAATAGTTAATTAATCGATTAATTAATTATCGATTATTAAATGTGTAATATAAACTAAATTAATCGACCCTACTAATTAAAACCGATCACCTTTTTGACTGTCCTCGAGGACTAGGGAAACACATTCCTAACTGACGAAACCAACTAGTCGAAGATCTCAAAATTATACTGGGCTGCAAGAGGGCGAATAGCAGAAATGCCTATGGCCTAAGGCGTAGGGGAAAAAAAAAAAGATTTTGCGACATTGCTCACTATAGACTCCTGATATTAAATTTATAAAGAGATGAAATGTCGGACATGCTGTCTGGGACCAATGTGTACGGATCGCGTTGTTACGAAACTTTCCCCATAACATCCAACGTAACTTTTATAATAACAGAACGAGAACCGGGCTGAAACAGTCTGACAACCCGAACGATATCTTTTGTTTATCCAGACTCCGCTGATCCGCTTTTCGCGGGCGAACGGTTACCGAACGATTGTGCAACGGAATGAAAAAAGAAAAATAAAACTTCAGATATGATCCAGGAACAGACTAAACTCGTTCTCCCGCGGGGTTAGTAGGAAATTGACGGTGGAAAGGAAGGCGAGAGGCGATTATGAATCGGAACGGGAGCACAGGAAGTGATTCACGACCCGCGGCTAATTAATTAGTGCTTTCTTTTTTTCATGACGAGTGGCTCAGCTGGATGACTCAAGCACCCGCTGACGCCGGCGATTCAGATGACTGAGGGGTTGCGAAGTCGAAATTCTCTACCAACACGATCACATAGAAGTGACAACTTCAAGAACGATGCAAATTATTACTAAATTCAATTCAATTTTATTGTATAACTCGTAGGTATTATATTCCAGTAAATCTAGGTTCAAAAAGGCCGTTTTCAGGAAAAACTTATAGAAGTTTTTTTTCTCAATGGTTCTCTATGTTTTTTGGGTCGCTGAATTTGAATTTTAGGATTGCCCCCTCGCCAGAGGTGAGCTAACTTCAGGAAACGCGAAAAACATCGAAAATTTTGGACTATTTTCAGTTTTTGGCATTTATCTTGAAAACGGTATGTTTTAGCGAAAATACTACTGTGTACAAAATTAAAGTAAACAACATTTAATACAAGATTATATGATCAAGTTTTTTTCTATCTTTAATAGGACCGCCTCTAGAGAGCTCTGAATATAGATCATTTTTTGACTCCAAGTGAAAAATGCAGGAAACTCGAATCTACCATTGCTCATCTACGCCATTGAGTTGTAATATGCCTATACAATGTTTTTCAATTTATATCTGATAAGTCTGGGTCATTATAGTTGGTTGGACGATCGTCAGTGAGGTGCGCTGTCAGCGGACCTCCCATTTTTTGAAACCACGCTTCTCCCAGTTGTGCAAATTGACCAGAATCGTAATGGGATATTTTCATCAAAATGATAATAAGGCGGTTCATATTTCATATATAGTTCATACAACTGGCTCATACGCAATAGCGGCAAATACAAGAAACTGCTATGTTGGTAAGGTATGAATCGAACCAAAAATTAACTAATTCACCTTGAATCGTTCATAGGTCGATGCACCTGTATATTCGAACAAGACCATTTTAGCGGACAAGCGGATTTTTGCCAAAATCTGCTATATATTGCGATATGCGGGCCCATAGAAACATCGAACGAAGAGAACACGGAAGGTTAACATTCTAATAGTTACATGTAAGGATAGGTAGGTACTGTTAATAAGTTAGTTCGAAAATTCAAATTACCTATTATTTGCATGCAGACCCTTGTCGGAAAAAAGGAATCCATTTTGTATCGAGCGTCAAGAACGATCAACAGTGACGTCAAGTGATAAAAACAACAGTGATGATAATCTCATCATTTAAGGAGGGAGCTTGGGATGGTAGGTGTAGGTATTTTTACTATTACAAGGAGTTCCTTAAATACATATCAAATAAAGCACAAGATATCTTGCCTTCATTTCTGCCTCAACAAACAATGTTAGACTTTTACGTATGATGTATCAAATAATTACTTATATAAGTCTACATAATGTACATATTATTTATAAATGAGCACTGCATTGTTAACATAGATCACAATCACTCCAGAGTCAAATTTCAATAATAATCTCGAGTCATTGCTACAATTTCCAAAGGGGTGTAAGTGTTCTTTCTATCTGTTGAATATTTTGCTCTTCATCTTCTTCTTGCTCTGTTTCCCAGAAACTTTCGGAGGGAACGAAGGAGGAGTAATCAAATTAGTTTCCACTTCTGACCCAGTAGACGTAGAATCCTCCAACGTACTTCGCCCAATCAACCAATAATTCATCTTACGCGCAAACGTAATTTCCATAATGCTCCATTTTTTCACTCCCTAGTCGTCCGATCTCCATCAAATTTAGATGGTAGTTGAGGGATGCCGATTTGATCATCCCATATCAATTTCAACACAATTGCATCATTAACAGCTACTGCACATGCGCCTATGTGGAATCCTTGTAACGACCTTAATTTCCACCGTTTTCATCCGATTTCGATGAAATTGTCAGAGAATTTTATTCATTATCATGTGAAATTGGCGCGGGTTAGGTTGTAGATGGTCCCCTATCAGTTTCATTGTTGCCAAATCAATACTTCATTCTGCGCATGCGCAAACGCAAATTCCATTATGCTCCATTTTTATTCACATCTAGTCGTTCGATTTCGCTTAAATGTGGATGATAGCTGGAAGAAGATGACTTGATTACTTCATATCAATTTCAACACGATTGTATCATTAATAGCTACTGCGCATGCGTGGTAGCTAATAGCCACTTATGGTCGCGTGCAGCCCAATTCATGTTTTCTTATCAACTGATCGCGATCAATTATCTGGTCTCCGTGAAATCGGGTTTTCATTAATTTTTTACGACGGAAACGTTGAACGCGCCCCACAAAACACCTGTTGGACCTCGGAGGTATAAATAAATAACTGTGGTAAATCTGCACTAATTTTACACCCAAACTCAATTTTTTCTAAGGATATTCTAACATTCCACAAATGTTTTAACACATCTCATAAATTGTATTAAATTTTCTTTTTATCTTTCTTCCATTTTCTTTGTAACTCTCTCGCAATTCCATTTGATTTATCATTTAAAATATCTTATATCAAGTTTTAGATTGTGGAAATGAAGCCAAAAGTACCTATTTCAACATTTTCGAACAATTTTTCAAAATTTATTGAAATCCGATTGGAGACATTCTGAAACGAATTCTAGAGGTTAACGCTTTTATACAGGGTGACCCGTATAATTACATTTTAGGGGTCAATCATTTATTTCTGATTTCTCATAATTGAAAAACGCTTAGTTTTCGAGTAATTGAATTTTCAAGATTGTTATCTCGTAGTTCAACCTTTTGTCACTAAAACGATCTAACGCTCATAATTGGATGTGTAAACTCATAGGTTATAGGTATTCGTGCGGGTAGCCATTAGTTCGTACAGAATACTGGTTTGAGGGTGGAAGGATCACGGCTTCATTCATGATTTATTGTAAAACTAGTTTCGCCCTTGAGGCCTCATCAGATACAATATGAACATTTCCTTATATTGGTAGATACAGAGATGATAATGTACTATGTGCCCAAGGTACAGGTACTTACTATAGGGAGACAATCTTGGCATGTTGACAGAAGTTTTTTCAGATAATCCCGCTGGTCTGATAAAACCATACCATAACCATACCATACCATCGATTTCGCAACGTTATAATAAATTCCATTGGAACTAAATCACCTGATAATTTTTACAATATTGGCATTATATCAGCTCATATTTACAAGGCAATTTTTATGTATTCCAGTATCACTATCTAGCGATTTTTGATGGAATTTCGAGCTTGATCGTCCATTCAGTAGATCCGCTAGCAGCGCCTGATTTCTCCATCTTCTCGCTCTTGGAAATTCGAAGGTTTTTTCGACGTTCAAGCCCTTAGGGAAAACGAACTATTCAACGTACACCCTTGTGGATGGTTTTAATAGATTATTTTAGATCAAGTTTCATCATTGACAAGCAAAAAATTATTTACTGTTACTTAGAAAGTTTTCGAGATCTCGATTTTTTTTAATAGTTAGCCCTTTAATACAACCCTTTAGGGTTGATAAAAATTGATGCCGAGCTTCTAGGACCATCTAGACTCCAAATGTGATTTTTAACACAAGTTTCATATAGTTTGGTATTTGCGAAAAAAAGCCGCGGTCGGATGACGGCTGACGGCAAACGGACGGATTTTTTTAAATTCGATTTTTGGAATCTACGCATCTTGAAACGTAAACCAAAACATTTTCATGTGGTAAAAAATTTTTTTTTCTTGTTCGATTACAAAGTTCCATTATTGAAAATAATAAACCAAAAGGTTTATCAAATGTGAAATTATAACATTCAGAAAATTCGTACTCAAATTCCATCAACTTTTTCTAAAAATCACACAAAAATTGTTCTACAAGTCCAAAAATTTGTTTGCACATCAGAGTACTTTAGAAAAATGTATCATTTCCGTCATAAAATGTATAGTTGAAAATTGCTGGAAACACATAGTCCTCAAATTTTAAATAATTTAACAATAAATACAAAGTCTACAAGTACGAAAATTTGTACATATGGTCATGTTTGGACACTGTTTTTTGGGAAAGTTTCTTAATAACTACGAAATGCTTGGCACAAAATGTTGAGGAGAATTTGAGCTGGTTGGGATCCCTTTCGGAAATAATCTGGTCACCAGGAGGAATGTGGAGCTCGCCAGGGGTTGTGTAAGCGAGTGAACGATTAAACTAGACAATGCCAATGCCAAGGACGAGAGCGATTCCATATCGACGGCGAACATCGCATCGGCCGGCTAATGAGACGCCGCACGACAGTTGTTCCGCCGCCACAAAGGGGTAACGGTGATCGCTGATGGCTGCATCCTCCCATTGTGCTTGTCTCTATTACCTACTCGTACCTGCCATCCAAGTTCTAAGACCATCGTTGTAAGCAGAAAAATATATATAGACGCTACTGTTGCGGCGCTACAATACATAATTATACCTAACTTTGTTGTTAAATGGGTACCAATAATCAAACACCATTACACCTACCAATCAAACGGTTGAATTACAGCAATACCCTAATTCTGGGATCTCCAATCTGCAGTCCTATGGCCTGATCCAACCCACCATGACCTTTGGCCAAGATCTTTTATTGAAGGAATATGCCCATATTCTCGTGATGTCACGCCTGGAGTAGGTTAGCGTTTCAGCCAAAGTATGCCATGGCTGCACTTCGTCAGTGAATCGCAACTCAACCAACCTATTTTTACATTTTATGTCTTTGGCACATAAAAGAAAAAAGCGTTAACAAAAACTGGGATCGGTCAGTTGTGTTCAGAAGTCCCTCAAGGGCCCACATACCAAATCTCAGAATCGTGGGATCATTAGGGAAAAAACTGGATTCTAGAGCCACTCAGCTGATCTGAGATCGGTCAGTTGTGTTCAGAAGTCCCTCAAGGGCCCACATACCAAATCTCAGAATCGTGGGATCATTAGGGAAAAAACTGGATTCTAGATCCACTCAGCTGATCTGGGATCGGTCAGTTGTGTTCAGAAGTCCCTCAAGGGCCCACATACCAAATCTCAGAATCGTGGGATCATTAGGGAAAAAACTGGATTCTAGAGCCACTCAGCTGATCTGAGATCGGTCAGTTGTGTTCAGAAGTCTCTCAAGGGCCCACATACCAAATCTCAGAATCGTGGGATCATTAGGGAAAAAACTGGATTTTAGAGCCACTCAGCTGATCTGGGATCGGTCAGTTGTGTTCAGAAGTCCCTCAAGGGCCCACATACCAAATCTCAGAATCGTGGGATCATTAGGGAAAAAACTGGATTCTAGAGCCACTCAGCTGATCAGGGATCGGTCAGTTGTGTTCAGAAGTCCCTCAAGGGCCCACATACCAAATCTCAGAATCGTGGGATCATTGGGGAAAAAACTGGATTCTAGAGCCACTCAGCTGATCTGGGATCGGTCAGTTGTGTTCAGAAGTCCCTCAAGGGCCCACATACCAAATCTCAGAATCGTGGGATCATTAGGGAAAAAACTGGATTTTAGAGCCACTCAGCTGATCTGGGATCGGTCAGTTGTGTTCAGAAGTCCCTCAAGGGCCCACATACCAAATCTCAGAATCGTGGGATCATTAGGGGAAAAACTGGATTCTAGAGCCACTCAGCTGATCTGGGATCGGTCAGTTGTGTTCAGAAGTCCCTCAAGGGCCCACATACCAAATCTCAGAATCGTGGGATCATTAGGGAAAAAACTGGATTCTAGAGCCACTCAGCAGATCTGGGATCGGTCAGTTGTGTTCAAAAAAGCGTTACGGTTGGTTTTCTGATGATTTCCGCTTACAACCGAGTCGTTGTTAGGGAAATGGTACTTCGTCGTTTTTCATCCCACAAAATTCGTTGACCATTCGTTCGAAAGCTCTCGATTTATCCAACCATATTATGTTAACTAATGCGAAGTGCGTGGCCAACAAGCTGAGTTATGAGCATGGTTATTTGAATAATTGTTCACACTCAGATGACCATCCTCAATAATTGATATTGTGAACATGATTGCAACCGCTTGTTAATTTCTGATGATTTCATTGAGCTTGTGTTTCGATGATTTGATTCATAGCAGGTGATCTGAGTATTACGAAAACGGTTTGATTTGTGAAGCGGAGGTTAAATAATTTGAATAGGTAATTTCTATACCTTACACTCTAGGAAGCTGTAATTTTGTATGTAGCCTCTTAAGACAAAAGTCCAGTCATGCAGCTAGTAATTTTCTTCAAAAATTCGCTAAAAGGCTTCACGATCCCAGGGTTCGGATCAGATGATTGGCTCTTAAAGCTAATTTCTATGCTTTACACTCTAGGAAGCTGTAATTTCGTATGCAGCCTCTTTAGGACATTTACTTGACGATGCCCAGGGTCCGGATCAGCTGAGTGGCTCTTAGAGCTTGCATACGAGTCTGCAACTAAAGACATGAAATGTCCCAATGTGTTGCATACTCGTATGCAAGCGTTTTCTAATGTTTATTTAAATTCCAACGTTTTCCCCCACGAACTGGGGCTTCCTCAGGGAGATTTCTGGTTAATTTAAGAAAAGTTGCTGTTCTTTTCACAAGAAGTTTGCCATCTCACGTCAACCTAATTCGTGGTTATAAAGCCATTTTTCAACAGTTTTGTTTTGCAAAAGTAATATTGTAGCAATACAAAGTTTCAATTCAACTACATAGTTACAATAATCGTGTCTGCCAGCACGATTATTGGTTGTAGGTTGTAGCCAACGATACCAATCTAACGGTGAACGAGTTTTTATTTGGACTAGGAACTCTCTAAGTATTGTAGTTAAACAGTGTCCGAAAACTCAAGAACTTCATTCGTTAAGGTTTGAAAATAATTAACCTGAAAAATAGTGAAGAAAAAATTATTGGAAATTCCTCAGGTGTCCATACCGCAGTGTAGGTACATGGCCATGGCTTAGGTAGCTTCATCAGCGTTTTATTAAAAGTTTTTAGTACTATGCTTAACTGAGGAAGCTTTACTTGTTATGTTGAATGAATTAAAGGAGAGCAGCACTTCAGTTAGGCTTATGAGGGACCAATGAAAGATGAGGAGATCAAAAGAAATAGAGGATCAATTTAGCCAAAGAGTTCTTTGAAGTACCTAATTCCTCTACGTTCCAATAAATTGTTGTTGTTTGATTCATTTAAAAAAAATTAAAGGAGAGATTTCATAGCTTCTCAAAGAAAACAAGGCAGGTTGTTGCTACACCGAGAAACTAAACTACTTAGGTAGATACGTACATCCTACCAGATTCGCTGTTGGTTAAAAGTGCTTAAACAAAGAAGTGAGGTTGTTGCTTTGCTGACAAATACAACTGCTGATTAGCAAGTTTATCAAAAAATATCGAATTATTGAATTCTATGCAACATGAATTAAAAACCAGTTGTAAGGAAGCACCTTGAAATGCATTTTTCTGGAGGTAAGATTTCATAAAGATGGCCTGAAAATGTCATCAAAATCGTTCAATTACACTCGAAGTTTCGCCTGTGTCAATCTATTAGTTTTGCCCATGCGCAATGGCTAGTACACAACCAATCGCGATATAATTTATAGGACATTTTTATATAACACATACCCAATTACCTACTGTGTTTGAAAGAAATCGGGCCAACAAGTGATGAGATAACGTTATGAGGAATTCACGTTTGCGCATGCGCAGACTATTCTTGATTTGACGTTGTTGAAAATTATAGGGGACCGTCCAGGAGGTAACCTGCACAATCCCTGAAAATGTCATTGGAATCAGATAGTTTCGGGCGTGACAATGATTTACCGCAGACAGACAGACATCAGACATACATACAGACAGACACGGAACGAAAATTGATCAGCAAGTTCTGAAACGCAAAAAGCAAGTAGAAATTTTGATTCTGGAGGACGAAAATTTTTTCGACTTCAATCACGAACACAAAGCTTCCCCATATCCGTACCATGAATGTACTTGTATATAATTTAAATGTTTTAAAAAGCAGAAAATAGTAAATCAAGATGTACCTAGGTAACGAAAAACTTCAAAATCGGCGAATTTGGAAAAACGAGAAAATGAAGCTTGAGGTTAGATTTGTGTATGGGCAGAATTTAGTAAGGATTCGGGATCAATGAAATTCGTAGGGGACCATCTACAGCCAAACCCGCATATTCACTGAAAATTTCATCAAAATCTTATGAAAACTGAAAATTAAGCTCGTTTCAATGATTGAACATTCGCGCATGTGCAACAGAAAACATTTTTTTAAACTTAAATGGTTTTGGGCTGAGAGGGAGTCTTGCGAAAGTCTAAGTCACATTTTTCAGCCGGGTTAACAAATTCAACAACTTCCAGTAGTTACGTTGAATTTGTAATGATTTCCCAATAACAACCGATCCAAATAATGATTTACTAGTAAGTATTGAACCTGGTAACAAGTTAACCGCAGTTGGGGTTTGTTATTTGTAATACTTCTGTTTCTAATGAAAACCAGTTTCATATGTTGAATAGCAAAGAAATTCACTATGGAGCTCACTCAGATGATTATAGAAACTTCAATTTTTTCAAATTAGGTAATTATGTGATAGTCGCTCCTCCACTATTAACTGCCACATGTTACTACATGACTACGTTTGCTAGTCTCGCGGTCCTGCGAAAAATGTGGTCCTGCGGTCTTGCGAAAATTCAAATCACGGACCATCGTAAAGACAAGAAATAAATCAATAATTCCTCAAATCAATCAACGGCAGGTTTATTCATAGCCCAAAAACATATACGTGCTACCGGAGAAATTTATGATTTAAGACGCACCTCAACCAGAAGTGTTTTCCACCATTCTACTAACTTTGTTTCTAGTTGTCACATTATTCTATGTGTTAAATTTGTTGTATTATAAATTGTATTAAAATGTATCTTTGTAAATTGGGCCCGTATAATAAATAAAGAGATTTAAAAAAAATTTTGTTACCTTAAAGGTTTTTGAAATCTCGATTTTTAAATATTTCAGCGCTTAAATTCAACCACCTTTCTAATTGATTGAAATTGATGCAAAGCTTCTAGGACCAGCTAGAGGTCACCATATCTAATTTTTGACCCTAGTTTCATGTTACCAATAGTTTTGGAGAAAAAGGGTAGGCGTCGCGGCGCATCGTTTATTTATTTTATTTTATTTTTTCTTAGTTTGCAAGTACTCCTAATTTGAATGATGAAAAATCTGAAATATAGTTATTACGAGGGTACTATATTTCCTAAACCACCCGAATGGCTTCTAAAAAGCGCAAATAGCTCTCTCCATTCACGAGATAATTAATGTACAAAATCTGCTCATTTCAAGACGCAACTCGGCGGCAAATTGGGTAAAAAAAACTAGTGATAGCAATATTGCCTGAAAAAAACCCAACACGTGACGCCATTAGGTCTAATTTTCCCCATCTTCGTGGTAACAACGTGCGAGAAGGAAAGAGAATATTGTTGACTGGAGTCAACACAGCAGTTCGCACCGACCCGAAATTGTGTTTCTAACATAACCTCGTATATTTTCTCATACAACTTCCTCGAATTTAGTTTTGTTGACTTTTAGCGGATATTGATCTTTCTCGGAGTAAAGGAAATGACCTCCCCAGTCGAGTCAGTTTTGTTCTTCGCTCTTCCGGAAAATCTGTTGAACTTCCGCGCTTGAAGAGACTGTGTGTGTAAGGTAAGTGGATTTCCAGTCACGAGAGTTCATCCGGCTCCGTGCCGAGAGCCGATACAAACAACAGAGCAGCATCTCCGGATCGGACGTGCGGATTCCCCGTCCGAACTCGATGCTAAACACCGGAGGGCATGACCGCCTTTCCGCACAACCCCTCGGACGGATAAAGAAAACAACAATATTTTCCCCCGATGCCAGCTGCTCGCGAATGTTTAGTCTTCCGGTCGATTTGTCGAGCGGTGTTTAGACCTTGACGGGGCCCGCAGAACCTCGAAATGGCGAGTGGAAACAAGTCGGCCTACAAGTACCATCGGTATTGTGACGTCACAGAATGCGACCGAACGTGCGTGAAATATCACAACTATTTGGTTTCAATCAGGGAATTTATAGAAGAGCTGAGCCAAAACAGCTAAAAACACGATAAGCTGATAGATAGATGATTTATTGACATCACAGAAATAATACTGAAAATAATTCACTTTATAATATAAAGAAAATTTAACACACCATTATTTATATTAGTGTTGTCAACTTATTGTCGGCGATGGGCACTCCCGTGCTGCCGACAAGAGTCGGAACTCAGCTAAAAAGCAGTACAACAAAGGACGATTCCTCAAAATACAGTAAAAAGAAACTACCTATTAAAATTATTTAACCAATGCTTCACAAATTCGGATCACCTGCTATGAATCAAATCATCGAAACACCAGCTCAATGAAATCATCAGAAATTAACAAGCGGTGGCAATCATGTTCACAATATCAATTATTGAGAATGATCACCTGAGTGTACACAATTATTCAAATAACCTTGCTCATAACTCAGCTTGTTGGCCACGCACTTCGCAGTAGTTAACATAATATGGTTGGATAAATCGAGAACTTTCGAACGAATGGTCAACGAATTTTGTGGGATGAAAAATGACGAAGTACCATTTCCCTAGCAACGACTCGGTTGTAAGCGGAAATCATCAAAATATTTTTGTGAGCAATTTTCTGTGACGTTTTTTTAGTTTATGTGCCATAGCAAAGACATAAAATGTCAAAAAAAGAAGAAAATATTTCTATAAAAACTAAAGTAGGTACATAATTGGTATGCAACGTGGAACCAGGTTATTTTGTTACATAGGTACTAGCCATAATATTTTCTAAGGGGATGTAACCAACTGAAATCAACCAAGAGTATACAAGCTTTTTGTATCCATCTCGGTTACTATTGAAAGGTGATTTCAGAACTCTAGGTAAAGATTTGTGCACTACATGTATTAAATAGCGAGGGTTTTTTGTAAACAGAGTTGTTTTTGTACGAGGGTTTGTAACATTACCATCCAAGCGAAATCTTGTTGGGTATGCGTGTCCTGTTTCAGCAGAAATTATTTCAGGATGTTTATAATAATATAGTAACAGGTTTTTAACGAACAACTGCCTAATTGAGAAGTTTTTGCTTAAATTGAATACTTCCACCGAACTGAATGTCTTTTTTAAGCATACCTTCAATATAAATTTCTGTAATGTAGCCAGAGGTTTCAATGATATTTGATATGTGCCACCCCATACGATAATTCCGTGTTGAATTATGGATTGCACTAGACTTACATATACCATTTTAGCGAATTTTTGAAGAAAATTATGCTATTGCTCTCGCCTCAAAATTTGTAGAATGTCAATTTTTGAAAAAATTTTATGGAGAAATCCATTTCAGGCTATTCTGAATCATATTCTGAAGTTTAACGCATTTTTTAATGTATGTATGTATGTATGTATGTATGTATGTATATATGTATGTATGTATATATGTATGTATATATGTATGTATGTATTAAACTGACAACGAAAAAAACGAAAGTTCGAATTTTTGAGGGGCTCTAAGCTCAGATAATTGCATTAGATGCTGGGAACAACTCCTGAAAATTTCAGTCCGAACCGATAACCCCTTGAGGTCTCCTAAACCCGTTTTTTGGTAATTGAATTATCGATTTTAGAACACTAGACGCTTAGGACAAAAAGACGGTTAGGACATGAAAGATCCATGCGTCTGGACACTTTTTATACTCTATTCCTATGTTTTCGGTGTCGCGGAACACGATGCCGCCATTATCGCAAGCGCAGAAGCTGTATTTCTTTTGATATTCCAGAAATCAGTCCAAATAAGTGATGGAAAAAAGGCATTTTTTGCCGTTTTTACCTAGTTTTGACTGGGAAAAAAATTGTTTGCGGGTCTTTTCTGCTTCGGACCTTGTTTCCTGGCTTGTTCCGAATGTAACAAGACCAATTTCGTCCTATAATATATAGTCCTTTTGGAAATATCTGCTCAAGAGCCTAGTTAGCATTTTTAATGGTAACCGCTCTATACTTACCAGTAGCTGCGAATTCAAAATTTAACGCCCTGAAGCCCTTTTTATCCCATTGTTTTATGTTTTTGGGCTCGCTGAACATTACGTGCAAGTAGTAGTGCCACTATTGAATATAGAACGGTTAGGTACCATTAAATAAGTCGACTTGGCTCTTGAGCTGATACTTCGAGAAGTAAAATGTATTATGGGACAAACTTAGTCTTGTCATATTCAGAATAAGTCACAGAACAAAGTCCAAGGCAGAGGAGACACTCATATATAGTTTTTCCCAATCAAAACTAGGTGTAACCGGCGAAAAATCCCTTATTTCTATTAATTTTGTCCACTGATTTTTTGAACATCAAGAAAAATCCACTCTATTCACCGATTTTTGACACCTAGCTCTTGATTATTAACCGAAATACGAGTCCTTCACCTCCACTACTAGCACATAATGTGATAAAAAGGGCTTCAGGGCGTTAAATTTTGATTTCGCAGCTACTGGTAAGTATAGAGCGGTTACCATTAAAAAAGCTAACTCGGCTCTTGAGCAGATATTTCCAAAAGGACAATATATTACAGGACGAAATTGGTCTTGTTACATTCGGAACAAGCCAGGAAACAAGGTCCGAAGCAGAAAAGACCCGCAAACAATTTTTTTCCCAGTCAAAACTAGGTAAAAACGGCAAAAAATGCCTTTTTTCCACCACTTATTTGGACTGATTTCTGGAATATCAAAAGAAATACAGCTTCTGCGCTTGCGATAATGGCGGCATCGTGTTCCGCGACACCGAAAACATAGGAATAGAGTATAAAAAGTGTCCAGACGCATGGATCTTTCATGTCCTAACCGTCTTTTTGTCCTAAGCGTCTAGTGTTCTAAAATCGATAATTCAATTACCAAAAAAACGGGTTTAGGAGACCTCAAGGGGTTATCGGTTCGGACTGAAATTTTCAGGAGTTGTTCCTAGCATCTGATGCAATCATCTGAGCTTTGAGCACCTCAAGAATTCGAACTTTCGTTTTTTTCGTTGTCAGTCTAGTATATATGTATGTATGTGTCATTCCAGACGATAACTGTCCGTAGAATTGTGCTAGAAACTTCAAACAAATTTTAAAATGTTCAATGTTACAAAACGAAAGTTCAAGTTCGTTGGCCAGCATGATCGGATTACATCTTCGGGTTGAAATTTTCAAAAATGTAGTCAAAAAATTCAAAATAGCCTGTTTTTTGCGATTTGTTGTGCGAAATAATTTTTTCAGCATACTAACATGTGGTATATTCGGAATCAGCGTAAAATTTCCTATAAGAATATGTATCAAGTTTTCAAAAATTTCAAAGTTGAAAAATCAGTCAAAAATCGAAATAATGCCGTTCGCTAGGATTGGTAATCGAAATCTACGAATATCTTACCTACATTTGTCTTTAAATCTACAAGATTAGTTTAATAATAATACAAGTATGAGTACCTCCTAATTATTTTCGGTCGCTAATTTGATTCCATGTTTGTCTATCAAAATCATAAACTAAAATTTCTCTACACGATCAATAGCGACTTAAATGTCTGATTTCTTCAAAAATTCGCTCATGGGGTCATGCTGCATGACTGGACTTTTTATGTTTGTGGGGGATTGCATCGAACGTAGATTGTAAAATATACGTATGAATTTCTTTAATTTTTCCACTAAATACGATACGTGAAAGTTTATCATCGATGATGACCCCTAGGTACTTATGCTCATGAACTCTTTCAATAGGAATGCAGGAGCACCCTCCTGAGCAGGTATGGATTCGGAATCTGTAATCTAGCTGAGACTTCTTTATTATTCTCTCGTGCAGTCGGTTATTCAATATGGTATCTTGGTGTGGGGAGGCGCTTACCATACTGCCCTGGAACCAATTAATATTATGCAGAGATTAATAATGAAAACTATAATGAGGAAGCCTTACCGATATCCAACCAATTTGCTATATAATCAATTCAAGGTTTTCACTCCGCGCCAGTTGTTTATAAAGTCGTTGTTGTTGATGTATTATAAGAACCCTCAGATCATAATGAACCAAGGAAATGAGCATTCATATGGAACAAGATTTAGATTGGAGGGAAATATAGTTAATCCTAGGCCATCAACGTCTCTGTGTACAAGAAGTCCTATGTATATGTTGTACATACTTTATCGATCGATAAATCAAAATTTGAAGTCACCACAATTATATTCGAGGAATGTTTTCAAAAAATTGATTAGTGATTGGCTGGTTGAGACGGGGCGGAGTGAGTGTGAGTCGGTGATTTGCAGCATATATGTATAATTAGAGTTAATATAGTGTAGAGATGAAAAATTTATTTATATGCAGATGATTTATAAATGATATTAAAAACTTAGAAAACACTTATAAATTATGTATTACTAATAAAAATTTACTGAATTAATTGAGAAGATAATAGCTATTTTATATAATTTGTGCTCATGTACACTAGCAAATTGTGTTAGCAAACAGCAACACTTGTCAGGCCTCTGCCTAGCACCTGGAAATACATTGAAATTTTATGATTTATAATTAGATATAAGAGCTTCTGTTGTATATTTGTACTTGTATAAGAAAATTCAATTCAATGAAATAAATATATAAATAAAATCATTATTAGTGGATATCTCGTAGTTTTTAAAAACTTTAGATTGGCAGATGGGAGTTGAAAATGATTGATAAATGGACAGAATTCATGAGCGCAAAACCTTGAGAAATTAATGAACCCAATTAATCCCATCAGATGGCTCTTGATAAGCCACACGCAAAGGGACGCATTTTTTACTTTAAATTTCATATTTATCTAATTTTACGTTACTTTTTCTAAGCATTTCAGCATATTCAGCATTACTTTAACCACACATTGATTAATTTCTTATAACGTCGACTTAATCATTTCGATTCGTATCTACTTCGTTCTTCAACTAACTCTATACGTCCATGTTACAATATGTGAGGAAGCTATACTGCCCACCCAACTTGGCAGACATTTTTTTAAATTCATTCTCTCGATCTCTCGACAATAACTTATTGTTATTGTTTGTTACTGATGATGGCCTAACGTCGAAACCGATTTAACATTGTAACTCTTTATTTTGGAATGGAACTCTTCATTGTGGAAATAGACAACGTTTTTTCACTAAATTCTATTTTGAAATTGGTTTCCACAACTTCGTCGCGAATGATTTAGTTTTAGTTTAGTTTGGTTTAGTTTTAGTTTTAGTTCGCATGATTAGCTATAATCCCCTTTCACTTTGCTTGCACTTAATTGGTTGTACCTCCCGGCCCTTTCCTTTTTCTCAACCAATGGGATTCAATCTCCCTTCACCTGTGACTATATAAGCTGTGCTCTTTCTAATGTGCGTTTTGTTATTGTTTGTTATTGATTATGGCCTAACCGTTGAAATTGATTTAACATTGTAACTCTTTACTTTTCGCGGAAATAGACAACGTTTTTTCACTAACTTCCGTTTTGACCTCATTTGAGTGCCATAAAGATCGAACCATTAGTAGCTACTGCGCATGCGTGAACCACAAATCCTTATATTAAGCATAACTTCTACAATTTAAAATCTTAATTTAATTTGATCCGATTAAATGTTCAGGCATTGAACCGTTTAGGCTGTAGATGGTCATCAACGACCTTCCGACTCACGGGTCGGCATTGCTCACGCGCAAACGTCTACACCTAAACATTCGTGTTTGGATACGAATTATAAGCCATGTGCCACACCCAACTCAGACATTTTTTTCCGTTTTGTTCCCCGAACCACAGAGATAATAAAGAACCACACAATTTCACTTCGGTCAGGCGGGTTAGAGCGAGCGTCTGACCTGTGGTTTATTTGGAAAAAATAAAAAGTTGCGAGAGGTTTTACGCGACAGGATTCCAATCATACAGCTGTTCTTCTTTCACCGCACGGCTCGCACGAAGGTAACTAACAAAAACCACCTCACTCGCATTTATCACGCTCGTAAATGCGGTTTAAAGGCGGAAATAAATACTTTTATTAATGCAACCGCATAATTGAAGTCGTTACAGAATGAGAGGGCGATTGAATGGAAATTATGTTGGTAGAACTAGAACCGGCATAATCTTAATTTTAATTGCAGACTATAGGTGGGGTTTTTAACCTTTTGAGCCGAGGGTGGGACGTACACACCATTCCAGGTAACAAAATCCCGTGAAATCAAAATTTTCTCCTACTCCTAAATTTTTGAGCCCATTTAGATGAAATGTTAAGTGATTGCTGGTGAACCAGTCTCTAGACGGTCGGGTTCGGGAACTTCGGTTTCTCTTACCAGTGGACCAAGATGAGACTGTGCGCATGCGCAAACGAGATTTTATTATTCTCTTATTTCTTGACCACAGAAAAAGTTTAGAAAAACACAAATTATCATGAAAAGATAATTTACCAGCCCTCAATACTAAAGGAGAGGGAAGGTGTTCAGTACTTTACCGATAAATAATGATTGATTTCAAAACCTTGTTTAGAGACTTACCTAATAGCGTTAATTCGATAAAGGTCACCATGTTATACCCTTGTTAATTTGTTGTTATATTTTTACTGTGGGACCACATTAAACAAGAAAAGTATTCAAGAAGTACCGTTATGAAGGAAGCAAATTTATAGTTAACCTTCTAACGCTATTTACCGACTAACGCTTCGCTCGCTCGTGCAAACCTGAGTGTAAATCACAGTGTACAATCATAGCTAGGTATATTGATTTATTATTTTCAATAACAAACTTTTGTAATGGACCAAGACTATTTCTTAACCCTACCCCTCCTCCCACCACCATAATTTGCTGGTTTTCGTTTCAAGATAAGAAGATTCCAAAAATCGAATAAAAACACGCTGCAAATAATTAGTCAAAGGTTTATTATTTCTGTATTGGATAGCCCTCCCATGCCTATAATTATTAAATGAAGAATTATCTAAAGCCCCCCTCCCCTAGATCTTAACACTTTTTCATAGGTATGTATGTATGTAATTCCAGAGGATAAAACTCCTTAGGATTAGAATTTAAAAAACCGCTTTTTCGCCAAAACATCCAAAAAGAAAGGATGAATTCGTTGAGCAACCAACATTTTTTTAGCACAATATTTGAACTGTTTAAATGTCACCGAAAATTGCTTAAAAAAATCTCTAAAAACCACAAAAACCTGCTAAAAAAAAGTGCAATCATAGTCAGACAAAAAGGATTAGGAAAGGCATTTTTTCATTAATTTCCGTTCATTAAATTGATCATAAAACATTATGGGAAAAAAAATCAGGTATGCTCATCCCCAAACATTGTAAATTTACCGATTTTAAAACGTTTTGATGCGTTTTTACTATCTTTGACGATATTTCTAGGTTATCTTCGAGATCTGGGATGTATTTGATATTGTTTAAATAAATAAATAAATCAGCAATAAATGAAAAAAATAAATCATGTGAGTTGGTCCATATTGTCGAAGTTGTAAGGCAAATACTTGACAAAAACAAAACACATCATATTCCATCAGGCGTACGAAAACATTGGTTGCAGATAGATATACCATGTCGCAAATCAGTCCCCTTTTGGGGTATGGGGTAGTATAAATTAAATATGAAAAACCGAAATGAAAGCCAATTATTCAAAAATTAATGTAATAGGTAATCTATTGCTGGGACAACATTTGTCCCACCGGGTTAGGCACTGCTTGGGACGTATATGTCCCAGCCGAGTGGAAAGGGTTAAGCAGGTCTTAGCTTTTATCACAAACTAAGATCTTCGTCAACGAACTTGTACACTTCGCATAAACAACAATAGGCGTTCAAATCGCAGTTTTAGCATTGAGTGCGGTTTAAACAGGTTTTGTACACAATAAATATTAATATATATATTTTTTTTATTTTTTTATTTATTTAAAGGTTTAAGCCGCACCACAACCAGAAGGGTCTTTAGCGGTATTGAACAAGGTGTCTAAAGGGACACTGGAAGAGACACGATTCTAAGGGGAGCCATGTTGCCATCCTTGACTAAAAAGGAGCGCCATCATGGACTCCACAGGCAACTCGGAGGGGGAAAAATGAGGAGTAACAGTGATGACCACTGTTTAGCCCCCAAAGTGGATTTTAAAAATCCCAAAAATAAAGTAATCTAACTAAGACTAGATGTAAAATAGGCTAATAACTATATATAGCATTTCCAAGTCAAATCCAACCTTTTCCAAGTCAAATCCAACCTTTTCCAAGTCAAATCCAACCTTTTCCAAGTCAAATTCAACCTTTTCCAACTCAAATTCAACCTTTTCCAAAACAAATTCAACCTTTTCCAAAACAAATTCAACCTTTTCCAAGTCAAATTCAACCTTTTCACCATTATTGGGGAAATGACGAAAAATAAGCACAAGCCCTAAAGCTTGTCTGTGATTGGGGACTGGGCTGAAAACAATCCTCCAAACGCAGTAGGTAGGTATCTATACATAAAATAAAATCATGTTTTATTAAAAAAGAAATCAACAAAAATATAATTTAAAAAAAAAATGCTTCAAGGAATAGGTTGAATTTGACTTGTAAATGCTATAAATTATATTTTTTGTTGATTTCTTTTTTAATAAAATATGATTTTATTTTATGTATAGATACCTACCTACTGCGTTTGGAGTATTGTTTTCAGCCCAGTCCCTAATCATAGACAAGCATTTGGTACTACATTTAGGGTTTGTGCGTATTTTTCGTAATTTCCCTAATAATGGTGAAAAGGTTGAATTTGACTTGGAAAAGGTTGAATTTGTTTTGGAAAAGGTTGAATTTCTTTTGGAAAAGGTTGAATTTGAGTTGGAAAAGGTTGAATTTGAGTTGGAAAAGGTTGGATTTGACTTGGAAAAGGTTGGATTTGACTTGGAAATGCTATACATGCTACTATATACAATCAGCAAAGTGAAATGAAACTATAACTAGATGTATATAAATATATCACAGATCAGATATCACAGTTCGTAGTAGAGCTCAACGGCTCTCAAGTACAACAACAGGGAAAATATTAATATAATACGATGATTCACGAAAATTCGTTCATACGATCATGCTGCATGACTGGCACTTTTTCATTGCTTTCGCAAAATCAGTTATTGCCAACTTCTCTTTGGTACTACCGAAAATTAAATTTCATTTATTGACTCGGTATATCCATTTGCGTTTGTCTTAATGTTGTGTTTTTTCTAATGAAAAAAAGAATATCGTTACAGGTGGGATCTGAGAAGCCTTTGAATGTCGAATGCAGCGTGGGATTCGTTGACGTGAGCTGGAGCTCAAACCAGTTTTTTTCTCCTTCGCTGTCGGATCACATCAATTCATTATAAATGCATTGAAACGAAAAAAAAAGATGTTGTTTCGCGAATGAGTTCCGAGAAAAGACGAATGCGCATCAGAAAATTTCCCTGGAGGAAACACTTTTTCCTGCTTTGGAAAGATGCTAACAATGGTTGTGTGGTCGCTGAGTTTGTGGAATCGTGATGAGTTATTGAAACTATACTACCTACCTTCCTTCTAGAAGATTACAATGTCTACTACAGTTTTATTCTACTGAATATAACTCTAGGTACCAGAAGCATTGTGATCACTTCTGTGGGAAAAAAAAGCCACAGTTCCTTTGAGCCTGACGGCTACAATTAAAAAACATGAATATGCTTTAGCCGTACACGACTCACTCCTCGTCGATTCTCTGAACCCGACCCCCCATCGGCCTCTGAACTCTGTTTATCATTCAAAACAAAAAAATGTTTTAGCTCCTCGCTCTCACTTTATTATAGAAATGATCACGACCATTGAGCTCTTGTGAGATGATGATCTCCTAATAGAAACTCGCGAGTAAACATTCACTTTATTATAGAAATGATCACGACGATTGAGCTCTTGTGAGATGATGATCTCCTAATAGAAACTCGCGAGTAAACATTCACTTTATTATAGAAAGAGGCTAAAGAGGCTACATACGAAATTACAGCTTCCTATAGTGTAAAGTATAGAAATTACCTATTAAAATAATTTAACCACCGCTTCACAAATCTAACCGTTCTCGCAATATTCGGATCACCTGCTATGAATCTCATAATCGAAACACCAGCTCAATGAAATCATCAGAAATTAACAAGCGGTTGCAATCATGTTCACAATATCAATAATTGAGAATGATCACCTGTGTGTAAACAATTATTCATATAACCATGCTCATAACTCAGCTTGTTGGCCACGCACTTCGCAGTAGTTAATATAGTATGGTTGGATAAATCGAGAGCTTTCGAACGAATGGTCAACGAATTTTGTGGGATGAAAAACGACGAAGTATCATATCCCTAGCAACGACTCGGTTGTAAGCGGAAATCATCACAATTATTGGCGCTACTTTCGTTGCACTCTCGTGGGACATTTTTCGGTAGTTAGGTCACGGCTAAAGCATATTCATGCTAAAATAAAAAATAAATGGGGCCGTCTAGGGACGCCCGAAGGAAGCGAAGCTTTATATCATAAAGCGTAGAATAGAATTATGAGTATTTCCATACTCATAAACAATCTCTTCTAATTGGAATCAATTTCATATGATTTTAATAATTTGCATCCTTCAATTTTTGCAAAATCAGTTTTATTGCATACAAGTTCTCACATACAATATACAGGGTGTCCCATCTAAACGGGCCCATCGGGAAATTACAGCCTTGCGGTGCGAGCTATCGAAAAATTGAACTGGACCTTTTTTATAGTATTTCAACTCAGCTTCACGATGCGGAAGTCCGATTTCTATTTTTCCATGTTTTAGGGACTCAAATCATTGATTGAAACTTACGGTTTCCTCTTGACCCCCCTTTTTTATTGCTTTTTTTCGATTTTAGGTTGAATTTGGAACAGAAAATGCCTCATTGAAATTTTCTTTTTGGGGCTTCGTTTCTGAGTTATCCATTTTTTGCGAAATACAGAAAATCGCCGATTTCTTTCAGACATTACCAACACATTCTTACTATTTTTATCTTCAATTTTTGAGATGTTCACCACACTTTTTAAATCAGCATTAAACTATCTATCATCAGACCCCAGCGTCCATAATCAACAATAACCATCAGGGGGATGACATTACACTTGAACCGCTTACGATTTAAAGAAAGTTTTCCAAATCGTCGTTTGAAAAAAAAAAAAACCTCAAACTGTTCAGTACTTTTACTCATTCATTAGAACAGCGTATCAGACGCCGTCTTCTGGACTAATGTAAGGTTCTTTAAATAATAAAGATCATAGTGCAGAATGAACAATAAGTATCAAGAAGCTGCTATTTTCTTGACCCTTGAATACAGTTTGCAGGAGAAGGAGCAGAGGCTGCAGAAGGAGCAGGTGGCATTTTCGATTTATCACAACACAACTGACTGGAAGTCTCCTCGTGGTACATTTTTTAAACTGTATTCTGAACAGTGATTCTGTGTGTACTGAACAGTTTGAGGGGTTTTTTTTTTTCAAACGACGATTTGGAAAACTTTTTTTAAATCGGAAGCGGTTCAAGTGTAATGTCATCCCCCTGATGGTGATTGTTGATTATGGACGCTGGGGTCTAATGATAGATAGTTTAATGCTGATTTCAAAAGTGTGGTGAACATCTCAAAAATTGAAGATAAAAATAGTAAGAAAGTGTCGGTAATGTCTAAAAGGAATCGGCGATTTTCTCGGATCGGAATAACTCAGAAACGAAGCCCCAAAAAGAAAATTTCAAGGAGGCATTTTCTGTTCCAAATTCAACCTAGAATCGAAAAAAGCAATAAAAAAGGGGGGTCAACAGGAAACCGTAAGTTTCAATCAATGATTTGAGACCCTGAAACATGGAAAAATAAAAATCGGACTTCCGCAAAAAGTGGAATAACTTAGAAACGAAGCCCCAAAAAGAAAATTTCAAGGAGGCATTTTCTGTTCCAAATTCAACCTAGAATCGAAAAAAAGCAATAAAAAAGGGGGGCCAAGAGGAAACCGTAAGTTTCAATCAATGATTTGAGACCCTAAAACATGTAAAAATACATGTTTAAACAAAACATGTTCCAAATCATTTACAAAGCTTAATTATCTGCCTGTTCATCAAGATCAGAAGTACATTAAGTAGTTTCTACACCAATATTCTCATTGTTATATTCTATGAAAGTGATGATTGGCGTCGTAGAGTAGATAAAGAAAGACCGGGGAGGCCTCGGGTAAAATCGGGATAGTTTGGGACAGTTCGGATTATTTATTTATTTATTTTAATCATACAAATGCATTTTATAAATATGGTACAAATTGAACAACTTAAGCTACTCACTTTCGATTTCTTTTCCAACGATAGGCTTGGCCCGTGTTGTTGGGGAAGGTCTTGGTGATTCGCTCATGTCTTACAATCTATCTACTCTATTATACAAACGGTACTTAAAAATATAATGTTATGCGTATAATGTTCTTATAATTTTAAGAGAAGATATTTTCTAAAATAATCACTGTACATAAATACTGCTTAAAACAGTTTCACATCCCGCTTCCCCCTTTTCTACAAGCCAGGTTAAAATATGTTTCTTGTAGTTTTGTTTTGTGAATCTTTGAGCATTTTTCATATGGCCCTCTAGCGCTCTGTGGATAACGTAAATAATGAATTTTGGATTGTGAGTTGACAACGTTAGTCTCGGTCTAGGTGCAATTACATTTCCTGCGGCTACGTACCTTGTTATATACATTGGGTTACGTTGCGAACCTATTATTTGTGGATCCTTATGGAATTGCAGAAGTAAATTTTTAGCTTAGCGATATTAAATACATTGTCGGATGGAGTCCTCATTGGTAAAGACAGCATAATTTTTACAATGATTTTCTGGCGTACATGTAATTTATTTATATGGGTTGAGAATGTCCCACCCCAAGCAATTATGCCATATTGAAGTACAGATTGTAGCATACTGTAATAAATTAGTTTTATCGTATTTCTAGGGAGTGTGTGTCGAATATTATAGAATATGTACATGTATTTATTAATTTTATTGTGAGTATAGTCAATATGGGGTTTCCAATTTAGCTCTTCGTCCAAGACTAACCCAAGATACTTATGCTCAGCTACACGTTCTATTTTCCCACAGGAACAGCTATTATTTGATCTACATGTATGTAGTATGATGTTTACATGATCGTAAACATATGATTTCATTCCTCCATAAATAATTAATTTTGACTTTTTAGTGTTCAATGTAAGATAGTTTTCACAGAACCATCGTCCAATCACATTGATTGCTAGGTTTGCCTTGCTATATACATTCTCCCACGTGTCACCTTCAACTAACACGGCAGTGTCATCCGCAAATAAATACATTTTGGTATTGGGTAGTTCTAGAGAGGCCACTTCGTTTATATACACCAAAAACAATAGTGGACCCAACGTACTTCCTTGAACCACACCAAAAACGTTATTGCTTTCTTCACTAGAGCACTCGCCGATTATGACTGACGCTCGGGCCATGACGGTTTTTCACGGGGAGACTCCCCGAGCGGCGAGCGTTCCTAGCAGGGGAGGGGGGGCGTTCGTATAAAAGCTTCGCTTCAAAACGGCTGCAAATTGTTACACAAAGGTTTATTATTTCTGTATTTTTCAATTTTTAATTTAGTCGTTTAAGACACGCCTCAACCGGAAGGGTCATTAGCGGCATTGAAGAAGGTGTCTGAAGGGAAACTGGAAGTGACACGACTCTAAGGGGAGTCATGCTGCCATCCGTGACTAAACGGAAAGCCATCCACTAGCACATCAGAGGGGGGGAAAATGAAGGGTACAGTGATGACCACTGTTTAGCCCCTCAAGTGAATAAAAAAAATCCAAAAATGAAATAATGCAACAAAGACTAGATGTAACATAGGCTTAGTACTATATACATGCTACTATACCATTTCCAAGTCAAATTGAGAATTTTCCAAACCAATTTGAGAATTTCCCAAACCAACTTGAGATTTTTCCAAACCAATTTGAGATTTTTCCAAACCAATTTGAGATTTTTCCAAACCAATTGGAGAATGTAGAAGAAAAAAAAGAAGAATGCTTTCTCAAAAATCAAGCTTTAAGTGAGAAACGTTAATAGTGAGTCACCGCAGGATCTCGTTTTGAGTGAAGTGATAGCTCGAAGCATCACCACCATTTCGTCAGCTGATTGCACAAATTGGATGAGGGACATGTTCGTGCAATTAACAAACACAGCAGCTGGGAACCCTCTACATTTAATTTTCATAATACCTAATTTTTCTCAAAAATATGAAAAATGTGATTTTTTTAAATGAAAAAATGCGAATTTCTTTCTTTTATAACGATGTATTGTGCAATTTTATTCCTAATTAAAAGTTTTGATTTGCTTTGAAAAATTGTCACTTTGGTTTGGATGATTCCCTTCTCCTTTCTTTTTTAGAACATTTTTAGTTAGGAAAATTCTCCAATTATTTTGGAAAATTCTCAAATTGGTTTGGAAAAATCTCAAATTGGTTTGGAAAAATCTCAAATTGGTTTGGAAAATTCTCAATTTGGTTTGGAAAAATCTCAAATTGGTTTGGAAAATTCTCAATTTGGTTTGGAAAATTCTCAATTTGACTTGGAAATGGTATACATACAATCGCAAAGTGAAATAAAACTATGACTAGATGTATATAAATATATCACAGACCAGTTATCACAGTTTGTGGTAGAGCTCAGTTGATCTGGGGGCTCTAAACTACATTATTCATTTCTAGACGTCCCAAATGGCCTTCATTTCAAGTATGAGCTTTATAGGTTGAATTAAAAAAAAAAAAAATCATTAAAACTTGAAACGTATAAAACAAAAAAATTACAAAGAAACAAAACAAATAAACTAAGAACAAAGAAATTAGCTCCGGAGCTCACTCAGCTGGGGAACCCCAACTGTACGATTCGTTTCGAGATGTCCCAATAGGCCTCCATTCGAAATTTCAGCTTCATAGTTGAATAGCAAAGCAATTAGCTCCGGATTCTCAGCTAACTTGCTTCATCCCAGCCTGGAAAAAACGTTGAGCGATAAAAAATGATAATAATAAAATAAAATAAAAAATATAAACAATTTTGGTAAACAGTGCTTTTTTTTAGTGTTATTAGACTGATTTTTTACCCCACAAATAGTCTGATTTACTGTTGACAGTCTACATTACACGATTTTTATCGCCTATAGTAGACTGTCTACTTTAGGCAATATATCGCATAAAGTGGAATTAATTTACAGTGGTTAAGAAGGTGCGGTCCCCTGAGTGTTCACTACATACAACCCATTTTCACTGTATAACAAAAGTGAGAACGAGACATAGGTATTCGTGTTGGTAGTTATCATTTCTCACGGGAGTACTGGTATGAGGGTGGAAGTTAGGCGGCTTCTTCCTTTATATATTTTTATTTCTTCACAACTAGTTTCGCCTCTTCAGGTGCTACAAGGTTAAACAACATGGTTTTTTTGAAGATTTAATCCGCCAAACTTCCACCCTCATACCAGGAGAACGAGGTGTTTTTCTACAAAGGGCGGCGAAGCTGAATCTTTTATTTGACAGCGTCATGTCAAAGGCTCAGACCCATGTGGGTCAAAGGCTGTAATGTGGGTTCGGGGATTCGTGTCGAGATTTCCCAATAGGCCTCCATTTAAAATTTCAGCGTCATTCTTGGATAGCAAAGAAATTAGCTCCTGATACTCAGCTAACTTGCTTCATCCCAGCCTGGAAAAAACCTTGAGCGATAAAAAAACTTATAATAATAAAATAAAATAAAAGAAAATATATAAAAAATTTGGTAAACAGTGCTTTTTTTTAGTGTTATTAGACTGATTTTTTACCCCACAAATAGTCTCATTTACTGTTGACAGTCTACATTACACGATTTTTATCGCCTATAGTACATACAGTAAGACTGTCTACTTTAGGCGATATATCGCATAAAGTGGAATTCATTTACAGTGGTTAAGAAGGAGCGGTCTCCTGAGTGTTCATTACATACATCCGATTTTCACTGTATAACAAAAGTGAGAACGAGATGTTTTCCTGCGAAGGGTAGCAAAGCTGAATCTTTTATTTGACAGCGCCATATCAAAGGCTCAGACCCATGTGGGTCAAAGGCGGTAATGTGGGTTCGGGGAGCGTATTGGCAAGCGGGGGAAAGTGGCGGCCGAGGATTTGTATGGCGGTGGCGCGTCCCCAGCTGAGTTGCGACAGTGGACACACGGGCTGGCGCTTACACAACCCGCTCCACAGGGTCAGCTTGTGTCTGCACTCCCGATTATCGGCTCTCGGGGTCTTGCAATGTCAACTATGGGCTGGGGTGTTTGGATGATTTTCAAATGTTGACATTTTTTGTCTTCCAATGAATAAATGGTGTTTTATTTGCAGATACACTTAGTGCATAGTACACTTAGCACATAGTACTCATAGCAACTGTCAACAATTATTAATAATATAAGCAAATTTTGTGCTGCACTGATATGTTAAATATAAAGATAAATCACCAAAAATAAATGAGCGGCTAGTATGTTATAATTTACATTTATATTGACAGGCAAGGCCCTTTAAAAATAAAGCCCTAGGTATTTGATTTGATTTATTGGCGCTGATCTGGTGGCGATATGGTTAACGATAACTTTTCTTTATTCGGACAGTTCAGATTATAACAAGCTTTATAAAAAAGGCCCTTTGTCCTTAAATTGGTTTACATCAATACTACCTGCCCTGATTATGAAAATCTTAGCTGAAAAGTGGGAAGTTATTTTTCCTAGATGCACTGAATTATTGCAAGGTCAATTCTTTCTTCATTTGGAAGGATCAAGTGTATTTGCAAACAATGGAATTAGCCATGGGAAATCCAGTCAGTCTTACTACGAGCGACATCGTTATGGAGGAAATTTTCAATCTAATTAAAAGTAAATTTGGCGACAAAATCCAAATAATGAAGAAATATGTTGATGACAGCATATTCTACTTGATTCGGTCATCATACCAGATGTCTTCACTTGTTTCAATAGCTACCACCCCACTCTCCAGTTCAGAGTGGAGGAAGAAAATTGCGGAAGAATTTCATTTTTGGACATTGAAATTATCAAAAATGAAGAAGGTGATCACCACAAACCACAATTTAAAATAAAACAAAAAAATACTCCGGAGATTACTTAGTTTTGGACGCATGCTCCAATCGGGTACTAGAAAAATGACGTGAAAAATATTCTACACCGATGGCTCACGCTTTCTGACCCCAAATTTCAAGTAATGACAATCCTAACTCAGTCTAGTAGCAGTTCGGGGAACAAAACAGTTCTGGGGGTGAGACAGATTAGGTGGTTCAGATATCTAGCACAGGATTTAGCAGTTGACCAAACCAACTCTCTGTAGTTGCAGTTCAGGGAACGGAACCGTTCTGGGGGCAAGATAGATTAGCTGGTTCAGATATCTGGCACAGGATTTAGCAGTTAACCACTCCAACTCTCTGTAGTTGCAGTTCGGGGAACGGAACAGTTCTGAGGTATGGTAGATAGCTAGTTCTGCGAGCGCTCCACCCTCCTACCCGGAGGTATGTCACCCAACACACCTATTAAATGTCAGATATCTGGCACGGGAGTTAATAGAGAGGACGCCGACTCAGCTGTTTCTACTTATCATATATGGTACAGTAATTAGTAATCACGACGCTGACTCACTCTAGTAGCCAGGAACAAAACAGTTCAGAGGGTAACTTAGATAGCTGGTTCTACGTGTGCCCCACCCTCCTGCCCTTAGGTATGTCACCCAACATACATATTCCATGTAAGATATCTGGCACGCGTATTAGTAATGACGACGCCGACTCACTCCAGTAGCAGGGAACAAAACAGTTCAGGGGGTTAGTTAGATATTAGATAGCTGGTTCAGAAATGCGGACGGGATTTAGTAATTGACGATGCCAACTCTCTGTAGTAGCAGTTTGGGGGAAAAAATACAGCTCTGGGGGTATGGTAGATAGCTAGGTCTCCGTACGCCCCACCCTCCTACCCTGAGGTATGACACCCAACATACATATTACATGACAAATATCTGGCACGGGCATTAGTAATGACGACGCCAACTCATTCTAGTAGCAGGGAACAAAACAGTTCAGGGGGTTAGTTAGATATTAGATAGCTGGTTCAGTGGACGGGATTTAGCAACTGACGACGCCAACCCTCTGTAGTAACAGTTTGGGAGGAAGAAAAAAAAGCTCTGAGGGTATGGTAGATAGGTGGGTCGTTTTAAAAAAAAAATGTCCGTTTTCTCATTTCTGAGGTGGTGTAGCAGTCAAAATTAAATCTTGATCTTTTTAGCCACCGAGTTGCTCCAGATATACTTGAAGATGTCTAAAATAAGGTTCTATGTAAAAGTCACGAGTTTTTTCACTTCTAAATATTTTTTTTTCAATTTGAAAAAAAAAATCACAATTTTTTGGTCACTGTAGTTACGGTGCAATTTTTTTTTTTTAAAGATGGATTACGGGAGACAGACTCATTTTTCTGAATGAGTACACTTCTCAGAGATAATAATTACATAAAAATTTGTTGAAATTGTTGGCATAGATTGTCATAGAAATTTTATTTTTGTGGTTTTTGTCACAGGAGTTACGTTGGTAATGGTTATTTATTTATTTTTTCATGTTGAACTGTTTCTTCAAGCAATCTGGTTCTGGAATTTCCTTCAATATGTCTAAAACTCCAAACGTCGATAGCACATATGTTTAGAAAAAATTAAATTCAGGCGAAAAAAGTGTTATTGAACACTACAGCTGCGTGGGACACTTAGTGAGGGAAATAGGTAGAACATGTTCGGAACACTCAAGCCAGGCAATTAAACTGGATAAAATTTTATTCAGGGCTAATTACAATAAAGTTCTTTAATAAAACTGTCTCAATTAACAATTCAATTACTTAGCAACTTATTTTAATTGTTTCATGAAGTCTTGAAAACCAAACCAATGTCCCAAAGTTGGATTATTATAGTTGTAGCTCCCCACCTTGTAGCTCCACCTACACGAAGGTTCCACATTTAATAGCTGAGGCATCCACTAATTCCATAGGAGGGATGTAATCAGGAATGTCATCCAAGTCACAGCTGTGAATTTCTGCTGAATTTCCAAGTCACTGAGAGCATGGGTGGACGAGTACTCCAATATCAGGTTCAAGCCCATTCACATGTTCATCAAACGTACGATGTGCCAAACACAAAACCAAGAAAAGCCTCACTGGACAATTTACAATCCACTTCTACACCCTCACCACCAAACCGTCCGAGAACTGTCAAACTGTTCGTCCAAACATTGAATCAGGTGACAACAGTGACTGATCTTCTGAAAGTATTCTGAGGATAAATCTACAGCATCCTTGCCCGATCTGTGGAGGACGCCATGGAGCCAAAAAGTACTGGTGTTTTCTCCGGATGAGTACAGTGCAACATTGGCACAGCACTCAGTTACTCGATCTGTTCATGAACTGCCTGGTATCACACCCTGCAAAACAGAAAAAAATTAGTCGGTCACCATAGTTATCATAACTATCTGGACATTTCGACTTCGAACAAGGCTGCACTCCTCCAATCTCATAAAAAAACGATTGGTTAACATGTGCATAAATATAGATTATTTAGGCGTATAAATTAATCAATAAATGATGTTTACAAACTAACGTTTCCCTAGAGAATTCATAGTAACTATGGGGACCTTGAATTAAACCACTTACCATTGTGATGAAGGTGAAAAATCCTCGGACACCAAAGATGCTGCAGAGCACGTGACACTCAACTAAGGGCGTTAGGGGAACGTCACACGCACTTGCTAGACCCTCCACTTCCCCTCCAAATATTCTCCAGCCGCCACCCCTCGCGTGACTATTGGGACACAACTATTGTGACCAAAGTCCTGGGACAAGGTGCTTTTTCTTCTAGCTGCCCTTTACTCTTCAGAATTCTAAAAACCTTGCTAAGTCATTATCTATAGATTAATGTCTGATAGAAATTTTCTTCAGATCTAAAAAAACATTTTCTAGTCAAAAGTTACAAACCTCAGTAACTATCGTAAGTACCACTGGGACATAACTATTTGGACTTTTTTTTAAACTGTTGATATTAACAAACCTATTAACTGTTTGAAAAACGTCATGTTTGATAGTTGGTTTTACAAAGGATAACCTAAAGAACATTTTGATTCATACCCCATTGCTATAAGTTGAAAATTGGCTCCAGAATCATGTTTCAAATCTTTGGGACACAGTAAATTGAGAAAACGGACATTTTTTTTGAAAACGACCCAGGTAGGTCTGCGTACACTCCACCCTAATCTGAGGTATGATACCCAACATATCTATTATCTGTCAAATATCTGGCACGGAAATCAGTAACGACGACGCCAACTCATTCTAGTAACAGTTAGGGGAACTTAACAGTTCAGAGGGTAAGATAGATAGCTAGTTCACTCATTTGGCACATGATTCAGCAGTTGACGACGCCAATTCTCTATGTAGCAGTTTAGCGAACATTTCAGATTAGTGGTTACGTTAGAAATCCGGCTCTGCATACCCTCCGCCCTCCCAAGTTCAGATGGTAAGTTAGACATCTGGTTCTGAGAGAACCATTTTCTATGCTATTTAGGTGTCAGTGGTGACGCGATTGATTTGTAACCTAATGATGGTACGCTGTGGTCTGCATCTTGATCTTGAATGATTTAGGGAGTGGGCACAGCTATAAAACATGCAAGTAATACTTTTGTCCGTAAATAAGCCTCAAATGCATATTTTATGAATAGGAAAACAGGAAAACTGAATTTAAATGCAGAAAAAATGGGTCCCAGGTGGGAATCGAACCCACATCCTTTGGTTTACCGTACCAACGCCTTTACCATCTTGGCAGCAAGGACCACTGGATATGAGAGAGCTTGGTTCTGAGCCAACACCCCCTGAGAACCATTACTCTGCATTTTTCAATGAATTTAACTTTAAATCAATTGTACCCTATTAGGTTAGTCACCGCTAACGAAACGGCCCGAAGAATTAATACTTAAATTAGTTAGTCGCTGTATGGATCCGGCATGGTTCTCAGAGGGTGTTGGCTCAGATCTAAGCTCTCTCCATCCAGTGTTCCTTGCGGCCAAGATGATAAAGGCGTTGGTACGGTAAACCAAAGGATGTGGGTTCGATTCCCACCTGGGACCCATTTTTTCTGCATTTAAATTCAGTTTTCCTGTTTTCCTATTCATAATAAACCCCCTGCCGGATCCATACGGCGACTAAATAAATTAAGAATCAAATGCATATGGGATTCTTAGGGGAGGGGAATGGGGGTTAGCTACACGACAGGTTAATTTTTAGGCCATTTACAAAACTGAATATTTGGCCAGACCAACTGCTCACTAGGGAGAATTATCCAACTATTAATCGATGGAAGGAAATGAGTTATAACAGCATCGCTACGAAAATTCGAGAACTACTCAGGCACAAAAGAGTCCGATTGCATAATAATTCATTCAATTCATTAGCGAATTTTCTTAGAAAATAAAGCTATTGCAATGGCTCCAAAAATTTTCAAAAATTTTCTTCATCGAAATCTGTTTTGAGGCATTCTGAAATGATTCCGGGATTTTAACGCTTTTTTATATGTATATATATATATATATATGTATGTGTCATTCCAGACGATAACTCTCGATAGAATTGAGATAAAAACTTCGTTCTTTCGCCAGAAAATCAAGCATTTCAAAAGAAAGGATGAGTTCGTTGGACAACACTTTTTGAGCACATTAAATAGGTCAAATTCAAAAAATGTACTTAAAAAATCACTAAAAATGGCAAAAAACCGATAAAAATTAACAAATTTCTATTTTTTAGCAGAATGCTACTCGAAAAAAATTAATCGAACATGAACTAGGACATTTAAAAATTTAAGCACAAAATTGTACTGAAAAATGTACTTACATTTCATTAAAATAAGCTAAAAATCGATAGGAACACTTGAAAAATTGTAAAAATCTACAAATTCGTTTGTTCATTGGAATATTACTGACAAAAAGTTAGTTTGCTATAAAATGTATAATAAAATTTTTATTTGTCCCCAAAGTGCTCAAATTTCAACAGAATTTAACATGAATGTAATACGACCATTTATGAAAATTCGCTCATACGATCATGCTGCATGACTGGAACTTTTCAATTCATTGCATATGGGATTCTTAGGGGAGGGAAATGGGAGTTAGCTACACGACTGGTTAATTTTTAGGCCATTTACAAAACTGAATATTTGGCCAGACCAACTGCTCACTAGTGAGAATCATCCATTTATTAATCGACAGGAGGAAATGAGTTATAACACCATCGCTACGAAAATTCGAGAACTACTCAGGCGCAAAAGAGTCCGATTGCATAATAATTCATTCAATTCATTAGCGAATTTTCTTAGAAAATAAAGCTATTGCAATGGCTCCAAAAATTTTAAAACAAAAATTTTCTTCATCGAAATCTGTTTTGAGGCATTCTGAAATGATTCCTGGATTTTAACGCTTTTTTATATGTATATATAAGTATATATATGTATGTGTCATTCCAGACGATAACTCTCGATAGAATTGAGATAAAAACTTCGTTCTTTCGCCAAAAAATCAAGCATTTCAAAAGAAAGGATGAGTTCGTTGGACAACACTTTTTGAGCACATTAAATAGGTCAAATTCAAAAAATGTACTTAAAAAATCACTAAAAATGGCAAAAAACCGATAAAAATTAACAAATTTCTATTTTTTAGCAGAATGCTACTCGAAAAAAATTAATCGAACATGAACTAGGACATTTAAAAATTTAAGCGCAAAATTGTAATGAAAAATGTACTTAAATTTCATTAAAATAAGCTAAAAATCGATAGGAACACTTGAAAAATTGTAAAAATCCACAAAATCGTTTGTTCATTGGAATATTACTGACAAAATGTTAGTTTGCTACAAAATGTATAATACAATTTTTATTTGTCCCCAAAGTGCTCAAATTTCAACAGAATTTAACATAAATGTAATACGACCATTTATGAAAATTCGCTCATACGATCATGCTGCATGACTGGAACTTTTCAATTCATTGCATATGGGATTCTTAGGGGAGGGAAATGGGAGTTAGCTACACGACTGGTTAATTTTTAGGCCATTTACAAAACTGAATATTTAGCCAGACCAACTGCTCACTAGTGAGAATCATCCATTTATTAATCGACAGGAGGAAATGAGTTATAACACCATCGCTACGAAAATTCGAGAACTACTCAGGCACAAAAGAGTCCGATTGCATAATAATTCATTCAATTCATTAGCGAATTTTCTTAGAAAATAAAGCTATTGCAATGGCTCCAAAAATTTTAAAACAAAAATTTTCTTCATCGAAATCTGTTTTGAGGCATTCTGAAATGATTCCTGGATTTTAACGCTTTTTTATATGTATATATAAGTATATATATGTATGTGTCATTCCAGACGATAACTCTCGATAGAATTGAGATAAAAACTTCGTTCTTTCGCCAAAAAATCAAGCATTTCAAAAGAAAGGATGAGTTCGTTGGACAACACTTTTTGAGCACATTAAATAGGTCAAATTCAAAAAATGTACTTAAAAAATCACTAAAAATGGCAAAAAACCGATAAAAATTAACAAATTTCTATTTTTTAGCAGAATGCTACTCGAAAAAAATTAATCGAACATGAACTAGGACATTTAAAAATTTAAGCGCAAAATTGTACTGAAAAATGTACTTAAATTTCATTAAAATAAGCTAAAAATCGATAGGAACACTTGAAAAATTGTAAAAATCCACAAAATCGTTTGTTCATTGGAATATTACTGACAAAATGTTAGTTTGCTATAAAATGTATAATAAAATTTTTATTTGTCCCCAAAGTGCTCAAATTTCAACAGAATTTAACATGAATGTAATGTAATACGACCATTTATGAAAATTCGCTCATACGATCATGCTGCATGACTGGAACTTTTCAATTCATTGCATATGGGATTCTTAGGGGAGGGGAATGGGGGTTAGCTACACGACTGCTTAATTTTTAGGCCATTTACAAAACTGAATATTTAGCCAGACCAACTGCTCACTAGTGAGAATCATCCATTTATTAATCGACTGGAGGAAATGAGTTATAACACCATCGCTACGAAAATTCGAGAACTACTCAGGCACAAAAGAGTCCGATTGCATAATAATTCATTCAATTCATTAGCGAATTTTCTTAGAAAATAAAGCTATTGCAATGGCTCCAAAAATTTTAAAACAAAAATTTTCTTCATCGAATCTGTTTTGAGGCATTCTGAAATGATTCCTGGATTTTAACGCTTTTTTATATGTATATATAAGTATATATATGTATGTGTCATTCCAGACGATAACTTTCGATAGAATTGAGATAAAAACTTCGTTCTTTCGCCAAAAAATCAAGCATTTCATAAGAAAGGATGAGTTCGTTGGACAACACTTTTTGAGCACATTAAATAGGTCAAATTCAAAAAATGTACTTAAAAAATCACTAAAAATGGCAAAAAACCGATAAAAATTAACAAATTTCTATTTTTTAGCAGAATGCTACTCGAAAAAAATTAATCGAACATGAACTAGGACATTTAAAAATTTAAGCACAAAATTGTACTGAAAAATGTACTTACATTTCATTAAAATAAGCTAAAAATCGATAGGAACACTTGAAAAATTGTAAAAATCCACAAAATCGTTTGTTCATTGGAATATTACTGACAAAAAGTTAGTTTGCTATAAAATGTATAATAAAATTTTTATTTGTCCCCAAAGTGCTCAAATTTCAACAGAATTTAACATGAATGTAATACGACCATTTATGAAAATTCGCTCATACGATCATGCTGCATGACTGGAACTTTTCAATTCATTGCATATGGGATTCTTAGCTGAGGGGAATGGGGGTTAGCTACACGACTGGTTAATTTTTAGGCCATTTACAAAACTGAATATTTAGCCAGACCAACTGCTCACTAGTGAGAATCATCCATTTATTAATCGACAGGAGGAAATGAGTTATAACACCATCGCTACGAAAATTCGAGAACTACTCAGGCGCAAAAGAGTCCGATTGCATAATAATTCATTCAATTCATTAGCGAATTTTCTTAGAAAATAAAGCTATTGCAATGGCTCCAAAATTTTTAAAACAAAAATTTTCTTCATCGAAATCTGTTTTGAGGCATTCTGAAATGATTCCTGGATTTTAACGATTTTTTATATGTATATATAAGTATATATATGTATGTGTCATTCCAGACGATAACTCTCGATAGAATTGAGATAAAAACTTCGTTCTTTCGCCAAAAAATCAAGCATTTCAAAAGAAAGGATGAGTTCGTTGGACAACACTTTTTGAGCACATTAAATAGGTCAAATTCAAAAAATGTACTTAAAAAATCACTAAAAATGGCAAAAAACCGATAAAAATGAGCAAATTTCTATTTTTTAGCAGAATGCTACTCGAAAAAAATTAATCGAACATGAACTAGGACATTTAAAAATTTAAGCACAAAATTGTACTGAAAAATGTACTTAAATTTCATTAAAATAAGCTAAAAATCGATAGGAACACTTGAAAAATTGTAAAAATCCACAAAATCGTTTGTTCATTGGAATATTACTGACAAAAAGTTAGTTTGCTATAAAATGTATAATAAAATTTTTATTTGTCCCCAAAGTGCTCAAATTTCAACAGAATTTAACATAAATGTAATACGACCATTTATGAAAATTCGCTCATACGATCATGCTGCATGACTGGAACTTTTCAATTCATTGCATATGGGATTCTTAGGGGAGGGGAATGGGGGTTAGCTACACGACAGGTTAATTTTTAGGCCGTTTACAAAAACTGAATATTTGGCCAGACCAACTGCTCACAGTGCTCACTAGGGAGAATCATCCATTTATTAATCGACAGGAGGAAATGAGTTATAACAGCATCGCTACGAAAATTCGAGAACTACAGTCCGATATTGCATAGTAATTCTCATGAGGCATTTAGGGAGTGGGCACAGCTATAAAACATGCAACTAATACTTTTGTCCGTAAATAAGCCTCAAATGCATATGGGATTCTTAGCTGAGGGGAATGGGGGTTAGCTACACGACTGGTTAATTTTTAGGCCATTTACAAAACTGAATATTTAGCCAGACCAACTGCTCACTAGTGAGAATCATCCATTTATTAATCGACAGGAGGAAATGAGTTATAACACCATCGCTACGAAAATTCGAGAACTACTCAGGCGCAAAAGAGTCCGATTGCATAATAATTCATTCAATTCATTAGCGAATTTTCTTAGAAAATAAAGCTATTGCAATGGCTCCAAAATTTTTAAAACAAAAATTTTCTTCATCGAAATCTGTTTTGAGGCATTCTGAAATGATTCCTGGATTTTAACGATTTTTTATATGTATATGTAAGTATATATATGTATGTGTCATTCCAGACGATAACTCTCGATAGAATTGAGATAAAAACTTCGTTCTTTCGCCAGAAAATCAAGCATTTCAGAAGAAAGGATGAGTTCGTTGGACAACACTTTTTGAGCACAATAAATAGGTCAATCAAAAAATGTACTTAAAAAATCACTAAAAATGGCAAAAAACCGCTAAAAATTAACAAATTTCTATTTTTTAGCAGAATGCCACTCGAAAAAAATTAATCGAACATGAACTAGGACATTTAAAAATGTAAGCACAAAATTGTACTGAAAAATGTACTTAAATTTCATTAAAATAAGCTAAAAATCGATAGGAACACTTGAAAAAATTGTAAAAATCCACAAAATCGTTTGTTCATTGGAATATTACTGACAAAAAGTTAGTTTGCTATAAAATGTATAATAAAATTTTTATTTGTCCCCAAAGTGCTCAAATTTCAACAGAATTTAACATAAATGTAATACGACCATTTATGAAAATTCGCTCATACGATCATGCTGCATGACTGGAACTCTTCAATTCATTGCATATGGGATTCTTAGGGGAGGGAAATGGGAGTTAGCTACACGACTGGTTAATTTTTAGGCCATTTACAAAACTGAATATTTGGCCAGATCAACTGCTCACTAGGGAGAATCATCCATTTATTAATCGACAGGAGGAAATGAGTTATAACAGCATCGCTACGAAAATTCGAGAACTACAGTCCGATTGCATAATAATTCTCATGAGGCGGCCGATATTACTTGATTAAAGGGAGACCCAGCTGGGATCGTGTGGGGCTCGACCTCCAGGAAGTGACTTACGCTCCCGTCAAGGGGATCGCCCTTGAGGTCCCTACAAACTGCTCCGATCTGTTTTGATCCCGACCTGGAGAACAGGTTTCCTCCCTCTCATACTTATAGCTCGCCCGAGCCCAAATGCGCAACTCCCGATTTCCCCGTTTATTACGTAAATTGCATAACTGGTATCGAGCCGAAGGTGTAAAAAAGCTACCTATATAAAAATAAAGGAAAAAAACAGCGTATAAAAATATATTCCCAAGAAAAAAAGAAAGGATTGGTCTCTGTGTCGTTGAGATAACGTCTAATTTGCAAACTCGAACCGGTCCCCAGCTGAGCTAATACGGTCTAACTTGTTTCCTGATTCGGAAATTGGAAAAAAAAGAACGAGAATATCCAAGAAAAGTTTTTACCCTTGGATGAGGCGGTTAGTTACGAATGGAGTTGTTTGTAAGCACAAGTGGGACTGCAGTAGCAGAGCCAATTACATAATAGCTCTTCACAAATCTGTTTCATAAAATTAATATTGTGAATGTCAATTTACTGGGGATTACTATTTTCTGGTCTATCATAGATTATCAGGAATTTTATTTTGCTACCAAGTCTACCAAGTATGCAGAAGCAATGTGATCACTTTTGGGGTCCTCCAAAATAAGGTTTTACGTTTTTCCTCTCAAATCAACGTTTTAGTTTAACCATCATCCATCTTTAAAAATCTTGGTTTCATGGCTGGCCGGCTGCTGGTCCGCTAATTCCTGTAACGCGAGAAACTATACTAATTCTCCATGATTTGAATAAAAGTTTAGGGGATTGTGTTCTGGGCGGATCTTAATAAACAATATCGCCACCAGATCAATATAAGTAGGGGATATGAGATAATATGCCACTCAAGATGAACCCCAAGAGTTAATCATGCCCGGAAAAAATTACCCAAACAGAATTCAAGGAAAACTAATACAATACAAGGACGAACAAGAAGTAAGCATTTGGTACAGAAGCCTTGATGCCCTCGCTTTCTTTCCTACACACCAATGCGCCAGAGGCTTGCGGCTGCTTAGGAAATGTACCCCTACTGGATGCGAACAATTAATTAATTATTTCGACTCCACTTACGTTGTGGGGGGGGGATTCGCTTTTGCTCAGGAAGGGAGCAACTTCAGGTTCGTCTACGACGTATCCCACCAAGGTTTCCTCCACCACTGTGGAACGTTCATGAAGTGACTATAGAGGGGCGGGAGAGAACGAATAATGCGCCCACCGATTCGCCAACATCGTCGAACGAAAGCATCCATCTATATGGGCCCCCTTTATAAGAATTTTTGGACTACTGCAGCATGTATATATGTACCTGTACTGCATGTATACAGTGAGAAATTTAATTTTTTTTCAGCAATTCAGTTGTTTCATAACATTTTGTTTCGGGAAAATTTTTTCCGGGTGTGAACAATTCTCGGGGAAATTTTTTTCGGGGGTCATCGTTTTGGGGGAATATTTTTGGGGGAAATATTTTCCAGGGAAATATTTTCCGGTTGCCAGTAAACCATGCATCTTGGTGGTGGAGAAGTATAGCTGTGATGAACTAAGTGAAAGGTAAAATACATTCCAATAGCACAACCTACTTAATCAATAAAATACTTATCATACCGCAGTTCGTGTTTTGATAACGAAGATCAGATCTCTTGGAACAAACATGAAAGAAAAGCTGGAAGCAGTGATCGGACTATTCAAGATGAGTTTGAAAAATGGACTGGGATGAAGTGGATCGTGGTATAAAGTTTGCTCCCATGCAAACAGATTTATGATAAGAAAAGTTCCAGTCATGCAGCACGATCGTATGAGCGAATTTTTGTCAATTATCGTACTATAAGTAAATAGGAATTTTTAACTACCAATTTTATGGCAAAAAAACTCGTTCTAAATAATATTCGGCAACTGGAAATACTGTAGATCTGGCAAACCTACGCGAAGCTTCAGGTTAACTCGGAAAACAGCTGAAATTGCCAGCCAGCCTTCAGCTGTGCATATTGTGGTGAAAACCACCCCCTCTTTTCAACAGCCCTTTTCAGGGCTACCAAAAAAAGGTAGATACAACACAAAAATATTTATAAGACGTCGAGTTACAACTCCGTCAAACAAAATATTTCACCAGAGAGAAAATACGAATTTCTCTCTCAAAAGTGAAATATTAACTAATAACATACAAGGCGACCTCCCTAGACACTTACTGGGCGAGAGAGATGCGACAAGTATCTCGAACCAAGTCGCCTTGAACGAGAAAACTCAAACAGAAAATCAAACGTCCTCTAAAACTAGCAAGGACAATTCAAACAAGCCTACTCGCCAATCAGAAACACTGATTACACGAGAGACAATAGGCGAACCAACCAAGAGGCGGCAAGCAACCACCTCTGGTCCAGCAGCCACCCCGGGGACCCCGTCTGAACAACGGACGCAGAGAAAACACCCGAGGTCCCCGTCTAAACTCAAGGTCGTCGGCTCCGCGACGGACGCTCGTAAGCCACCCCCGGGGACCCCGTCGCAGCGACGGACGTGGGGAAACCACCCCGGAGGACCAGCTCAGCTATCATACTCGCAGATACTGAGAAAACAATGTGCGAGCCAATGAGATTACACAGTTGAATTAACGAAATTAAGCGGACCAATCAGGAGGCGGCAGGAGGCGGCCACCTCCCTATAATTACCCCGCTCGGAGCCCTCCGAATTCATTCTACTCTCCGCTCTCGACGACTACACCTCGAAGTACGAAGATTTCTACACGCTCTACGCTGACGAACCTTCTGCTCCCGAGTTCATCTCAAGAACGGCTTCCTACTGCTTTCTACAAGGCCTACCTTCTCTCCACACAGATCTCGCATTGGCATCTACGAGTCCAGTGATTATTCATCCTGCTCATTGCCCAACGTAGTTCTTCTATCAGGACGCCACCCGGTACATCTATTGATATTCTCATTAGATCGTACGCCCGCTGGGACGTTCCTAGTCGTGTCGCCCGGGTTTCGTAGCACTAGGCTCGTCACCGACCGCTGTGGGCACGCCGGTAAATTACTCAGCTCATACGCTCTAATTTACCGTCTAAGGAAGTCTTTTTCAAGACTACAAGGTAGGACCCTGACATCCGAGCAAAGGAAAGAAGCTCTGTCAAGCGAGTCCACCTTCTAAACCCTCTATTTCTATACATAGAGGTATCGAAAACGAGTTAATAAACTCGGATATTTCGATGGAGCATCGGCCGTCCTATTTCCTCATGCAAGGGGAGGCGGAACTCGGCGCGGCCGGGCCTCTTAGCCCACGCAGCGCTACCTACCCGCTGCCCGGCCAGTCCGCTGTTCCTAGCGACGGCTCGATCCTCGCGACGAGATCGCCTTCTCACCTAACGTATTCACAAAGGAAACGTTAGATCAAGCCTCACCTACACAAAAGTTCGAGGATACCTTTCAGACCCGCTCTGAAGTCAATCATTATGATTCGACAAAGATTTCCGAATATCCACGATATTCTACACAAGGCTACCCGGCCGATCCGAGTGTCAAATACACTCCAAATGTACAAAAAACAAAGGATACTTTTCAGTACCTTAACCAAGCTCAACATATTCCTCCTACAGATATAAATCTTAGGCCGGAATATTACAAAACGGCTCAGTACCAAACTGATCGAACCCAGCACCCACTATGCGAGCCCAGTGCTCCACGCGGCTGCGACACGAACTATCCCTCAGTTCATCCCGCCAAGCAAGCTGACCTTGGCGATTTCGCTCACATTCCTTACAGAAATACCTCAGGGACTAACCCGCATAATCAGAATATAAATGTCCCACTTGGTCTACCTACACCAAGTAAAACATATTTAAATCCACTACAAATGGTGACCCCGCCTTTGAACAGGCTTAACACGGAGCATTTCGTTCCCTCTTATGAAGCTAGTGGATTTCAGGGAACCACTGCGGGCGTGCGACCCCCGCCGGGCCTCTACGCCCCACATCTCACTCAACAACCCTCTACACAAAGTGGCTTTCGAGCACTTTTAGAGGAAATGGGAGATTATCAAAAACCAATCTTCCAAAAGAAGAATATCGATCGTGCACTCGCCGAGTTCGATCAATACTGCGTGCGAAAACACCTGAGAACGCAGAACGAATGCTTCTCAGCTATATACAAGTGGGTGAGAAATGAGGGAAGCTATCGACTCAGCTTACCTCACGGCACCCCACGCACCTTATGAAGAGGCCAAACAGCGCCTACAGCGAGAATACGGGTTGTCCTTACAGGACAGGCTCCTCGCACTCGAGGACCCCGCATCTCTCGCCAAAAAACCCAGCACCAAGTACCACGAAATGTACTCTAAAGCTGTTGGGTACTTCTCAGAGGCTCTGATCACTCAAAAGTGGATCGAAACTCTACCTATCGAAGCACGAGGTATGGTCTCAGCTCAGCCTACCACGACTGCCCGGCTCGACCTAGCTGATACGCTACACGCGTACAAAACAGAGAACCCCTCTCTCAACATACGAGGAGTAGAATCTACTCCGAAACCCATGAAAACTGGTTTCAAAAAGGCCCTCTCACAACAAGCTGAGTTCAAACCCCAACCAGTAGAGAGTAAGCCTCACAAACCGACGGCCTATGTCTGTCGAAACCACGCACGTTTCGGTAGCGAAACTCGCAAATGTGCAGACCCAGAACACTGCACTTGGAAGGCAAACACTGCCTCCAAAACTAGCAAAAAGGCAGCGCCTATAAGCCAGCCTAAAACCTGGGTTTCAAACGAAAATACTCAGAGATCGGTACAAGAAAGTACCGTTCCAACCTCCGACGTAGAGAGTTCGGAAAACGAATAACTGCCAGTGTATCTGAGCCTATACACCGGCAGTCTAATGAGTATAAAAGGCTTTTTTTCAAGTGCAAACTAAATGGCACTGAATTTCTCATCGACACGGGAGCAGAAGTGAACATTCTGCCCCACAATGTCACCAAAAAATTGGGCTTAAAAATTCGTAAGTCCAACGTAAAGCTCACAGCAGCTAACGGAGCCCCTATAGACACACTAGGGCGTGCTGACACGACAATTAACATCGGCCTCGGAGACATGACCACCGATTTTATGATCACGAAAGTTGATCTAGCGATCCTCGGTATACCATTCCTCGAGTCTTGGGATATCGGAATACGGGTCAAACACAAATACATTTATAAAGATAAAATAAAAAGCTATGCCGATCAAAAAATAGCTGCAGTCATGAACAAAAAATTCACTGACGAACAAATAGCAGCTACTATCCCTCATCGTGGCAACAGCCCTCAACCAGAGGACGTGCAAATCACGGAGGACGAAAACATTCGCTCTATCATTGAAAAATACAATGATAAAATGAGCAAACTTCAAGGAAAGTGGAAAAACAACGGGGTTTACCACCGTATAACCACGGAAGGAACACCAGTACACTTCCGAGCAAGACCCATGGCGGGCGAAAAACGGGCTCAAGTCAAAAGTACTTTTGACAAAATGCTTTCCGAAGGCATAATTGCACCATCAGATTCCGAATGGGCATCCCCGTTACACTGTGTGCCAAAAAAAGACGGGTCATGGAGGATCACCGGCGACTACCGTTTCCTGAACGCGAAAACGAAGAAAGACGCCTACCCTCCTCCTCACATTCGCTCTTTCCAAGCGAATTTACATGATACACAAATCTATTCGACAATAGATTTAAAATCGGCATATTACCATATTCCGATGCACCCAGATGACGCTCATAAAACTGCAATTATTACACCTTTCGGTCTTTATGAGTTTAAGAAAATGAGCATGGGTTTGGCCGGAGCGGCTCAAACATGGCAAAGATACATGGACAGCATCATGCGAAAATTTGATTTCGCATTTGTATACCTAGATGACATACTGGTGGCTTCTAAAAATTATAAAGAACACATGAACCACCTCAAACAAATTTTTGACAAGCTAGGGGAACACGGACTTCGAGTAGGTTTTGATAAATGCATTTTTTCAAAACCTACCGTCGATTTCCTAGGTTTCACTATCTCGAGAGAAGGGATAATTCCTAAACGAGATAAAATAGAAGCCATAGAACAATTTCCTAGGCCAATAGACGTACGAAGTCTACGCAGATTCCTAGGTATGTGTGGTTTCTACCGAGCTTGCTCAAGTAAATTCGCTCACACGGCACAACCTCTGTATGACTCCATTCAGTCAAACAAAAAAAATGACAAAACACCTATCGAATGGACATCAGAGAGAGAAAAAGCTTTCAACAGCTTAAAACAAGCAATGATTAAAGCTACATTGCATAATATCGCTCATCCACACCCTACAGCAGAGTGGAGAATAGTCTGCGACGCATCCGACACACACATCGGAGCGGCACTGGAGCAGGAAATTACAGACAAACACGGCTCGAAATCTTACCAACCATTGGGATTTTTCAGTAAAGAAATTCCGGAACAATGGAAGAATAAAGCATCATTCGACAAAGAGATGTTCGCCGTTTACCAAGCTTGCATTCATTGGCACAATGACTTGGACGGCCGATCTTTTCATATTTGTTCAGATCACAAGCCTCTGCTAGGCACGATGCTTAAGAAAAATGCACATTTTTCTAAAATGAGATTAAGATGGCTAACATACATCTCTCAAATGACAAGTGACATTCGTCATATACCCGGAGAGAACAACGTCGTCGCCGACGCACTCTCCAGACCCTTCGATCCAGTTGAAATTCAAACAAAATCGATTTCAACCCAAACTGACGAGGGTCCACCCATAGCCGAAATTTCGCAAATTACAGCTGCAATAGAGTGCAATCTTCTACTGCACATTTCAAATGCACAAATTCGTTCTCCTCCTAACGCAGAGGACAAATTGAAACTCACACGAGTTGAATTCCCTCAAGGAGAAATTTGGTGTAACCTAGACCTAGGACACCCAAGACCTTATATTCCAAACGAAATAAGGCAAGAAATAATCAGCCAAATTCACAATTTGGGACACCCAGGTATACACTCTACAGTGTATAAAGTTGAACAAAGATATTTTTGGCACGGACTCCGTGCAGATGTCTCCAACTGGGTCCGAGCGTGCGAAACTTGCCAACGAGCAAAAATCACTCGCTCCGTGAAGCTCCCTTACTCCGAATTTGAAACGGCTAACAAATTTTCACATGTACACGTTGATATTACCGGACCCTTACCTTTAGCTAAAGGAGGGAAACGTTACATTCTAATGATGGTCGATAGAGCAACGGGTTGGCTAGAGGCAGTACCTCTTAACAACATCGAAACAGCCACGATCACAAACGCCTTTATCAATATTTGGGTAGCTTCAAAGGGCGTACCTAAATACATCACAAGTGATCAAGGCACACAATTCGAATCAGATCTATTTAATTCCATTATGGAACGTCTCGGAGTAAAACATACTCACACGTTACCATACAAACCGTCAACAAACGGAATGGTAGAACGCAGAAATAGATCTTTGAAAGAGGCTCTCAAAGCACAAAACGAAAATTGGCTCGACGCCCTTCCAAAAGTTCTACTCGCCATGCGTACGGCAGTAGACCCAGCAACGGAAACTACACCGTTCCAAAAAGTTTACGGAATTGACGTACCACTCCCAGGAGACATTTTCGTAACTTCTACAAACCTTTCTGAGCCTCTCTTCTTCCGGCCTACACATCGCACCCGTCCTAGAATAAGGGTACAACTCAAAAATCGCGATTTTTGAGTTAGTTGTGGTTCTGAGAAGTAGAAACGGTCTAGTTTGTCTGTAGAAGGTGGAGATTTGTGTAGGGCACTCTAATTCCGCTAGAGAGTGCGTGTGTCTTTCTTCTATGGAGGGAGTAACCAATTCACGTCCTAGGAAGAAAGACACAACTCAAATGACATCAGATAGTCTGTGTTTCGTTTTGAGTTGTTTCCTTTTTGTGTGGACAATTTTAACTTGTGTCTTTCTTTTCTGAACATTTTGGACCTGACTGGTGAGATTTCAGTGTTTGAGTAGGAGCAACTCAAAAATTCTTTAAAAAATCAACAAAACCGTTCCCCCCACTCCCTTCCCCCTGGCAAAAAAAACTATTTATTCACCATGGGGCGTTAGAGTAATAATGTAGGAAACAGGTTTCGCGAAGATAAATGATGTTCATCGTGTTCCAAAGAACGGGTAGCCAATGGTGAGGAAGGAAAACTTTGAATGCGATTTGCCGAAAATGACAATTTTTGAGTTGTACCCTTATTCTAGGATGGGTGCGACATGTTAAACATAATAATACGAAGTATGCCGTAAACATGCCCAAAAACTTGGATACATGTACACATGTCTATATCAGAGTGCCCACACAGCTCTCCTCCCTGCAATGTCCTTACACGGGACCATTCAAGGTTATTAAGAGAGATAAGTTTTCGGTTACAGTACAAATTGGCGAACACACGAAAAAAGTTCCCAAACAACAAATAAAACCGGCTTACACTCTAAACTCAGACGAAGCTGTGTCACGAAACCAAAATCAGGCAGAAAATAAGGAGAAAACTCCCCGAAAATCCGCCAGAGGGCGCGTCCCCTCTACCAAATTCGACGAGAAGTGGGTGACTGCACTCGAAGCAGGCCACGCCCACTTTTCTCGGGTAGGAACAGTGGGAGATATAAATATGGAACACCCCACGCCAGGAGCTCATACCAACTTCGACCATGGCAGCTGCAACACCTTCCGAGAAGATGATAACAGAAGAAGTGGAAGAGTTACTCCTGGCCGAGGAAATTCCGGCGACGATCAGCCCGCTACCACCTTCGCCGGAGAAGAAGAAACCGGCGGACGCCAGCGCGCCGAGGGAGGTGGTGTGGAAAACACCAGCAGCGTACAAGACGCCGGCTACACCCGCTCCGCAGCTGCCCAGGGCTCCACCCGCTCAACAGCCCCCCACGGCTCCACGAAAGTGGATCAGCTCGGGCGACGTGCCCGTGCCTCGGTGGGACGAAATGAGCGCGGCGGGGTGGACGGAGCCGGAACGAGCACCTCCGCAACAGCCCAGCCGCGGCCGCGGGCCAAGCCCTCGCGGGTTTGGCTCCCGTCGGCAAAGCTCGGGCCAGCCACGGCCGCCCCGCGGCGCTCGTCGAAACCGGCGAGGCCGGGGCGCACCCCAGGCGCGGGACGCGAGGCCTGCACCTCCGCCTCCGCCCCAACTGGTGAGGGTTTCCTACGGAGAATTCCGTGTGGACCTCCCAGTTCTCCCCAGCCGGCGTCGTCGTTAGTAACACGACGTCTTGGGGGGGCGCCTGTGGTGAAAACCACCCCCTCTTGTCAACAGCCCTTTTCAGGGCTACCAAAATGAGGTAGACACAACACAAAAATATTTACAAGACGTCGAGTTACAACTCCGTCAAACAAAATATTTCACCAGAGAGAAAATACGAATTTCTCTCTCAAAAGTGAAATATTAACTAATAACATACAAGGCGACCTCCCTAGACACTTACTGGGCGAGAGAGATGCGACAAGTATCTCGAACCAAGTCGCCTTGAACGAGAAAACTCAAACAGAAAATCAAACGTCCTCTAAAACTAGCAAGGACAATTCAAACAAGCCTACTCGCCAATCAGAAACACTGATTACACGAGAGACAATAGGCGAACCAACCAAGAGGCGGCAAGCAACCACCTCTGGTCCAGCAGCCACCCCGGGGACCCCGTCTGAACAACGGACGCAGAGAAAACACCCGAGGTCCCCGTCTAAACTCAAGGTCGTCGGCTCCGCGACGGACGCTCGTAAGCCACCCCCGGGGACCCCGTCGCAGCGACGGACGTGGGGAAACCACCCCGGAGGACCAGCTCAGCTATCATACTCGCAGATACTGAGAAAACAATGTGCGAGCCAATGAGATTACACAGTTGAATTAACGAAATTAAGCGGACCAATCAGGAGGCGGCAGGAGGCGGCCACCTCCCTATAATTACCCCGCTCGGAGCCCTCCGAATTCATTCTACTCTCCGCTCTCGACGACTACACCTCGAAGTACGAAGATTTCTACACGCTCTACGCTGACGAACCTTCTGCTCCCGAGTTCATCTCAAGAACGGCTTCCTACTGCTTTCTACAAGGCCTACCTTCTCTCCACACAGATCTCGCATTGGCATCTACGAGTCCAGTGATTATTCATCCTGCTCATTGCCCAACGTAGTTCTTCTGTCAGGACGCCACCCGGTACATCTATTGATATTCTCATTAGATCGTACGCCCGCTGGGACGTTCCTAGTCGTGTCGCCCGGGTTTCGTAGCACTAGGCTCGTCACCGACCGCTGTGGGCACGCCGGTAAATTACTCAGCTCATACGCTCTAATTTACCGTCCAAGGAAGTCTTTTTCAAGACTACAAGGTAGGACCCTGACATCCGAGCAAAGGAAAGAAGCTCTGTCAAGCGAGTCCACCTTCTAAACCCTCTATTTCTATACATAGAGGTATCGAAAACGAGTTAATAAACTCGGATATTTCGATGGAGCATCGGCCGTCCTATTTCCTCATGCAAGGGGAGGCGGAACACGGCGCGGCCGGGCCTCTTAGCCCACGCAGCGCTACCTACCCGCTGCCCGGCCAGTCCGCTGTTCCTAGCGACGGCTCAAGGCTCGATCCTCGCGACGAGATCGCCTTCTCACCTAACGTATTCACGAAAGAAACGTTAGATCAAGCCTCACCTACACAAAAGTTCGAGGATACCTTTCAGACCCGCTCTGAAGTCAATCATTATGATTCGACAAAGATTTCCGAATATCCACGATATTCTATACAAGGCTACCCGGCCGATCCGAGTGTCAAATACACTCCAAATGTACAAAAAACAAAGGATACTTTTCAGTACCTCAACCAAGCTCAACATATTCCCCCTACAGATATAAATCTTAGGCCGGAATATTACAAAACGGCTCAGTACCAAACTAATCGAACCCAGCACCCACTATGCGAGCCCAGTGCTCCACGCGGCTGCGACACGAACTATCCCTCAGTTCATCCCGCCAAGCAAGCTGACCTTGGCGATTTCGCTCACATTCCTTACAGAAATACCTCAGGGACTAACCCGCATAATCAGAATATAAATGTCCCACTTGGTCTACCTACACCAAGTAAAACATATTTAAATCCACTACACATATATAAGTGACTGTAGAGCCATCTTCTGACGCCCTGCGAAGCATATAGGTACCTCCTAAAGGACAAGTGGCATTTTATTCTGAGTGGCGACTGGAAAATATTTCCCTGGATACTTGCATATCTCCTCGACGCCGGTATAAACAAGCTTTACACATTAGCTAACTAGTTTCATCTGAAAACATATAAGATTTATTATACCAAATGAACTCAAATTTGTGAGTTAAAGTGTAAAACTTGGTTATAATGAGTTTGGGGAGATATACAAGTGTTATCATTCGATTCAGTGTAAAAAATACGTAGAAACAGACCCCAAACTCTCATTTTCATTGGAGGTCATTTTTCAAGAAAACCCTCGATTTAATTGAAAAAAATGTTTTTCAACATTTAAACATAGTTTTCTCCCCTGATTAGCAAAGTGAAAGTAAAATGAACTAAACCGTCCAAAAGCCGACTGTTTGAGGACGTTTTTCCCAAAAGCGCCCGCCAAAAAAACTCCCATACTTGAAACAGAAAATCGGAAGAAAAAAGCCGATTACAAATATTTTTGTCTTTTTTGGCCAATTGAAACTAACTTTAAAAAACTTTATTTTATATCATGCCATTTACCATTCGGCGTACCTTCATATCCACATCGTATCCTAACAGTCTGAAACCAATAAATCATCACTATTATAATTCAGGACTTAGTTGCCATATTTCAAAATTACATAAAAGGCATATTCTTTTTAATGCTGAATCCTGCAGAAGACTCCATTTCATAACGAGGGAGAAGAGCCCAAGTTTGTTCATTTGGGCCGACGCCAGGAAATGGCAGTTTGAACGTCTTCCCAGCTGGACTCGTCCCCTGAACTCCTTTCTAGACCCCTCGGAACTTGAGCTTAATCAAATGATTAAGATTAATAAATATAAGTGAACAGCTATTACTTTAATAGAGAAGGGGCCCTAACGCTGAAGGGGCAGTTTGAAAGCGACCGTCTTGTCTCCGCTTCCAATTGCTCTGTTCTAATTTGGTAGGCGGTAATTTATAACTTCATCCTTCCCAAAGTTATAATTTATACGAGGCAGACTAGAAAAGAACTGAACAGCTGTGGTACGCATTTGAACGAAAATATTCCGAATGTAGAGTGCTGATAAAGTGAATAGTCTGTTTAAGTGAATTTTCGTAAAAATTTAAGCTCTTGCAATGGCTTGTAAAATTTTCAAATAAAAATGTTAGAAAAAATTCTTCATTGAAATCCGTTTTGTGGCATTTTGTGGCATTCTGAAACGAATCCTAAAGATAAACACTTTTGCATATATATATTATATATATATATATATATATATATATATATATATATATATATATATATATATATATATATATATATATATATATATATATATACAGGGTGTCCAACGAGACGTGACTCCCCCTGTTAAAATCGTTATTTGTGGAGCAAAGAAAACTTTTTTTTTCAAACTTCATGTTCTTTTGTGAGGATCAGAAATGAAAAAATTGCGCAGATTTGTTTTTTCAAATAGGAACCCCCCTTTTTTATTCCATATTCGGATTCTACACACGATTTCATGAAGATTTGACCCCTCATTTGATTTTTTCGGCCACGAGCAACCCGTTCAGCAAGCGCTCAAAGTTGCGCAACCCTACGGTTGCGCCGAAATTCGGATGTACGAAGTACCCAAGTGTGACACATGAAATCTCATTATTTTTCGCTGAGTCACGTGGTGCTATCCGTTTTTTCATTTGACTAAATGTCAACGCTTATACAGCCCAAAATGTGATTATTTTAAGCAACAAATAGTCTTCCGAGGTGTGTGTGTGTTGAATTTTCATAGTTATTAAAAGCAGATTCGCTCAAGTGCAACTCGTTTTTTTTTTCTAAGCTTTCGAGAGAAAAATAAATTATTCCTTGCGAGTGAATAGACGAGAGGAGTCCAAGTATCATCAAAACAGAGGTTCAAAGTTGGGATGTAAGATATCTCTGGAAAGTTGACGTTTCCTGCCAAATCATGAAGGCGATTTATCGCTCATAAGCCTCCAGGTTCATTGGAATAAGCTTATTCTTCCCAGCATGTTCTTATTCTAATAATAAGCTTATTCTTCGCTTATAAGCGATAAATCGCCTGCGGCAAGCGGTATCTGAGCAAGGTGTGGCGATCAACAACATCATGTCCGACCAACATGGCCGCGGCTGTGTCATGGCGCGGGGTATGGTGCGGGATAAATGCCACGGAGTTACTCAAGTTGGGTATCTCGGCGGGAGTACTCCGTGGTATCACCACCCGCGTCCTGAGGAGTTCTTATCTGAACTGATAGCCATTTTATAGGGGCACCTCCTTTCATCTCTCTCTCTCCCTTCTCCTTCTTCAGCTTCCTTTATCCCAAGGGCCGGCATCGGGTAAACTTGGGCGTCCTCCCCACTTTTTCAGTTTAGTTTTTTGGTTCTTAATTTAATGGTGTGCAACGCCTTTAAGGGGCGTTTAGAAAAAAAAAAAGAAAAGGTTTTGTGTATGTGTCAAATTCACTAAGCACTTTCTGAAGCCATTGCGATAGCTTGACTTTTTTGTTGTTGATATTTCGTAAATTTTTTTTTTTCCAAAAAATTGATGGTTAACGATTTCTTTGCTCTTAAAATGCTCAAATGTCTAAACAATGTATCATAAATATAATATAATATATTAATTTACAAAAATTCGCTCATGCAATCATGCAGCATGACTGGAACTTTGGTGGTTATTCATTAGAAAGGTTTATTATTGAAACAATAAACCAAAAATTTACAGTCATTTTGAGACAGCTCGATGACGGTAGGTAGGTGACTGCAAGCTCTGTGAAAACAGGGACGTGATAAGGGTAACGCACCGATAATTTGCAAGCATCTCGTCGTAAAAATGGTTTATGTCTTAAGCTGATAGAACATTCCCTGAAATCACAACTAAAAAATAAAAAGTTTATTTGTGAGGCTTATCTTTTACCTGCAGGACGTCGAGGTCGAGGTTTCTACTTTATAACATCGAAGTAATAAATAAGATGCAGCCGAAGCAACCTCTTGAGCATGCCGGCCGATAATACCAAATCACGTCTATTCCATCTTTCAGCTTATCTCCAGCGTCGCAAATCAATGCCGCAGAACTATATGCACTCGTAACGGAACTAACCACCAGAACATTTATACGGAGCCTTGTGGTTATTTTAATGGAGTCCAAAACTCTCTGTTCCATGCTCTCTCATATGCTTAGAGGTGGTACGACAACTATTTCAATTACGAAATCGCTGAATTGCTCCTAACAACGATAGCTGCCTGGATGATGGAAATCCAATGGATCCCGGTTATTGTGGATAAAAAAACAAAAATAATAATAAAGATTTGACTTATTATAACATTGCACAATAAATTTCTATTTTAAAACACTAGACAAGGAACAATGTAACTGAAAACGCTTGCATAGGAGTCACACTGGGACATTTTATGTCTTTAATTGCAGACTCGTACTATGCAAGCTCTTATGCTCAGCCACTCAGCTGATCCGGACCCTGGGCATCTTCAAGTAAATGTCCTAAAGAGGCCACATACGAAATTACAGCTTCCTAGAGTATAGAAATTACCTATTAAAATTATTTAACCACCGCTTCACAAATCAAACCGTTCTCGCAATATTCGGATCACCTGCTATGAATCAAATCATCGAAACACCAGCTCAATGAAATCATCAGAAATTAACAAGCGGTTGCAATCATGTTCACAATATCAATTATTGAGAATGATCACCTGAGTGTCCACAGTTATTCAAATAACCATGCTCATGACTCAGCTTGTTGGCCACGCACTTCGCAGTAGTTAACATAATACCTATGGTTGGATAAATCGAGAGCTTTCGAACGAATGGTCAACGAATTTTGTGGGATGAAAAACGACGAAGTACCATTTCCCTAGCAACGACTCGGTTGTAAGCAGAAATCATCAGAATATTTTCGTGAGCAAGTAAAGACATAAAATCTCAAAAATAAAATAAATATGCATGTGAGACAGAAAATTCACATAGCACATCAATAATTGGGCGGCATTCGTGGAACTTTTTACTGTATGGTTTTAAATTGAATTTTTCAATCTGCCTTCCCAACTCATATTGTCTGGGTTTTTTCCCTCATTTTACACATCATGTTACACCTTCCATTACAGTCAGACATTACATTACGCATCTTACATTCAGACTTTATCCCTACTCTTTTTTCTAAGAATCGTATCCCATATTGTGTTTATCCCTTATTGAAATCGGTTTCCACAACTCATGTTTCCTTTGTGAGTCTCGTGGTTCGCACGTGAAGCTCTCATTGTCAGATCAATAAATGAGATGGGAGCGTTTCGATCACCTGATCTAACACAACACCACGAAGTCAAGTGCGCTCCGCTACATAAATTGGAGCCCCCTATTCAACCGGGCTCTGAGGGGGTGGGGGAGACCTTCGGAAAGACCTCGGTTTTCGAGATCCCTTTAAGATTAAGGGAGTGGTTGTTCGAAGAAGATGGGATACGTATAATAATAAAAAAGAAAATAAGAAGAGAAAAAAAAAGGTTGAACCGAGCAAAAGAAAGAAACATGCTTGGAGTATCTGTGGCCAAAACCCAAAACCTGTTTGCCAGCCCTGCCGTCCCGAGTTGTACCGCTCTCCTCTCCCTCAGCCTTTTTGCTCTTTTTGCACTCGTCCGACCACTTCCAGCAGGGAAGTGCTAAAGCTTTTTTAATTACGGAGGCCTGCAGGGGACCTTTTATAACTACGCGTTCCCTTTTCCTTCCTCCATTTTTTTATGGCTAGGGTTCTTCAGGTTTGTTATAAGTATCAAATATCTACGTGTATAGGAAATTTTTCTATGTGTTTAGCAAAAGTATTTGATTTCTGAAGTAATTATGGTTCGATTTATTTGAGACAAGAATGAAAAGAAAAAGAATTTCTGGTGTGGCAACTTGTGTGGTTTGTCTGAGGAGAGACTGAATTCAAGACCGGTGGTTTTCAATTAAAAAGCGTCTGCCAAGTTGGAGTGGTAGCAGAGAGAAAGATTTGTGTACATTCATAAAATGTACACAAACATATGGACACAAAATATATTAATGAAAAATAGCATAGTCCGTCTTAGACCTGGCCAGAATTGACAGGCAAGAGACGCATACTCGCAGACAGTAAATTGTTTAAAAAAAAAAAATCTTCTCAAACTAGAGCAGGCAGAGCAGAGGGTGTAGCTTCCTCCGTGATATTAATGAACATACCTACGTTAGATACATAAGACTAGTTCGTGAAAAAAGTATAATGAAATTATTTTTAATAACCTATATAATACATTAATGACATATATGTATTGGTGACCGGTGGATTACATGCTTTGGTCTGAAAGTTTAAAGGCAGGATCCACAGACAAAGCCTGAGTGTGAATACATACTCCTACCATCCTACACTCACTGGTACATATTGCGTGTGGTGGTTCACTTTGAAGTTAAGTGCACCCTCAGACACGCTCAACACGTTTTCGCTTCAAGCTGACAGCACTGATAGCATGTTGTAAGGGAATATTCCCTGTTTTGGTCATAAGGGCCGGGAAATTTCCCCCTCGTCTTCTACACTGGTCGTTGACACTCTAGAATAGAGACTAATACTTTGTGTTTAAATTGTTTGTGATGTAATCCTTGCGCTGAGCATTTGAATAAGATATAGAGTTGTGATGAAAAGGAAGAAAGAATGTAGTGGAGGGAAGGAGAAGGCAAAGATTTGGCAGTTGGTTATGGAGAAGAGAGACGATTAAAAAAAGAACAATATGATGAGTCTGAATGACAAAAAGAGAACGTGAGGCTTTGGCAGAACACCATGCAATTGTGTTTTTCGCGTTTCCCTTTGAGCTCCTATTTTCTTCGAAACTCATTTATTGTGCTATCCTGATGGAATCAAATGACATACCTAATAAAATGTACCTACCATCAACTCGATCCACAAACCATGATATATGTGCATGATTGTGTTCAGTTATTGTTTGTTACTGATGATGACCTAACCGTCGAAATCGATCTAACATTGTAACTCTTTATTTTTGTGGAATCAGATAACGTTCTTATTTAACTTCTGTTTTTTATTCAGTTGATGCGTGTCCTGGGATTTATCAAACGAAGTACAAAAGAATTTGACGGCATCCCTGCGATTACCAAATTCTACATGTAGCTTTTTCTTCCGACCTTGTAATAAGCCTCATCCGTTTTCTGGGCACAGTGGGCCAGAAACTGATTCTAGGTGGACAAAATTACTTTATGAGCTAATCTTATAGAAAATATAGCGCTGATTCAGAACCAGCGCGTGTCCCTATCCCTATAATAGCTTCTTCGACCCAAGAAATCGACTTTTGATAATTTTTCTTACTTTTTGACCATTGGAACTGACATAAATTTGTTTTGTCCAAAAGAAAAGTTGTAGAGGAAAAATGTTTTGCATCGAATGAGCTTTCTAACTCGTTTCTTTGATTTTTTAGCGATTTTTCAAAGTTTTCGTGATTTACCACTCACTTGTCGAGGATTCCCATAAATCGAGGAAAAGAGAGAGCTGGCGACCACTCATTTGATGTTACATTCATTCCTCTACAACTTTTCTTTCGTACATGGAAAATTCCCGAGCGCCTTCAAGACAAAAAAAAAAAAAGAGTTTTTCGCGTAAATGCGATTTCTGGACCATCTGCAAAGAAAAACCCACACCTCCATTATGTGCAAATTCGTGCAAACTGTTTAATGGAGTCTTGGGGTTCATACCAACACGTCCATGGTATCAAAAGAAAGCGCCAAGAGGTGCCACTAAAGATATAGACGTTAAAAGCTATTAAAAAGTGTTGAAATCTCGATAGCTTATGAGCATGTTAAGAATGCACTTTCTGAGATTTTAAAAATGGTATCATACACTACTTACCTCTATTTAAATGAATCATGACGAACAAGGGGCTCAGGCAGCTTCAAAACGGCACCAGTGATCACATGTTGAAAGATGAATGCATACTGAATGCACATTGCATTGAAAGATGCAAGGACTTGCATTTTGTATGCCTTATAAGGGGACTTGCATCTTATTGCAGATAAGGGCAATATGATGACTAACCGCGATAACATTGACTGTCTGTGCTAGTTTAGACCTATGTGAATCCATGCTCGAACCTGGTTTTGTTGTTATTTCCAAGTCGGTAAAATACTTTTTGTCCTGCTAGATTTGAATTCTGGACCACTCTGCGACAATTATAGTGTCTACAATTATGCTTAATAAACGATAAAGAGTGAACCGCAGATTTCGGCGCTACATGCATTCATCGCAAAATTCAGTTACTTTTGATGTCCTAGTTGAAACTTGCTGCAAAAAAAGTCCTCTGATCAAACTTTTGACTGATGTAACATTTTCCCACAAGCTCGTCCTATTTATGGTGCACACATCTACGTCCAGGCTCAAGTGGACACTGCCCTCCACTTCCTGGTTCATCCGTTTACCTCATTTGCATCCAGTTTCACAAACTAATCATCTGCATCATAGGCAACTGTAGTCATACCTCGTTATCTGAAGCTTGCCCTTGGAGAGTGTCCGAATCAGGACATTTTCTTTCAATCTGCAGCAGTGGTGTGTGGTAGGATACTGTGGTGTTCGAAACCTTTTTTTGTGATATTTTTTCTCATATAGTTCCTCTCTAATCTTTGTGCAGATATTTCTCATTTCTGCTTTAACTTGTATCATTATGTTTACATTCATGTAACATGATAACAAATTAATGAATTCCCTGCCCTATTACGTTATTGATCGTCTGTCGGTAAAGGAATGTATTAAAGACCTTATTACTGTCAATACTTGCGATGCTATTCAGAGCCAATCACATGTAGACCGTCATCTCCAAGGCCTAGTCTCCCCTTTGTGCCGATTTGAGGCTAGAAATTCATGTTTGGGTATGAACTAATGCGCCAAACGAATTGTGGATGAAAACTCATACGAAATAAAGATCTGATACCAAATCCTCGAAATTCTCACTAAAACTGGCGTAATAGTTTCAGCTTTATGACGCTGCCATCGAATCTCATGTTAGCGTATGCCTAAAAGCCATCGCTGATTTATTTGAACTGAAGTTTAATGGAAATCACAATGAAGCCATCCTCCATTATTGTCGACTGAGATTGGGTTCTCAGTTTTTTAGATGATTCATGAATACGTAGTGTACAACGTGTTTACGTTTTCATAAATAATACGTACGTCATTCCCAGAACTAAAGCAAAGGTTAACGAACCTTGGTGTTAAAACAAAACTTTTGAAGGGGTTTGATTTGTGAGTGTATTTACTTTAATACAGGGTGTTCCAGTTAGGTAGCCGAGCCGAGCGCACGTGTTTTTTTGCGAGCTCCGTATTAAGTATCGATTTAGAAGGGTTGTATTTTGAATTCCGTTTCAGTTTTTGTTTTTTGTGGTTGCTCTTTGATTAACTCTCAGCAATAACAATTTTCATACATTTTTAACGGGTAGATTTCTGGAAAAAGGTTATTTTTGCGAGTCTGGTTGGTGATTTGTTGTTTACCGAAGGGAAAGGACTATCCACTCGACCGAATACCGCATTCCTTAGTCAGCAGCACTCGAAGAGCCGACCAGTGTCGCGTCGAATAATTGCAACTACGAGAATGTCAACCTCCGAGTTACTTAATTATAAACAGGTAATTCAATGCCTTGACGTAATCACAACCAAACTTCAAAACTGCGACTGCATTTTGAAGTTTTGAAGGAACATACAAATGTTTTGAATACACAGGTGCATGCTCTGTCGCAAGAAATTGCTAACAGCCAAGAAACTATCTTGCTCATTAAAAAAAAAAAAAAAAAATTACCTAATACGAGAATTGGCAGTATAGAAGAAAATCTAGCATTATCTGAAAAAAATAATACGAAACAGAACCAGCACACGGACAACAGAAACGATCTTATTCTTCATAACGTTCTAGAAGGGAAAGAAAACATGAATATTCTCAAGAGGAAGGTGATGGACATTTTTAGAACGGAATTAAATTGCGTTCTTCAGGATTATGAAGTTATAGGTGTAAGACGTTTAGGCACCATCCAACCTTCTAGAAGTAGACCAGTTCACATTCATTTTGCTAATGATTTCTCTAAATCTAAAGTACGCCAGATAATTTACAAGTTCAAGGGATCCAAATTTAATAAACCTAAGTTCTACGACAGACGAACACGAGAATTTAGAAAGCATCTCTTGATCAAGTTGTTTCAAGCAAGAAAAGATGGGAAGCATGCCGTCTTGATTGGAAATGAACTACTACTGGTTGATGGAAAAAACTTATCATTCACTATGGACGAAGTACGTTGGAGGATTCTACATCTACTGGGTAACAAGTGGAGATTAATCTGAATATTTCTCCTCCGTCCTCTCCCAATATTTCCAGAAAACAGGGCAAGAAGAAGATGAAGAACAAAATGTACAACAGATAGAACGAACATCAAAACCGCTTTGGAAATTTCGGAAATGACTCGATATTATTATTGAAATTTGGCAGTGGAGCATTATTGATTGTGCTATGTTAACTATCCAGTGCTCATTTATTATACGTAAATTATGTGAACCTATATAAGTAATTATTTGATACATCATACATTGTTTGTATGATGCAAAACAATATTGTTTGTCGAGGCAAAAATGAAGGCAAGACATCATGTGCTATTATTTAATATGTATTTAAGGAACTCCTCGTAATACCTACGGGTTATACAATAAAATTGAATTGAATTTACTTTAATACAGGTAATTATTTTGTACCTTTTAATAAAGTTCACGGTGCAACTCCAGTATTATTTTGTGAAAAGAAAACTTGAAATTAAGATTCTTCAGTGCTTTGATGCATGTTGTTGTTTGTACCAAGTGGTAAAAAACGTTACTCTAATTGCCTGGTAACCGTTTCCTTGATAAACAAACCTGTTACTGTGACATTTAAACCCTGTTTGAACCCCGCTGCACTTTCTGACCCTGAGGGTGCAGAAATAGACGCATTGCGCAACAACTCTTTCCCACTTTTACTTTTTGTAATAAGTTTTCTCGGTCTCAAGGTCTCAACATCGGTGTAACGCAGCGCGACCTCCGCGGGCCGGAGCCCCGACAACAATGAGCTCCAAAATCGCTCGATTTCAAGCCGGTGACGACACAATGGATGGTTCCTCCACGAAACTTCTATTAGTTTGTGTCTGCTACTCCACCGCTTCATACACTCAATCTCACTCTGTAACTATAAGAGTAAATGTGCACGTATTTTGTTAATTTAAAAGGATGAATTTGCAACGCCTGCTCGCTCCGCTCCCTCGTTCAATTACACACAGCTCACTAACTACCTACTGAGCTACCTACCTAATTTGTTATGCGGCGGAAGCAGTTTTCATGATTAATCTAGTTTCATTTGTATAGGAATAAAGCCTAAGATTATTATTATTATTGCTACCTCGCTACCGAAGGTATAAGGAAGCGACGAGTAGGTACCTACGTATTTATGTGGGAAGTTGCCAACTTCTTTATCGTTTGAACCCCAAATTTCACTTTCTTTTTGCGTTTCTCAACTTACTGAACGATTTGGTTCTAACTTCGTCTGTCGGATACCAAGTTCTTGAGAGTAGTAGTTATCTAATTTAAAAAATATGCAAGTATGGCTCGAGTGCTGATTCATTCATTGGAATGCCCGGTCACGCGTACATAGAAAAAGTTATAGCAAAATTACAATTTGCATACAAGGGAAAAACCGATGATATGTATATGTAGATATCACCTAAGAAACTTATGTATATATATATATATATATATATATATATATATAAGTTTCTTAGGTATATGAGTTGGTTTGCTCAGAGACGCATATGTACGGTGATAGGCGGAAGCTGGAGACTCTGGGTCAACTTTTTTTATTCCTTTGTCTGATTTACAAGCCGTTTCGGGACCATTATCTAGCTATTGTATACAGAATTACTCAAAATGTGACACTATACCTATAGACTGTGTACCATCTCAGTTGGAAGAACTGGGATGACAATCCAAGGAACTTTGTAGACAATTTCGGCAGGTACGTACCAGCTCTAAAATTAAGAGCTTTTTCTTTACATGAGTTAACATCATAACTCTCCTTCAGTTGGGCAATACCCTGGTAACGTAGATCTCAATTTTCTTTGTCTGCACTGCACGACATTGTATTTATAAAGGATGAGTGATGGGTTTTGATTAGCGTTTCGCCTCATCATTATGATAGTTTTGTAAATATTAATGCAGTCAACCTAATCATCTGGAGTGCCTTTATTGTAATTTTATTTTAATGTAATAGCTGTATTGTTTGAAGAGAAGTGGAACAAGGTGAAAGATTGATGTAGATTTTGCTCAATACTGGAATGTTCATGCTGAACTAAACCACAAGAAATTTATTGCTTTTAATCCGCTACTTTTTGTACCGGTATTATTTTGCAAATACTCGCAAGCAAATTATATATCACCAGATTGACTTTATGTTTATTACCATGTCCGACTTTTATACAGATATTGTTTTCCAATATAAACAAAGCAGATGAACCTGAGGGTAGGGCCAGGACGTGAGAGGACCCCAGAACAAAGGGTAACCCAAGAAAGGGGTGAAAGGTTACAAAAGGACTCGCCCTGCGATCTGACCACTCCGATCTTGAGTTTATTACCTAGTTCTCGTTTTACCTTTCCCATTCTTTTTATTATCATCTACGGGCCTTTGTGGTTCAGACATAGGTAGGGCTACGGGACTACGCAGTCTGGCTATTAATTAGTGCAATGGTAACATCTGGAATTAGTGCAACAGTGTACTCCTGTTAGAGCTACGGTATCCACCGGCAATTAGAGCTGCTATATATGTATACGGTGTCTGGCAAATAGTATGTCCGGCTATTAGAATATGCAATACAGGCAAAGGTACATAGAGATCCAGGCCAAACCGGGTTTTATAGGGTTTATCGTAGGGTTTTATTAGTTCAGTGGTTCACTCTCTCACATCATTTCATTCGTTGGAGTCAATTCCAGCATTCAATTTCAATTCATCACTCACATGCAGTCACAACATCCATCTTTTTTATTCTATATTTTTGTTATAACATTCAAAATTAGTTAAAATAAATCATTAATTTCTTATTGTAATACCCAATAGGTTTGCACAATTAAACAAATTGACTGATTGATTAATCTAGTTCCATTAGTATAGAAACTTAAGCCCAAGATTATTTATTATTACTAATATTGCTTCATTGTGCTATAGGTAGGGGCGCTATGTATTCGGGTGGGAGGTTGACAACTTCTTTATCGTTTGAAATACAAATTCCCACTTGATTTTTGCGTTTCATTACTTTCTGAAGAATTTGTTTGCGTCATTGTCCGTCTGTTTTCTGTGGTGAGTTCTTATTCCAGCCATTTTACTATTTCTAATTATAGTCCGACTTTGATGAAGTTCTAGGGGATTGTGCGGATCAGCCCCTATACGGTTCCCTAAAGGTTTTATTAGCCTAGGTCCTTTCGTATGGCGCACGGGTCAATTATATCATTGAGCAGCAAGTTTTGATTTTCAGATTCTTCAAATTACTTTACAGAAAACTAAAATTAATTCACAAATTAATTTATTTAAAAAAAACGAAGCCCATGGACATTTATAGGACACAGAAATAGGTAGAGCCACGGGACTACACAGTCTGGCTATTAATTAGTGCAATGGTAACAACTGGAATTAGTGCAACAGTATCCTCCTGTTAGAGCCCTGAGTATGTCATTGAGTAATGACTTTGAACTGCCAAATGTACGTCTTCAATTACATTTTTTACATCGCTATTCTTTCACAAATTCTTCATATTGTTTTTAAAATACGAAGCACGAAGACACTCTGGCCCTGAATTTGTGCTATCAGTTGGTTCCCCGATCTGCTCTTGATTTTCGCTGAGCTCTAATAATCTTAACTGGCAGTTACCAAGCAAGGGGATGATCAACATGTGGCTTCCTATTGTGTCAACATTATCACTCGTTCGGAATGAAGCGTGGGCCCGAGCCCGCATCCATCGCATGTCGCCTAATTAGAAGGAAGCCTCCCCTAGCCTCCTCCCCTAAGGCCTTCCTAGCCTCTCTCCGCCCATTGTTCGGTGTCACTTTCGCTTGACTTCCAAAACTTCCAGCGGTTCTCTATTGCTCTGAAAAGTACAATCAGTCTCCCTTTTCGCCCTCCAGTTTATCTGCAATGCTTAACTCCCTGCTATTTTTCTGTTTTCATTTATAAGTGAGGAGAGCTAGAAAGATTGAAGGAACAAAAGAACAATTCCTTCCAGGTTGTAACTTGCCAGAATCAGAATCTTTCTTCTGCATGCTAATTGGACAAGCAGAGCTATTTTGCTCTGTGGAAAGAAGAAGAAAAAAAAGCTTCCTCCTCATCCTAAATGACAATTTTTCAACACTTTTTTAAAAATAATATTTTTGTTGGAAGTTGGCAAAAAAAGTAAAACGTTTGAATTCAAGGCAAACATGCTTCTATACTATATATTAATAAATCTATTACATTTTGATCATACTAAAAAATACCAATAGGTAGGTTTTACCAAAGGTTAAAAAGTAATTTCTTATAAATGACAGGTATTGACCCTAGTAAATTTCATGCTACAATGTCAATCCCGTCGCATTACTACATTACACTTTTGATATGATTTATACGAATATTGAAGTATCTACACAAAATTTGAAAATATTGAAATATAAAATTATAGGTACCTGCCTGTCATACAGTATTATAACTCCGATTTTTCAAAATCACGCAGTATTTATGACCTCACCTCCACTACCCCAATTCTACAAAAATGGCAACAACCCACCAGAAAATTCCTGAGATCATCCGATTTGAGGTTTCGACGCTGAACGTCCATTGAATCGCGATCAGCGTTGAACGCCCGTGATGATACCCATATGGAAGGACAATCTCTAGTCGAACCAAATTTTGATCTTTGCTTAACGCCGTTTTTGTCGGTGAAATCGGCCCGTGTTCAATATTTTCTATCTCTTCGTCTGCAATGGACATCACTGGCCGAGATAACCGCTCAAAGGACCGCAGTGTCACTCAGTCATACCCAATTGAGTTTAATGGAATGGTGTGCTAAGAAGGCTTTCGTGAGAGGGCCTTCCTTCATTGTTATCAGCCTTTCGCTCTCAACCATGACCGGAAGCTACTGAGAATGTTCAGTCACTGTGTCCGGTCAGAAACTGACTGCATTGTTCCTCCTGTTATCTAACACATTTAAAGGAGTTCACCTTCTGATTTTACAGAAACGGCGAATAAAAGCCGGATTTTAAGAGAAAGAGAAAAACAGGAGCTAATCTAATGAGAATACGCGTTGGTTAGTGTAGTGGATTTATATATAGAGGGGGTGGTTTTCACCACAGTTAGAAAACAGTTCCTTTGAGCCTGACGGCTAAAATTAAAAAACATGAATATGCTTTAGCCGTACACGACTCACTCCTCGTCGATTCTCTGAACCCGACCCCCCATCGGCCTCTGAACTCTGTTTATCATTCTGCCATCAATCCTAAAACATGGAATCATGTTTTAGCTCCTCGCTCTCACTTTATTATAGAAATGATCACGACCATTGAGCTCTTGTGAGATGATGATCTCCTAATAGAAACTCGCGAGTAAACATTCACTTTATTATAGAAATGATCACGACGATTGAGCTCTTGTGAGATGATGATCTCCTAATAGAAACTCGCGAGTAAACATTCACTTTATTATAGAAAGAGGCTAAAGAGGCTACATACGAAATTACAGCTTCCTATAGTGTAAAGTATAGAAATTACCTATTAAAATAATTTAACCACCGCTTCACAAATCTAACCGTTCTCGCAATATTCGGATCACCTGCTATGAATCACATAATCGAAACACCAGCTCAATGAAATCATCAGAAATTAACAAGCGGTTGCAATCATGTTCACAATATCAATAATTGAGAATGATCACCTGTGTGTAAACAATTATTCATATAACCATGCTCATAACTCAGCTTGTTGGCCACGCACTTCGCAGTAGTTGATATAGTATGGTTGGATAAATCGAGAGCTTTCGAACGAATGGTCAACGAATTTTGTGTGATGAAAAACGACGAAGTATCATATCCCTAGCAACGACTCGGTTGTAAGCGGAAATCATCACAATTATTGGCGCTACTTTCGTTGCACTCTCGTGGGACATTTTTCGGTAGTTAGGTCACGGCTAAAGCATATTCATGCTAAAAGTTCTAGGTGCAGCATAACCATACGAACGAATATTTGAGTTGTTTTTCTGCTAGTAATTTCATTATTAGCACAAGTTTTAAAGAATTTGCACCATATTCATGCGCATTTAGGAAACATATTTATGGCAAACACACTTTTTCTAATTGGCATTGTGCAATAATGACAAATTTCCAGGATTCCGTCATTTTCGCAAATGGGAAACTTAGAATAATATTAGGGTAGTTAGCTGAAACAAAATCCAAATCTGTCAGTCAAATAGGTTTAACGCAATTTGCCTAAGTTAATCAAGGTTAATTTATTGTTAGCCTGCCTCATAATCTTTGGGGTATAGAGGAATGATGCTGCAGTGATCCGTGATGTTGGTGTGTGACCCAAGATTGCATCCACATTTTTCGATTACTTACTTCTACTAGGAGCATCCACGCTGCTATGGAATTTACAAAGATAGTATTATACATTGAAACGAACGCGTGAAATGATGAGTGAGATGATTATAGATTATGTATAGAAATTAAAAATGGACTATGAAATACAATACAAAGTACAAATACAATAAGATGGATTGTTATTAAAATATAGCAAGTCCGCAACTTAACTTCGATCACAGAATGTTCAAGTCCTAAATGTTCATGATACTTCCACGAGGAATGACATATTATTCTGATGGAAATAATTTTCCCAGCTTCAATCCGAAGTTCGTCATCCGGGAGACATTATTTGAACCCTCTCGATAGCTGGAACACGTTATCAATAATACGAGGACTAAATCTGACTGAGAACTGTAGCACGGAGCGCACCGAAGCAATCTGAAAAGTGAAAACATTCAGCTATCTGTAACATACAGCTCCTGAAATCCTTCGATATCGACCAGCAGACATTCAATGCTCTGTGTGCCTTTTATGATAAAGTCTCAATGTGAAGTGCAAAAGTGTTCATTTGAAGTGATAACGTTCGATTCATTTAATGTGTGAAGAAATGATTTATTTTGTAACATAGTTAATAATGTATCTTCTTAGAAAAATGAAAAAATAAAAAATAAATCCGTGAATAAAACCGTAGGATTTTCGTTGACATTAACAAATCAGAGGCGAGACTAGGTACTGTGGCTTCGTCCATACTTCAAAAGCATTTCATCACCAATTATTCGTGGGTACCAATTATTAACTTCATCGGTTTTCGCAGGCATTACCATAATAAATTATTATCGAATTTTATTCAGAAGGCACTTATAATGCGGAGGGCTTTAAAAAAGAGGATATTTTATTTTTTGGAACTGCCAAGGTTTTACCCGCTCTAATAAGCGGGTTCCGCCGACTTGGACCGTCTTTTGTAAGAACTGCGAGCTCTGGGTGATCGGGTCAAACAGGTGAGCCGTGTCCGTACCCCTTCCCGCAGCGGCATTGGAATTTGACATCCTCAACTTTCAGCTGTTCACTTTTATTTGAAGAGAACAACTCGTAGACACATGGCTGAGAGGGAAAAAAAAAAAAAAAAAAAAGAAGAGAGAGAGAGAGAGAGAGAGAACGTTGTACAATCGATACTCTTGTACGATGCTGATGTATGGGCACTATGGGCAGGCGCTCCAAACATTGCCTACTACCTACCGCAAGAAAATGATAGCAGTTCAACGAAGAGGAGCGCTGCAGATTGCATGTGCCTACGGAACAGTGTCAGAACCAGCCATTCCAGTACTTACAAGCAGCACACCAATACAAATTATGGCTGCAGAGCGAAAACGAAACAGACGGGAACAGGATGCTGTATCATCAAGAAAGAGAGGATGATAAATCTACTACTGCCGCAATCTTCAAGACATGCCCCGATTGTATTGGGCCAGAATGGCCCCAGAAATAGTCGAACCCCCTTTGATACAGCAGGTTGCTTTCTCCGGACTAACCAATAACAAAACATCGAGAGAGGTGACGACACGAGACGTTCGCGAACAATCAATTTGAGACACGAGACTCTAGACACTGACTTGCTCTTCAGTTCGACTACCCACTGCGTGACATTCCCAGCGCTCCAGTCGCCATGAGATTGTACACAGATCAGTTTTCTGCTTAGATTAGTGGTCTGGACGCTCGCTACGCTCGCATCTCAAAAATACATAACATCAAGTAGTCAATCCCTTAGTAAGAATTTAGATTAGTTGGTCAGGGTGTAGAGCCTCGTGTCTCAAATTGATTGTTCGCGAACGTCTCTTCAGTTCATATCTGATTGTACGGCCCTATGCCTATACCATTATCTTAGTAAATATAGTTATTTGATAGAATTAGATTCTGGTAAGTTATTAGAACATAAAGATTGTTACAATTATCTTCCATTTTTCCGCCTGCGTCCAAAATTCCAAGAACGACTGTCAAATTCCACGAGATATCCGTTCAAACTCGATTTACCGGTAATTGACATTGTTCTGAGGTGCCTCTGTAGTTGAACTCGAGAAGACAAATTCTTTTGTAAGTTGCCTTCAAACTGCCGATCATCTCCCCGGCTGTAGTTTTCGTTTTCACCAATTCAAGAATATCAAATCATATATCTTGCTTGCGCATCTGCCTTCTCCCACTCTTCCGTTTTGTCACTGGTTCTAGCTTTAGATAGAACAGACAAACATCCATTCTTCTTTGGTAGTCGTTCCTCTCGTAAATACCAGTTTTCAAAACCGGAACCGTCAAAGGGTTTGATAATCAGTTGAAAACTTGAGGTCATCATCGTAACGAACGAAACTGACAACGGACTGACCACAAGGGAACAAACTGACCGCAGACCACGTTTTCACGTACTACGATTTTTCCGAGGACCGAACCACTGAGTAGAAACTCAACCATCACTTTGACTCTATTAAAACCTCAATCAGTCTGAGCCCATATCCTAAAGGCATAAATTAATAAAAACGGAATAAAATAATAAGGTTTATTATATAAAGACACGGGAGCACAAGGTGAAACGAATACGAGCCATTAACTAGGCAAGATCCAGGAGAACTAGTGGGGGAACTACCCTCACTACCAACAACAAAGTAGCTAACCCAGTTTTGATTGTCTTCAACGATAAGCATGAACAATTAATTGCATCTCTATTTTATTATTATTGTTTATTTACATCTGAATAAGGTCAAATGTATTTCCATGGGATAATAGTAGTCTTAGTTTGCACTCGCAGTAGCGTGACTGGTCCTTCTTCGTAGATTAGTCCGCCCGCTTACAATAGACACTCACAACTGTTGTTTATTTTCTTTTTTCTGCTTCTTTTCAGAACGAAGAACGACTGTAATTAATGGAACGATGGAGACAGCGAATAAAATAGTTGAACGACGTCCAAGGTTGCCGGACTTCCTTATGTTACACGTTGATCAGAAAAGAACGAACCTCGGGTTAAACGAAAAACGCAGCAAACTACTACACAACGTTTTATTATTTATGTATTAGGTAGCACTTTAATTAAAGGAAGTATATTATTCATTATCTAAATATATCTGCAGTGGCACTGACGCCTACCAAAGAGAAATTAAATTAAAGACATCTACATTTTACTAGTCTTTTGAATTTAACACAAGCTGACCCACTGAACTGAAATTTAATGAATAATTAATGGAACCGAACTGAAAATTAATTATATAAAAAAATCACATACCTACGGTTTGCAGCTCTATTTATAGGTGACAAAAGTTATAATAATCTGAATTCCTTTGGAATTATACCAGCTGATACGATCGTCATAGTTTATTAGGTAATTTTTACTATGTTTCACCTGTTGCGATACATCCCATGTTGATTTTTTTCCCTGTTGAAGTTCTGGCCCTTAGGGAGGAGAGCAAACCTAGGAAGTTACAGCTATCTGGGTGGTTTCTTTCGATTCTTTGGGATGGTATCTATGAATTATTATTAAGCCCAATACATAGTAAACCTGTATTAGATAGACCTTCTCCGCAGAATACTGGTTTAAAAAAAAAAAAAAAAAAAAAAAAAAAAAAAAAAACTGCGTCTAAGGTGCAGTACCGAAATATAACTGGACGATGTCACCTACCAAAAGAAACAAAAGAAAAATCTACACTACATGCAGATACATCGGTACATGGATATGCCTTATTTTTCCCCCTGTGAAATATGTGTTTTGTGTCTCAAGTTGAAAACGTCTCAATTAAATTAGCTAAGTCAGCTGATCAGAAAAGACCCAATCGTCTTTTAGTGTCCCAGAGAGTCCCCATATCTAATTTCAACTTTCTAGGATGAACAGTAGAGAAAGTGGCTTACTCAGCTGCTTAGGAATGAACCAGTCATTTCAATCGTCTCTTAATGTAGCAGGGAGTCTCCCTATCAAATCTCAACTTCCTAGGATGAACAGGAGAGATTTTAGCTCACTTAGCTGATTATAAAAGACCCAATGGTTGCAATAGTCTTGTACCTACTGCTTACAAGTACCTGTTACTCAATGGTATACCTACCATTTACCTAGTGACTTGTTTTCACTTATTAGTAAATTATGGTTACTTAGCACTATTGTTTTATAAGTTAGCGTAATAAATCAGCTTTCTTTGACACTACAATCGCTTAGGGATCATGAGATGTTGTGATAAAATGAGAACATTCCAAAAACGCTGCAAATTATTTCACAAAGGTTTATTATTTTTTCAATTGAGTATGATCGTAGTTTTAGTTGGCTAGCGTACGTCATAAGGCCCGTCCAGACTCCTCGGCGTGTCCTATTTCGAGTTGCCACAGTAGTAAGTGGGCACGTTTGGAACAACTGAGAGAAAACTAACAGTAAAATATTTAAAGTGAAAACTAACAGTAAAATATTTAAAGTGAAAACTAACAGTAAAATATTTAAAGTGAAAACTAACAGTAAAATATTTAAAGTGAAAACTAACAGTAAAAACTTTTCAACACAAAACATCAGAACCAGTGACTTTTTCTTTTTGGGCGGTAAGTTAAAAGAATATTTTTTCCCCATTAGAAACTTTAGTGAAACTCTAAAAAATTACAGTAGGTTTTAATTTTTAATGACATGTATCACTAAAAATTGTATATATTAATTATACCATCAGCTCATTCTGTAAACTCTATACAATGCATTTTATTACCATTTTTAAGTGTCACTTTACCTTTATAGATCAATTTATATTTGTCTTTCACGAGTGTTTCTAAATCCCCCTCTTGGTTAAATCTATTTTTTAAAAAATGAATTGGTAGCAATATGTTGGTAAAGCCACCCTCCAAGTCTACCGCTATAGTTTCGCCAAATTTAGCTTTCACCTTTTCCGCTTTAAGGATCACATAAGGTTTGTTACGTTTTAAATCATTAAACGTACTAAATTCGCTCCTACCATTGATTCTTTCCAAAAATTTATCGGCCATCTTTTATTATAAAACCCCATTCCTTTAACTCATCGTTTCAATTTTAAAAGTTGCCACAAAAACATCAGACCAAGTGACTTTTTCATTTAACGACTTGAATCCCTGTTAATGTTCCAAACGTGCCCGTTTACTACCGATTTTTATATAAAGAGTTTCTTAAATGTTTACGTTTAATATCCCCAAGGTAAAGTATCGATAATATCGGTTTCTTTGTTTTCCATTATATTTCGTTTATCATATTGAAATTTAAACTCTTTTTCCACTTCTTTGTTTACTAATGTTTTATCTTTTACATTTCGAGTAATCATGTTATATTTTAGCTTAACGCTGTTTATTTCTTTTATTAACATTTTATTCATAGCTTCTCTATTTAATGATTTACCGTTTTGATAATTCAAAGTAAATCCTTTAACTTTCATAGTTTCTTTTCCTTGATTGGTTATATAAGCGTAACTCTTTGGACCAGTACTAATCCATTCTACAATGTGATTATTTTTTCCCAATTCATCAGTCCACTCACCCAACATACAGCCAGTTTTTACAGAATTTTTCCCATCATCAATATAAACAATACTATCTGTATCATAATAAACAACATTCTTTCCTATTTTATCAAGCATATCATATAATCTTAATCTTGCATTGGAAGTGGTAAAAGCAGCTACAAAAACGTTAGTTGAAAAACTATCTTCGATGTATTGATTCAAAAATTTATAAGATATTTGCACGATGTTATCATTCAGAAATTGGCATGAACCAATTTCTAGTCTGTCATCTAAAAGTATATCGTACCATCTTGTTATATCAACAACATATTCAGATTGTGACATGTTCAATCTTTGCCCAAACTTTCCCCACAAAGAATTCAAACAAATCTTTGCTACTGCTCTTCGTCCAGGATTTGGTTTAATACTTTCTTTTTCTAAATCTATATCGAGACTTTCTTTAACGCTTTTTATATATTCTTCAATAGTTTCAAAGTCGCTTTCCCACGGGCTAGTCTCTAGTTTTATTTTCATAAATGTTTTTACATATTCTTTGAACAATTCATTACTTTTTTCTTTGAAATGCCATACTTCGTAAATTTCTTGAATCTTATAACCTTTTTCAATAGCTTTATTTACTTCATCTGTAGTCCAAGTATCAACCAGAGCTCTTTCATTTTCATCGTGTGAACAAGTATTACATTTATCTACAAAACATTTTTCGCATAAAATAAATAGAAGTTTATCTCTTTTGATCGGTAGAACTGGGTGATATAATTTTTTAGGAGGTAATATCTTACATTTGATTAAACCGTACCAATTTTCATCATATTTCTCAGGTTTATGAATTTTTGTTGGATGACCTAAGGGATAATAATCGAAATATTGAACTGTTGGATACAAACTACAAACATCGATATATCTTAATTTTTTATTTACGACTTTCAATTTACTAGCATTGGTTCTGCCACCAAAAAATGCGTCTCTAGAATTTAATGGTTCCACTATTACGTTTCCACTACTTTTTACTGCTGCTTTACCCTCTTTCGATTTAATCCAGTTACATTCCCACATTTCTACTAATTGGTATCCAGCGTCAATGATTTGTTTACTCCTTTCCTTCGTTTTTTCATACAAGTCTCCCATAGATAGATGATTTACATTATTGGGAGTATTTTCATGAAAACATGTAGGACAGCCGTGCCAAAAACACCCGTGATACTGATAAACCGTGTTAGTAATTTGATCAAAACCATCAACTTTGGCACCACAAACAGTTACTTCCCCTCCATTCAATGCGTGCTGTACATTTTTAAAAGTATTCAGCCAAGTGATAGATCCTTTGCTAAACATTTCCTTTCTGTCCTCTTTGATACTTGCTATCGTATTTTCCTGTAAATATAAGGACCGAAAAATGGCCATGCAAACACTCGCTATAGTTAAATATTGGAAAGGATCGATATTAGCTATGTCTAAAAATTGCTTCCTAAATTCAATACAGCCCCTTCGCAAAATATCGACATCTGATTCACAATATTCTAATATTTCTTTCTGAAAGTCGAATATATAATTTTCCTTTACTTTTTCAGCGTGCCATTTCAAAAATGCTTTTTCTTACTTCGGGTTTCATTGAATCAGCCCCATAAAATTTAGTATCAGGAATTGGACCAACGTAATTTTGATTATCTCGAGTATTGAAATAATGGGGGAAATATCCTTTTTTTAGTTCTGTTAATCCGAACGTTTTTGGAAAAGCAGATAACGGAGATGCAACGAAGTTAGAACTATCGATTATTCTTATTATTCCTTTAATTTCTAATAACATTAGTTTAGTTCCATTATAAATAGTGTAAGGTTTCAGAGTATTTTCGACGCAGTATTTCAGAATGAATTGAGAATCATATCCTTTTGCATAATGTGCTATGGCAGTGTACCCTTTGTGTTTACTTGAAATCAACCACTCGCAAAATTCCTCATTAGTTTTGAATACGAATTTAGTACCATCGTGGTAGTGAGCTGTAACAAGATTTGCTTCATGGGTTCCTGTTTCCTGCATTGCTTCGTAATCAAATGTTATGTATTTTTCGGTGTAAGTACATTTTTCTGCTGTGATATCAGAACGATTATTACAAGTACAAGGTACTGTACAATACCCACCGTTTGATCGTCTTGCTAACATAAAACATTCATGACCACCTATATCGTCGAATATTTCTTGACAGTTTCGACATTTTCCAGAACCACATCTATGTTCGTCGGTTCTTTTGCAAATTTTCCCGCAGTTTAAACATTTATAGATTATTTTACAAACTTCTTTATGATTTTTAAAGCAATTATCATTATAACAATAACGGTTACAATCGTTACAGAATATTTTATTTTTATCTTTTTCATCGTGTTGTATTTGTTTACAGAGTGTACAGACATCTTTATTTCTAGTCTTTTTGCATTCATGTTTCTCTTTATTATTATAGGGAGTATCACAATTTTTACAGTAATATGAGGAGGCGTAAAAGGCTGCTACACTATTAATAACATCAAAATGATTCCCATCTTTATAAAGATAAATTATAGTATCTTTCTTTTCTCCTTCGTAAATAACGGTATTGAAATTTTCGGCGCAGATAACTTTAACTTGAATGTCTAATAATTCTTCAACAACTTTGATATCTTGCAATGTGAAACCTTCCTCGGTGTATGAACCCATTTTTTCGCAAAGTTCTTTAGCTAAATCTAGTTGAATTGGGCGGCCCATTCTGATTTGTTTTACATCAATTTCTGAGAGTTTCCGATTGAAAATATCCTTAGTATGATAAGTTAACGCGGTAATTATGGCTCTTGGACAGCATAAGTTATCGACATTTTTAATTTGAGTGATACATTTTTTTGTGTGTTTACTCTCAGCCAAATTTAATATTTTGACACCTCTTGCTCCTCTCGGTAAATTGATGATTTTAATGTGGAACGTGGTATTGGTAATTTCAACGTTTTCGTTTGAACTAATAATGTTGCTTACGTGTTGGGTAAATTCTTTAGCTTGTATACTAGAAAAAACGTTTGATTTACTACTTAAATCTTTCGATATATCATGGTGAAAATGAGGGTTTTGGGCAACGATCATAATTTTATCCCCGGTTTGGAAATTAGATTTTTCTTTAGCCAAATTTAACATAGCAAATACAGCTTTTTCGACTTGTATGATATTAGATAATTTTATACAATAATCGATTTCTGTAGTTTTAAATTTTTTAATGTATCGAGATTTAGTTTCTATAATAGTAAAAGGAGATTTTCGTTTTTCTTTGTTTTCATTAACCAAGTCATCGTCGAAATTGAACATTTTTCCTGTTTTTACTTTAAATGCATGCCCTTGTGGGTGCATTAGATGTTCGATGATATTGATTTTTTTATTCGGTTTTTTAATTTTAATATGTTTTTCTTTAGCTATTTCGCGTAGTTCTTTAACAGTTAGTTTTTCTAGATCACTTTTCTTAAAGTATACATTTTTAATATCATTTAAAGCTGTAATAAGATTATTTTTCTTCATTTTATAACCACCTTTTAAATTGTAATCTTTCGCTTCATTTCTCAAATCTTTAACTCTGAATCCTTTCTCAACGACTCTTTGTTGAGGTTTAAGAGTTTGGTTAGGGTCATTTTTTAGATGGAATGTTGCTTTTAAATGACGAGCCCAGTTTTTATATGTGATTTTTCGATCACATTTTTCACAGATTTTATCTGCATATCGTTTTTTAATAGTATCTTGCATTTTTATTATAGTAGGGGTTCTTTTAACTAACCCTTCATTTTTTTTCGTATCGTTCATTTTTATTAGAAAAGAGATTCTTTTAACTAATCCCTCAATTTTTATATTATCCACCCGCTTTTTCTTGTATGGATACTATATATTGTTGTTTTAATGGAAATTTTCCATTAAAACGTTTTTATTAATATTTAAAGGTGAGGGCGATTCGCCCCCCCCCCCCCACCTTTAATAGATTGGGTTTTAAACAAACTTGATGTTATACATGTCTCTCCCATTTATTGATTTGGTGATTCCATGGTACACTAAGCAAACACCGTACTCAACTAGAGCTTGGAGTTCATTTTTATCAAATTTTTGAATACATCTTTCTGGTATGAACACTCTAAATTCTCCTAGATTGGCTATAACAGCCTCCCACGAGTATTTCGTTGACACAAATTCAAAGTTTATAATTTTGTAAGGTTTTCCGATTTCTAGTTCGGAAAGCTTGTTTGTGTTGTTTTCAAAATTAAGTTTTTTCAATAGCTGCTCCCTATTCATTTCTATTTATTTATTATAGAATATATTCTTTTAACTAGCCTTCCATCTTTAAATAGGAGACCCGGTGATTCACCGGGTCTCCTATTAAGGCAAATACAAGTCAATTTGATTTTTAACAGTAAATACCTCGTACCCGTCTGGTAGACGGGTACGATGAAAGGTAAATACGAGTCAATTTGATTTTTAACAGTAAATAAGTAGGACCCGTCGATTCGACGGGGGGTCCTATGTAAAGTCGAATACAAGTCGAGAACATTTAAAGAAGAGTTTTGAAAACTCTTAAAGTGGGTGACCAATTTGGTCACCCTCTTTAACGTTAAACTCGAATACAAGTCGAGAACATTTAAAGAAGAGTTTTGAAAACTCTTAAAGTGGGTGACCAATTTGGTCACCCTCTTTAACGTTAAAGTCGAATACAAGTCGAGAACATTTAAAGAATATTTTGAAAACTCTTAAAGAGGGTGACCAATTTGGTCACCCTCTTTAACGTTAAACTCGAATACAAGTCGAGAACATTTAAAGAATATTTTAAAAACTCTTAAAGAGGGTGACCAATTTGGTCACCCTCTTTAACGTTAAACTCGAATACAAGTCGAATACATTTTAAGAAGAGTTTTAAAAACTCTTAAAGAGGGGGGGTCCGATTTGGACCCCCCCTCTTTAACGTTAAAGTCGAATACAAGTCAATTGACTAAAAAAGCCGACGCTCACATGTGAGCCGCGGCTTTTTCATTTCATACGAAATTTTGCGGCTCACATGTGAGCCATAAAATTTGATCTCGGTTAACAATTGTTTGGTTCTTTCGAGCCTGATCCAATAAGTTTTTTCTAGAATTCTGTTTTTTGTAGTTCTTGAGCATAGAAAGATCCTTCAATCTCTTCGTCGTTTAAATCTTTTATTTTGTAAGTAATTGGATTTGTTGGTAGAATTCCAGAAACCACAAAAATTTCTCTAGTCCATTTAGCATCATATTTATTCCCAAATGTTTTCTTAAATCTTGTTATTCGAACTCGATCTCCAAGAGAAAACTTTACTTTTTGTGAGGCTTTTTGGTTCCTAAACAATCTAACTAACACTTCATCTTCGTTATTTTTATTAACTTGTACAGGTATCATACCAATCGATCTATGGAAATCTTTAAAATTGTATTCATGAATCAAATCCTCTAGAATATCGATCCATTTCTTATTATTTCGTACTTCAAAATGGATTTTCATTTTTTCGTTTAAAGTTCTATTAAATCTTTCTATGATTGCCGATTTTTCTTCATTCTGTGTATGATACATTTTTATTTGGTGACTTTTCAGAAATTCTTTAAACATTTTATTTTCAAACTCTAAACCTTTGTCAGTGTGCAGTAAATTCGGAGCATTATGATTTTGTGATTTGGCCTTTTCTATGATTTTCTCAAAAGCTTTTGTTACGCTTTTTCCATCCTTTTTCTTCAAGGGTAAGGTCCATGCAAATTTTGAAAATGTATCGATAACATTAAGCATATAACCGTATCCATCATTCTCTTTTTCATAATTTTTCATGATTATCAAATCAGCAGCCCACAAATCATCAATACCTTTAGTAAATATTGTCCTTTTTTGAAATTTATTTCTTATTGACTTATGTAATTCTTTAGCGAGAGATAATTTTTCATCAACATTCAGATCTTCTACTACAGTTGGTTCTTCAGAATTTTCTCTCTCTGGGGAAGTGATAAACTTACTCTTATTAGTTTTACATTTTGTACATTTTGCAGCCACTCTCCATCTCCCGTTTACCGTTTGTATTTTTTCTGCATCAATATTATTGGTTCTCTTCTTACACTTGTGACAGTAAATAGGATCAGTTAAATCATTATCCATTTTTATTATAGGAAAACAGGTTTTTTTAATGTGTCCGGTACCTTGCCTTCTATAGCCCAATCAAAAATGGCACGAATTGGTGCTTTTTCTTGTTGTTTATACAAACTGACACTCCATTATTAATTGAATTATTTAAATGTGTTATATTCACATGTTGATTATTATGTTGTATTGTCAACAAATAAAACTTCTTCGCCTCTAAAATCTATCAAAGATAGTTGTGCTAATTTCACTTATAAAAATAACTAACTCTGCTAAAATAAAATTCACTAAAAATCACATATTTACAAGAGGTTATGGGCCCAGCACGCTTCCACTGAAAAGTAGTAAAAAATAAATAGGTACAAATATAAATCAAGTACCAACCATGAGCGTAAAAATTGAAACGCTAAATAAAGACAACTTTGACACTTGGAAAGTCCAAATGGAAGCCCTGCTTGTCAAGAATGATGTACTCGGATATGTCAATGGAAGGAAAAAACGTCCAGTCGTCATTGAAGGAAATCTTGATACCATCAAAGCAGCAGAAGAATGGGATGACACCGACTTGAAGGCACGAGCGGACATCATTTTAGCAATATCACCTTCGGAGATTAAACAAGTAAAAGATTGTATAACATCTAGAGAATTATGGTTGAAATTAGAAAGTATTTACCAATCCAAAGGTCCTGCTAGGAAAGCCACCTTATTGAAGCAATTAATTTTATATCGAATGAAAGAGGATGGCAACGTTAGGGATCATCTTGCAAAGTTTTTTGACGCAGTAGATAAATTAAAAATGATGGAAGTTACAATACACCCTGATATGTTATCTGTAATACTTCTTTATAGCCTCCCAGATAGTTATAACAACTTCAGATGCGCCATTGAATCGCGAGATGAACTGCCAGATCCTGAAATATTGAAAATAAAAATAATAGAACAAGGGGATGCTAGAATAGATAATAGTTGGAATTTAGAGGCAATGACAGCGAGGGGTAATAATTACAGACTACATTCTTCTAAACGTAAAGAAAACTATCAAAATAGATTACATACAGAAAAACGACAAAACCACGAAAAACAAAACTATCAGAATAGGGAATGGACTGCTTATAGGCCGCAAATCGATAACCGAAATTGCCCGTACTGTACTAGGCGAGGTCATAAACCATCTTCCTGCTATTACAGACCAAAGGCAAGAAAAGTAGAAGAAAGGGACAACAGCTTATTCACTGAAGAATTCGCTTTGAAAACCAACTCCAGAGTATGGTGCTTGGACAGTGGATGCAGCTCCCACATGTGCAACGAGGATGAAGCGTTCACGTCTCGAGAACCCATTTCTGATGGAAAAGTAAACCTCGCAAATAATGAATCGACAAAAATTCAAGGTAAAGGTACAGTTAAAATAGCTATAACTAGAGATGAAAACGTAAAAATTATGACACTAAATAATACACTACATGTACCTGACTTACGTACAAACCTCATGTCAGTGAGTAAAATAACTGATAAAGGGCATGCCGTAGTATTTACGAAAAACGAAGCTGTAGTTCAAAATGATGAAGGCAGAATAATACTGACCGCAAAACGTAAAAATAATTTATATTATGTTGAAGAACGAGGTATCGAGAATTGCCGTGTAATTTCACAAAAAAGAAACATTAATAATATCGAAGAATGGCATCAACGTTTAGGTCACCTGAATGAAGGAAGTATGAGAGAAATCGTAAATCACCGTAGGGCACTAGGAATTGAATTTAGTGGACAACTATCTACCTGCAAAGTATGTGCCATGGGGAAAATGGCACAGAAGCCATTTCCAACAAAATCTTTTAGAACTTCTAAAATTCTGGAAATCATTCATACAGACATTTGTGGACCTATGCGAACATCAACCAAGAAAGGTTCAAATTATTTTTTAACATTTATTGATGACCACACACGTTGGTGTGAAGTAAGATTTGTGAAAAACAAAAGTGACGTTTTAAATGAATTTATAAAATATAAAAATTTAGTTGAAAATCAAAAAGGGGTTCGTATAAAGTTTTTACAATCAGATAATGGAAGCGAATACAAAAATAAAGCATTGGATGAATTTTTAGATAAAGCAGGAATAGGCAGAAGATTGACTGTGACACACACTCCAGAACAAAACGGTATAGCAGAACGAAAAAACCGGTCGCTTGTTGAAACTGCGAGATGTATGCTGATCCAGTCAGGACTGCCACCATCATTCTGGGCAGAAGCCATTTTTACTGCAAATCACGTTCGGAACAGGTGTCCTTCAAGAAATTTGGATGGAAAAACACCATTTGAAATGTGGACAGGTAAACCCCCTATTCTAACCCATTTTAGAACATTTGGTTGCAAGGGCGTTGCTCTTGATAAATCACCAACCAAAAAAATTTCAGCTACGAGGGAAATCGTGTATTTTTCTTGGTTATTCGGAAAGATGTAAAGCGTACAGAATATTTTTGGAAGAAGAAAAGAAGAATAACTGAAACAAGAGATGTAAGGTTCCTGGATGAATTTCAGAAAGAAAATCAATATGAAGAATTCGAAACGAAATTGAAGAAAGAAGCAACTGAAAGTAAATCAATTACAATACCACTGAAGAAGACAAATTCAAGAAACGGACAAGGAGATAATCTACAACAAAATTTAGAAGACGCTGATGAATATGACACAGCTGATGAAGAACCTGGCCCGATAACATCCACTACCAACGATGAGCAGCCAGTAGTTTCCAGCCGAGGGAGGGGAAGGCCTCGGATCATTCGGTCTGGAAATCCTGGTAGACCACGGAAATTTTATAAACCAGTTCAACCGCAGAATCGTACATTGGCGGATGAGGAAATCATTGAGAATCGTTTTCAAATAAATGCAAAAAGTTGCGGACAAATTCGTGACAGATGCAATGAACAGCCCAGAAGCAAACTATCTAACCAAGAATCAGACACAGCATTTGGACACGACACACAACAACATTCCTCATCAATTCCTAAGACAATGTTCAAATCACACAATGCACATTCATTATCTGTCAACCGAATCCATGATTCCTGTTGTGTTGACAGAAAATTGCCTGGAACAAACCACCATGTTTTCATCAGTGAACTTGGAGTTGCCAGTTTGAGGGGACGTGTTGTTTATACAAACTGACACTCCATTATTAATTGAATTATTTAAATGTGTTATATTCACATGTTGATTATTATGTTGTGTTGTCAACAAATAAAACTTCTTCGCCTCTAAAATCTATCAAAGATAGTTGTGCTAATTTCACTTATAAAAATAACTAACTCTGCTAAAGTAAAATTCACTAAAAATCACATATTTACAAGATTTCTCCGTTAGGATCTTGAATGAATTTGCTCTTATGAGTTCTGCATTTAACACATTTAGCTGAAATTCTCCACCTTCCGTTCACAGTTTGTACAATTTTCACGTTTATATTTTTCGTTTTTTTCTTACACTTACAGCAATAAATTTCGTTGTACATTATTTATTTTATTATAGGAAAAAAGGTTTTTTATGAGATATTTCTCATAAAAAAGAAACTCCTCACTCACTCTTCAATCAAATGCAAATAAACTGTAACATTTTCAAATTGCAGCTCATCTCCATTTTCATTTCTACATGATAGTTTAATTTCTTTAATTTCTCTAATTCCTTTTCGTAGAGAACTGTAGAGAATTTTCTTATTCGTTTCCATATAAGTAGTATTTGGGAGAATCGTTTTCTCTATCAAAGATACATGGAGTAATTCATGTACACTATGGAGATGTGAATGTTCATCATGAGTAGCGAAGCTATAATCGGTAATATTGCAATGCCATTCAATTAATGAAATAGGTTTGATTAATTTTGGATTGTCTTCTGAATAATATTCCTTATTAGCATCAAAATAATCCCCAGGTGTTTTACACTGTTTAAAATCGAACAGTTCGCAGAAATTTCCATACTTTATAAACCCGATAACAACAGGAGATTTAAGATAAAATCTATTACAATTTGGACCGTAGTCTACTTTAAAAACCAAACTTTCAGGTTTTGTTTTTTTTAATGTGTCAATTTGTGATTTATAAAGTGTTTTATTCTCCTCAAATTTCTTCATGAGTTCAGTTATATAATTTTTTATTTTTAAATATAATTCTCTTTTAAACGTCTCAACAGTAAATGTGCCATCTAACACATGCTCGGTATGATACCATCCATCTATAATAAACATTTTTAATGATATCAATACATTTTTTACTTGAAATGAAAGAGAAGGTGAAGTAAATAATAACTTTACTATTCCGAGTTTATAATTTTTATTGGGATTTAGAACAATTTCTCGATCAAAAGTTATTTTTAGATCTTTGTGTTTATCAGAAATCTTTATTAGAGTCATGCTTTTATTATAGGTAAAAAGTTTTTCGTATAATAAATATGAGTAAATACGAGATTGATCCAATTTTGCATGATAAAAAAGAGGCTAGAAAAGGAATTTTACCATTACCTTTAAGATCATTAATAGTAGGAACTTCTGGTTGTGGGAAAACAACACTTCTCTATAATCTCATCACAAAGCCATGGAGAATCCCCTTTAATCATCTATATATTTTTTCAAAATCTCTGGATCAGAATGCATATGAGATTTTGAGAAGCAATTATGAAAAAATTTCTGCAAAAGATGGTGTGGAAATAGCGCAGTTTTTCAGTAATTGTGACGAACTTATAACCCTGGACGCATGTGAAGAAAAAAGTCTTATTATTTTTGATGATTGTGTAAACATTCAACATCAGAGAGAAATCAAAGATTATTTTGTGAGAGGACGTCATAAGAAAATTTCGTGCGTTTACTTGACACAATCATGGTCAAAAGTTGATAAACAACTCATTAGAAACAATATTAATTTTTTATGTGTATTTAGACAAGGACCAAGATACATGCGAGATATTTATGATGAATATGTGGGAACTGATTTCACTTATGAACGATTCAAAGAATTATGCTATTCTTGTTGGGATGAGGACTTTGGTTTTCTAACGATTGACATAACAAAGAAACGCAATGACGGACGTTACCGAAAGAAATTTGGTGAAATATTTTAGATTTTAAGTTTTGATTTTATAGAGAATCCCTATAAAAACGCATTGGGAAACGCTTCAAAAAACGCATTGGGAAACGCTTAAAAACGCAAAAATAGCGTTCCTAAAGCGTTTAAGCGTTTAAGCGTTTGAACGTTTTAACGTTTAAGCGTTTTAACGTTTGACCGATTTTTAAAACAACTTTTTTCCTATAATAAAAACATGACAAAAATTACTTTAGAACAAGCGCTTAGACAGAAATACAAAGAAGCGCAACTTGAAATTATGAAGGAAAAAGAAGCCAAACTTAGAGAAATAAAAAAGATTGATAAACCTCCCGAAAAAGATGAACAAATATTTTTCACAAAACCAAACCGTAAACCCATGAGCGTAGCTGAAGCTGATAAATCGATTAAACTTAGAAAATATTTACAAAAATTAGCAAAACAAGAAAGGATTAACCAAGCATCTGATAAGGAGACAAAAGAAAAGGCTTATGAACCTATAACTTCACGATTAGATAAGGTAGAAAAAGCAGTGAAACAAACTGATGAAGATCTTGGTAAAAAATTAGAACTCCTTCCTGCAATAAAAACATTTAACCCCTTGGCTATCAGTTCACCTAAAAAAGTTTCTTTTCAAGATGTTGATGGCGAGGTTCAAGGTATTGATAATGATACTGAAGATACATTAAATCAAAGCTTTTCAAGTGACAATGCAGATAGGGATGATGAAATGGAATTAATATTACAAAAAAGTTTTAAATTACCAAACTCTTCTGTAGGCCCTTTAGGTATTGGACCAATTGCAGAATTATATATTCTTCATCCTGATAGGCAATTTGGAATATATCCTTTAAAAAATCATATATTTATTGGAAATAAACAGATACGGGTAAATGGCAATGATATTGAAATAGAAAAAATGAAATATTCCGGTACTGAAGGCTTATGGAAGCTCTTAACAAAACCCATAGCTTCTGATATTCCATCCAAAGATGAATACACTAATGAAGACTTTAAAGCTTATGCAAGAATCCTCATTCAAACAAATAGCATGTTTCAAAATAATAATCCCGAATCTAAACAACCAAAATCAAGTGTTAGTAAAAAATGGAAAGAAATCATAAAACCAATCTGGGAGTATAGTAAAAAGAAAAAGATTGGTACTGGGTTGATTAAATATACTGAAAATCCTGTAGAATTTAAATATATAGATAATTTGAATCAACTTCAACAAAGACTATACTATTTGTATGCGCAAGAGCAGGCAGGAAATAATAATTTTCACAATGAAAAATTGGGAATTATAAATTTCATTAAAGATCAACTGGAGAAAGATATTGATAATCCCAAGGGAACTGAATACTTGATTAAAATTATTAATAATTTACCCAAAAATATGATAAAAAACGGTTCTGGTATTTTCAATACTTTGTTGAACAAACTAGACGGTTTCGTACCTGAAATGCATCTCCCAGGTGGTTATCAATATTGTGGACCATTTACTAAATTGGATAAGAGATTAAATAGAGGTGATGAAGGTATAAATAGCCTTGATAAAGCTTGTAAACAACACGACATTTTTTATAGGGATCATGAAAAAACAAGTGATAGGCATCTTGCTGATAAACAACTAGAAACAGAAGCTTATAAAATTATGAAAAGTTCAACAAATATCGGTGAAAAATTGGCTGCTGCTACTGTAACGGGTGGTATGAAAATTAAACGGGTCTTTGGGATGGGCGTATACTAATTAGTTATTATGATTGTTTTTATAGAATTTCGATTCTATAAAAAAAACTTTTTTTTCCTATAATAAAATGATTACACATCAAATAAATTTGTCAGAAATACAAATGAAAAAAATAAGATCTGCTTATAAAAAACGTGTTCCAGTAAAAGTACGACTGACTTTTGCAGATATTAGTGGAAAAGGAAATCATAGAATCCTGTTAAATGAAACTCAGAAAAAAAAGATAGATAAATGTATCAAAAACAAAAAAGGGTTGGAATTGGAAATGAATTATGATCAGTTGCAAATAAATCATTCAGGGGGATTTTTACCCTTACTTTTTGCAGGAATTGGCGCTCTTGGGGCATTATTGGGTGGTGGAGCTGCAGTAGCTTCTAGCGTTATTGATTCTAAGGATAAATCTGCTGAAGAAGCAGAAATCAAACGCCATAACTTGGAAATGGAGAGATTAGCACAAAACGCAAAAAGTTTAAGTATCGGTTCTGGAATGAAAAAGAAAAAAGCTATTTCAAAACCTAAAAAGAAACCTAAAAAGAAACCTACCAAATCAAAAAACTAAATAGCTTCCAACCTCTTACCAATTTTGATATTGAAAGATTATCGAAAGAAATGAAAATTAAAAATTTCAAAGGAGTTTTCATGAAGGATGATTTACCAGAGAAAGTGAACCACACGGAATGTGGAATTATAAATCTAGAAAATTCTGATGAGGCTGGAAGCCACTGGACTGCATTTTATAAAAATAACAATTTAAAATATTATTTTGATTCGTATGGTAATGCACCACCACCAAGAGAACTTGTTCAATATTTAGGTTCAGAAAATTTATTTTATAATGAGGAACAAATCCAAAACCAATATGATCCTCCTATCTGTGGACATTTATGTTTATTAATTTTGAAAAAGCTATCAGAAGGACACGATTTTGAAAATAGCGTGAGAACATTGAAGAAAAATCTTAATTTCTTTTATTAAATTTTATAGTCTTGATATTTTTATAGAATTTCGATTCTATAAAAAAACTTTTTTCCTATAATAAAATGATGTACACAAATAATGAAACACCTTCAGCCCCTGAAGAATTTAATCCAATAACTCATCCTAGATTATATCCAAAAATAATTTTTCCCGAGTTTAAAGAGAACAATTATAGAATCAATCGAATTATCAATCAATTTAAATTTTTAGAAGATGAAGAGAAAATGAGAAATGGTTTGAGTAAAAAATATGGAAAACTATCCAGTACTCTTTACGGTACTGAATTTTTATTTGCCCTCTCAGAACTCGGACTGACTGGTGCTTCTATAACATTACCAATAATAATTCCATTCAGTGTTCCAATTTCTGTAGGCTTGACAACCTTATCAGTAATATTAAGGACTTCAAGCGGATTTGTCAATAAAAAAATTACTAAACACTCTGAAATTGCGCTTTTGGCAAAAGCTAAATTAAATTCGATTGAAGAAAAGTTCATAAAAGCAATTAAAGACGGTAAAATATCTGATGAAGAGTTCAATGATATTGAACAAGAAATAAAAAATTATATAAATATGAAAAATAATATTCTAAATCAATATAATAAAAATAAGAAAGAAATTAAAAGTGCGGACCCTTTCAAACTATCACTTTTGAAACATGGGGAAGTTTTCAGAACTGGATTTTAACTTTAAAGGTAGTGTCTCGTAGACACCACCTTTACTAATTAGATTTTAAGTCAGTTTTTATAGGGATTCCCCCTCCCCTTTAATTATTCCACTATCTCGATATTTTTATAGAATTTCGATTCTATAAAAACTTTTTTTCCTATAATAAATAAGTATGAATGAAATTAAAGCAATTTACTCGAAATACGATTCTGAAATCACAAGTATTGAGTATCAAAACTATAATCCTGAAACTAATTTGGAATTTAACTCTGAGAACAAAAGAATCGTTTTCAAGTTGCTTCTAAACGATGAGTTTATTAGCAGCAATATTAAATATTACATTGATGGAAAATACATTCCTAAAGATACCACAAAAGCATATGGAACAAATGATAGTGTAATGATGATAAACAATTTTGTAGCACATCTTTTTTCCAAAATTGAAATAAGAAAACACAATACGCTTATTGATGAAATTGATCATCCAGGTATTGCTAGTACAGTGATGGGTATAGCTTCTTTCCCAGGCCCTGCAAACTATAATGGTAAAGTAATAAATTCAGGTTTTAATACGAAAGCTATAGGAGGTGGAAATTTCAGTGCAAGCGGTAAATTGGGTGATTTAGGCCTTGGGTTCTTCAGTGATTCAACAGTTCCAATTTACAGGGGAGGATTTGAAATTACATTCATTAGAAATTCTGATGATAATGTGCTCTTCCGTTACAAGAAAGATAATACTTCTCCTGAAGCTGTGGAGGGAAAAGTGGAAATTAAAACTTTCTACCTGCGAGTCCCGATAATCGAATATACGGGTGAATCCAAAAATAAATTAATTGCTGAACTTAGTACCGCTCCTTATTTGTTTCACTTTAAAAAATTGCAATGTATTAAAAAGCGTGTCATTAAAAATTATATCACTTATAATATTACAGATATTTATAGAAATTTACAGAATCCGATCTGGGGGTTTGTTGTATTCCAAACTGCCAGAAAAAATGATCAAAAGAAAGATAATTCCAAATTTGATAATTTGAGTGTAAAAAATATTAGTTTTGAAATAGCAGGGAAAATTTTTCCTCGAGAACCTTTGAATTTAGATTGGAGTTCAGAGAAGTATAACTTAGCTTACGACATGTTTACAGATTTCAAGAGAATAATATGTCAAGATGACTCATCCCATCCATATTATGAGCCTCAGTTCTTCAAAGAGAGCTATCCAGTATTCAGTGTGAATATGACTAGACAACCACAGTCCATATCTGGACAAAAAAATAATATAGTTTTACGAGCGGATTTTGAAAATGATGCACCAGAAAACACTTTTGCTTACGTAATTTTGGTTTCAGAAGTTACTCTGAACTACATGCCACTTAAAAATATAATTCGAGAGGAATTTTAAACTTGTTTAGGGTAGGGTGAATATGTTTTTATTGAGAATTCTCAATAAAAACTACTCCGAATAACGAGACACTAAAGAATTAGAACTGCAAGCACAATCTATCGACTGTTCGGTGAATCTACATTATCATAAACTGGTTACATAACCGATATGAGTCAAGGAAGAGGCGATACGCAGTTCTCATTCAGAAGTGACGCTGTGTGTACAATGTCTCAACCTAAAGATTATTTGTAGTTAGCTATTGTTGAAGACTTTTATTTGGAACTTCAGAGTTACAAAACGTACCATAGTGAGTGTATTATGAGTGTATTATGAGTGTATAGACTTTATTGAGGAAGTGGAAAGTTAGGAAGTTGCAAGAACTTTAATAACAGATGGAAACATTAAGTGCTACTGACAAAAGTATCAATTAATAATGAATTATTTGTACTTCCAATAACAGTTCTACGAGTGGAATCCATGTTAAAGATTCTAGAATATAAAACATTTTGGGAAACGAATTGAAATGCGTCTGAATCAGAAGGTTGTGTTCTCCCACCCCAAGCGCTCTTCGAGGAGCGCCTTATCTACAGTACCGCGGGACGGTGTGACGTAATTCTCTGACGTGATAAGAGCGCCTCGGACTCCAGTTTGAATCACAGATAAAATGTGCCTGATTAAAAATATGAGTTCCCCCACCTAAAGCGCTCCTCGAAGAACGCCTTATCTACAGGAACGCTCCTCGGCCTCCAGAACTCCAGTTTGAATCAGAAGGTTGTGTTCTCCCACCCCAAGCGCTCTTCGAAGAGCGCCTTATCTTTGAGGACCGCGGGGCGGTGTGACGTGATTTCCCCCTCCAAAAGCGCTCCTCGAAGAACGCCTGGATCTAGTATTATTCTTTTATAAAACTACTCGATGTGACGTGATTTCCCCCTCCAAAAGCGCTCCTCGAAGAACGCCTTATCTACAGGAGCGCTCCTCAACGATCGCATTCGTTTCTAGCTATTCTTTTTTATGAAACTACTCGCTGTGACGTGATTTCCCCCTCCAAAAGCGCTCCTCGAAGAACGCCTTATCTACATAAACACTCTGAAGAGGATGAACCAGCTGTCTCAAGATTCGAGTGTAAACCTTGAAAAGACTCTGCGTTTCTAGTTATTCTTTTATGATGTAAAATAAAATGTTTATTATTGTTTATTTTTCTTTCTTTTAACTTACCCCTCATTGTCAATGAATTCTTAAAGGTGGGTCCGAAAAAAATATTTTCTATAATAAATAAAGAGCTATGGGTTTAGACGACGAAGCATTAAATTTATGTAAAGAACATGGAGGTTTCTGGAAGTTTGTAAAGACACCTAAATTTCAATTTTATGAAAAAAACGTTTACGCACTAGAGAATATTTTACATGAATTGAAGGAGTATAGATTTAGTAAATTGATGCTTACAGAAGGTTTATTTGGTGTCGATGGTAAACCACCACTCCGTACAAAGGAGGAAGTAAAGGCATTCCTTAATAAAAAAAATATTAAGGTTAAAAATGTCACTGAACATCAACTTAGATTAGTGGCTTACATTGTGTATAAAGCTATACTGAAGAAGCAGTTTGAGGATAATTTTTACGCTTGCTAAAGCTCAGAATGCTGGGGGAAGGAGATTTTATTTTTTAATGAGCAGTGTTCATTAAAAAATTACTTAGTTTTGTATTCCCACCCTAAAGAGTCGAATATAGTTTTACAAATTCTGTCTGTTTCATTTTTACGATCAAGAGATTTTACTGTAAGAAAATCTCCTTCGTCTAATTTATGATTGTGTCTCAATAACAGTCTGTATAAAATAAACTTTGTATTTATAAAATTTTTTCTTTCAGAGTTTGTAAATATAGACGAATATTTTTCAGAAAATTTTTCAAAATCTTTGACTAGAATGTTTTCCAGATGACTTATGTCGTTTAATTTTTGACCAGTTAAATTTGCGTGTATAAGTACATAATCGTCATAATGTTTAGTATATCCGAGTTCTTTTAAGAAATGTATAATATGAGATTTTTTTACGTTTGCAAATTTTTTAGACCTAGATTCTCGCTCGTCTTTAATTATTCCATGAAATATCAATAAGCGCTCGAGGTCTGAATAAATAGTGGGGTTTATAAAAGTATATTGCTTTCCTTGATACTTTTGAATACATTTTTTAAAGTAACTAACACGATCATATTTGTATTTTGGTACTACGACGTTATAAGATCTATTATTAAAATAAGTCGTTTGTATAACTTCTGAAAAACATACTTTGCAAATTAAAATGTCGTTTTCTAGTAGAAATTTCTCGTCGTTTTCACAATTTTGACAAAAATTTCCACTATCAAAATTAAGTTTTTGTAATGCGCTTGTACTCATTTTTATTATAAATGTTATTCTTTTAACTTACCGCCCAAAAAGAAAAAGTCACTGGTTCTGATGTTTTGTGTTGAAAAGTTTTTACTGTTAGTTTTCACTTTAAATATTTTACTGTTAGTTTTCACTTTAAATATTTTACTGTTAGTTTTCACTTTAAATATTTTACTGTTAGTTTTCACTTTAAATATTTTACTGTTAGTTTTCACTTTAAATATTTTACTGTTAGTTTTCACTTTAAATATTTTACTGTTAGTTTTCTCTCAGTTGTTCCAAACGTGCCCACTTACTACTTGCCACAACCTATACTTCTATAATTATATACGCATGTTTATATTTCTCGATTTGAGCTCCTATCTATTCAAATAGTTATTGCCTTAATAATATCATTATCTAAGTACGTACGAAAAGTTGAGAGGCTATGTTATTAAATATGCGTAGGAAAAGCTTTGGTATTAACACACAAAAATTACCTTGAAAGAAACATATTCATGCCTCGAACGAACGCCGGCGCCGTACCCACCACAAGCCGCGGCGCCGGCGCCTCCTCTCACTCCATCCCCCCGCTCACCACCCCTCTCCACCCACCGTGACCCCTTGCCAAGCGTGCCAGGCGTGCGCGCGTCGAAAAACTCAAAGCCTTGAAAAAGACACTTTGCCCGTTTTTGGCCCATAGCATCTATGCGAGTAAAGCGATCGGGATGATTAAACGTTAGGACCAACTAGACCCCAAATGGAGTCTATGTGCGAAAGAACGGGTTTTTTAAGTCAATTCTTAGGCCTTTTATGGCCCGGACGGCGAACGGCGAACGGCGGACGGCGAACGGCGGACGGCGGACGGACATTTCAAATTTGGATTCTACGCACCTTGAAACGTAAAGTGACAAAGTTTGAGGGGGGGTTATAAAAATTTTTTGCTACACGATCACATAGGCTTATTATTGGAAATAATAAACCAAAAGTGGCGAACGATTTTCCTGCTATGAAAACTATTTTCTTGCCAACCAACGGTTAGAGCATGCGCTCGACGGCGACGCACCTACCTCTTGAGAAGGTTCATAAGAATGTGCAGAGTCTGGGCTATCCATTCATCCAGCTCAACTCTTGCTTTCTAATATTTGTTTACCTAGCTACCTTCTTACCTCCTAACATAGTTCACAAGGTACCTAGTCCAACTCCTATCCCACACAAAGTGAACGTGATATTGATTCGCTGATATCGCTTCACCGAACTCAGTTTTCCTCTACTGAGAGTGCACAGTGGTAACCCGTGGGTCACATGTTCGCTTCACATGTTCTTTTACATACTACCTGACCTTTCAAATTTCTAAGTTAGACAGTAAATAGTTAGGAAATCAGTATGAACACTTTAAATTCACAACGGCCTCCATAGAGGGTTCCTATGATAGTCTCTGTCATCTGAAGTGAGATGGGAACATCTACTACCTAAACCGTTCAATCCCCGAAAATTCCATCGAAATCGGATGAAAACTGGAGAAATCATGTTGTTACAAGATTTTAGGTTCGCCTGCGTAGCAGCTACTTATTATAGGATCGTATAGAAACTGATATAGAATAATCAAATCGTCATTTTCGACGCAATGATTTTTTAATCATTTAATGTTTTTTTTCTCGAATGAGAAAAAATTGAACGAATTGGTCATGAGAAAAGTACGGTTGGAGGATTTTAAGTTTTTGCGTTTGCAGCAGAAACTATTGATTTTTTTAAGTTATGAAATTGAGAGTGGGCCATTCTCATCCTAACTTGTTCAATCTCAGAAAATTAGCTCGAAATTGAACGAAAGCTGTACAAGAGAAATGACTTTGCTTTTACTTTGTCATGACGTTGTTTTATGACTTCATGCATGCACACCAGCTATTAGTAATGATACGATTGTGAGAAAAAGATGATTGATAGATTTCACGTTTGCGTATGCGCAGTGTGATGTACGTATCGATTTGTGCGCTGTGAAACGGACTGCGAACCGTATAAGGAGATAAGGACGAACCCGCACATTCCCTGAAAACTAAATCAAAGTCTAATGGAAACGGTACACGTCAAGCTTGTTACAAAGATTTGCAGATACACAGACTAACAGATAGACAGAGGCGAAATCAAAGCTGTTAGGAATGGTCTAAAACGTCAAATGTGAGTAGAAATTTCGATGCTGGCGAAACATTTCTTTTCATATCCTGAAAGTGAAAACAATACTTCCCCCTGCTCTCATCATAGAATCGAGATAAAGAAAACTTTACTAGTAACTTCAAAACTGAAAAACGGACTTTCCGAAAATTTTAATTATCCTTGGAATAGGTAAGTTTTGGAGTATTTTAAACGATTTTGCTACTGAGTTGCGGAGCATTGTTTTCACTTGCGGAGGATGGAAAAAAATAGTCTCCAAATTCTCCTACAATTTTATAGTTTAGACCATTCTGAACAACTTTGTATCATGTCTGTCTATCTATTTGTCAGTGTGTTCTCAAATCCTTATATCAAGGTTAATTTCTACAGTTTCATTTAGATTTTTTTTTTTTTTTTTTTTTTCGTGATTTATTTATTGCAACTGAAACATAGTACAATTCATCTAGCAATATTTCATTTCGTGATAAGCTCACTTAGGGGGGAGGTTTACAGCAAAACCTGGCCCATACTTGTATCAAGAACAGTTACAAACACTGGATTACACTTGCACTATTTGCACAGCACAATTAGGTCCAGAGGTTTATTTCTCTTGAGTCGCCGAAGTTCTCCTTCGTTGTTTAAAACGCTGAGAATCTCCAGGTTCTCGTGCTTCCTATTTAGATTTTGATGAAATTTAATGGCTTTGGTCTTTATTTTTCATTAGCCAACTGGTAACAATATCGATTATTTTTATAACATATTAATTCATGAATTCTTCTAGGGTTGAAATTGATTTTACACAGGAAGGTAAATACAGCGCTATACACTTTTGATTTTTCAGTTTGTATGATCGTGAACATCGAGAAAGTTTGCTGAAGGTTGCGGACGATCGTCTCAATGAGAGGTCACCCTCCACAATAGGGCATAATAACAAAACGTGCAGGTATACTTTGGTGACTTCTATTCCACATCGAATCCTGGACATACATATGTAAAACCTTTTGGAGTTTCCAACTATACTACAGAATCATGGTATTCGTGGTGGTACTGGGAAGTTGAAAATGTGTTCTTTCCCTGCATGACAATTGGAATACTTCGTTCTCCACTCAGTTCTTGCCAGGGCTTTAAAGTAGTTATAAAGATCCTTAGGGGGGAATAGTGGCTCGATAGATTCATTTGGATTGTCTGTTTCGTTTCTGGCAAGTTCAACGGCTATTTCGTTGACACGAATCCCTACGTTGCCTCTGATCCAAGCAAAGTGGACATGAATTCCTTGTTGCTCAAGTTGGTATATTGTTCGGATTATTTTATTTTCTAATTGGTGTTCCGGATCCGATTTTCTTCCACTTCTGTAGAGAACTGTTGGAATCTGAAAAGACAACACTTGTTGGATATCTCTGAGGGCTACACCTATGTACTCTATTGCCAACTAGATAGCATACATTTCAGCTGAATACATGGTAGCCTGATTTCATAATCTCTTACTAATACTTTGATTATTACTTTTTTCTATAAAAAGGTTCAGGTTTGAGTTTAAAAACCCTCCCTACTCGCTTATCTCCGCGGGATAATCTGAACATAAACTAGGTTGGCAGTGCCCATCGTTTAATACGAACTAGGTAGCTCAGTTGTTAGATGTCAGACTCCCATAAAATTGCGCAACCACCGACGTTTATTAGGGTAGGTACGGGGTGTTGAGTACTTTCCGTTCCGCTTGCCTAGTTTACATCGGGAGGTACGCTGTTTATTAAACGCCGACGCGCTCGTATACACGACAAAGAGTAACAGTATAATAACAATGAATAAAACATGGAGACGGCTGAGCAAACAAATAGAAATGTGCTCGATATCAGGTCGTAGAATGCTCTGGCATCAAAGGCAAAAGGAACTTTTTCCAGTCCAACGAGGCGTTGTTAGACAAGTATAGCGACGTTATCTAACGTTTGGATTTGAATATCCAACGATCGTTGTTTTATTCTCTCAACATCTTGAACATCAATATCTTGCATAGTTCTTATAAATTGAATCCTGATGTAAATTTATAGTGTTGACGTTTCGAAACGAATGAAATTATTTTTACTTACTGAAATTCAATATCCTAACGTAAACAGTGCGAAACAAAGCTTGAAAAAATCCAGGTCCATCATAGATACCCTAAGAGATGTTTGCAAACTCTTGAAAAAATGGGAAAATCCAACAATAATTCTATAAGATTTAATTGGCTGACTCAACTTAAGGAACTTCTTATAAAATGTGAAGTGCAACAAGTACTAACTTTGGATTGTGAAAAATTTCAAAATGCCCACTCATAAATGTGTAGAAGATGCTGAAATATTTCTCAAAATAAAGATGTTGATGCGGTATTTTCTGGCTCCTATTATGATTAATATTGGCTTGTGTTAGCGCAGGATGGATTTAACGATTATTTGATTTACCGTAATGTCCCTTTTCAATTTAAAAAGTTATTTGCACTAATAAGATTGGCAAGTAAACACCATTTTACAATTAAAATTAGGAATTAGAATTACACAATTTTTCCAAATACTGTATGTACAGCCTGTGACATGGTTCTTCTAGAAAACGTATTTCATATTCTATTTGAGTGTCCTATGTATAACTGGATCAGAAAAAGATATATCTCGGACTTGGTGGGGGGTACCGGAAACTTGATAAATTTTGTATCAGTACCAAGTGAATTCGACATGAAAAGGCTATATTTCTTCTTTAGTGAAGTTTGCAAACTGAGAAATTTATGTTAGTGTGACTGAAGGATTAACTCGGTTGTATATACTGGTACTGCCTATGTTAACTGCTTGAATGTTTTTGAAATGATTAATGAAGATCATTGTGTGTTTTATTTTATTGTTGTTTCCAATATTTATAAGGTAAAGAGAATTGGCTGAATTGATAATGAATGTTATATTAATTGGTAATTTATAAAATATTTAAAATTTCTACTAATGCTGTAATACTGAATAAATTATCATTAATTGTGGGTAAATCATGAAACTGGACACCACGATCAATTTCAAAAATTTTGTACTCGTATTGTTGATTCAACTGGGTATTGAAAACACTACGTTAATGATGTCTACACTTCAACTGTTTCAATTATGTATTTTTTGTAAAGTATACTCGAATGTAAGGAACATACATGTTCAAATACATCAAATAAATAAATAAATAATTCACTTATGAGTCCGGTTTTGTTATAAAATTGAATTTCCCGAGTGTACCCTATTGGAACAGCTAGCAGCTATTTAAGGCGATTCAACACCACATTCGGACCCAACATTTTCTCTCTCCATTGTGCTTGGTTTGATATTTTAAACAGGTAATAAAGCTTTGAATTTGACCAAGAATAACATGTTTATTCGTTCATATTAACAGTATTTATTGACTCTATAGGATTCAAACCCCAGCAGCCCGCGTTAGGGACTTTAAGACTGCGCTACGAGTGAATCTCAAAGAATAATTTTCTTCTAGATAAACCCATATAGGTCTAGACTCATGTATATCCCTTTTTTATGGGAAACATCACGGATGATTGTTGCAACCCAGTTGATCTCATTCGATTTATTGAACCTCTTTGTTCATAATTCAAACAAAAAATGCCCTTTTCTTTAGGAAGTTTTGAGGTATTTAATTTTTAATAATACTAGGAGAGTGATGCCGATGCTAATGACACATTTCCAGCTGTAGTCCGATTTGTTAGTTCCATAGAGCTCGTTCTCATAGTTTCGGAAAAAAGCTTCGGATGGCGGACGACAAACGGCGGACATACGGATTTTTTTAGAAATTTAATTTTCAGAATCTACATATCTTCAAATTTTGAAAGGGGGTTGGAGTGGGGAGGGGGGGTTAAAAAACTTTCTCTTGGTCAATTACAAAGTTTTATTCTTGAGAATAATACACCAAAACTAAGTACCTTCGCATCCCCCCCCCCCCCCCCCCCCCCTCCCATCGAAAGTTTTTGGTTTGCGTTTCAAGAAACGTGAACTCAAACAATTCAAATAAACAAAAGAAAAACTAGTGATCTGCCATCAGAACACTTCTCAATGTAAATTTTGATTTAGACATCGTTACTAGGAGCGCAGCGATTCGTAGCGTAGCTTATCTAAAGCCGGCTTTCCGATCGTTAATACTTGTTATTAACGTTGATATTGGACTCCTTAAACTGATTGCAAAACAACGTAGGTGCCATCAAGCATGGGTGAATTTTCACGCTAACAATAACAAACCAATAACGGTAAAAAATTAAAACTCAACATCTTAGCTGAAAAATTGAAGTAAGGCAGTTATTGGTGCCACCACTAGGAGTAGGAACTTAGGGGTTTAACTAGCAAAGATTATTTTGATCGCTTATTAGAAAGTACGTACTTAACAGAAACTACGAATGAAATAACAAAGTCCGAGGAGTACAATGTGATCTCATAAGCGAACTTTCGTATACCTGCACAAAAATACACATCTGCACAATTACGCGGCAAAAAATATTTTCCAAATAATGAATATTTAGGCAAATTTTGAATTTTTGTAATTCCTTCAGGTTAGCAATTTTTGAACTTGATACAATAACTTTGTGCCACTGGCCATACCCGTCTTACTCACAGACACCTGCTTAGTGCAGAAGCTCGAGATGTTGAGTGTGAGAGGTGTGGGGGTGATCTGTCCATCCGCCACTTCCTGGAGGACTGCCCAGCCCTTGTGGACCTCCAAGTCCAGCATCAGCCCCCTCAGTGGGATGACGTCTTATCCGGATCAGACAAGCTCCGATCCCTGTTGTTGTACCTGAGTGCCGCTGAGCTCTACTACGAACTGTGATATCTGATCTGTAATATATTTATATACACCTAGTCGTACTTTTATTTCACTTTGCTGACTGTATATGGTAGCATGTATATAGTTATTAGGCTATTTTACATCTAGTCTTTGTTGTATAGTTTTATTTTTGGGTTTTTTAAAATCCACTTTGGGGGCTAAACTGTGGTCCCCTCATTTTTTTCCCCTACGAGTTGCCAGTGGAGTCCATTATGGCGCTCCTTTTTAGTCAAAGATGGCAACATGGCCCCCCTTAGAATCGGGCCACTTCCAGGGTCCCTTAAGACAAGTTGTTCAGTGCCGCTAATGACCTTTCAGGTTGAGGTGAGGCTTAAACCTTAAAATTAATAAATAGAATAAAATAAATGACTTTGTGGTCAAAAACATCACTTGTTCCAATTTTGTTGTGTTTGTATCGGCTCTCGGCACGGAGCCGGATGAACTATCGTGACTGGAAATCCACTTACCTTACACAAACAGTCTCTCCGAGCGCGGAAGTTCAAGAAAATTTTCCGGAAGAGCGAAGAACAAAACTGACTCGACTGGGGAGGTCATTTCCTTTACCCCGAGAAAGATCAATATCCGCTAAAAGTCAACAAAACTAAATTCGAGGAAGTAGGATGAGAAAATATACGAGGTTATGTTAGAAACACAATTTTGGGTCGGTGCGAACTGCTGTGTTGACTCCAGTCAACAATATTCTCTTTTCTTCTAAACACGTTGTAACCACGAAAATGGAGAAAATTAGACCTAATGGCGTCACGTGTTGGGGTTTTTTTTTTATTGGCAATTTTGTTATCTCGGGTTTTGTTACCTGATGTGCCGCCAAGTTGCGTCTTGAAATGAGCCGTTTTTGTATATTAATTATCTCGTTACAAATCCTACGTACATCGCTACACGAAATCACGAAATTGGGCTCAACCATAACTTTTATGTGGGTACCGAGCCATGTGGATATTCATGGCAATGAGTGTGCATTTGCCCTTGCAAAAAGAGTCATTGGTGATGACTCCATTGATATGTTGCCTATACGCATAGAGGATCAAATCTCCTACCAGCAACATAAAGCCAATTCCATCTGGCATGAGCATTGGCAGGGTGAGGTCACTGGTCTACGTGGTGTCCTTCAGGACTTGAGCCCGGTGGGCCCTTTCGTTACCCTACTTCCAAGGAGGGATCGAATAGTGGTCAACCGGGTTGCCACTGGCCATACCCGTCTTACTCACAGACACCTGCTTAGTGCAGAAGCTCGAGATGTTGTGTGTGGGAGGTGTGGGAGGTGTGGGGGTGATCTGTCCATCCGCCACTTTCTGGAGGACTGCCCAGACCCTGTGGACCTCCGAGTCCAGCATCAGCCCCCTCAGTGAGTTGACGTTTTATACGGACCAGACAAGCTCTGATCCCTGTTTTTGTACCTGAGCTGCTGAGCTCTACTACGAACTGTGATATCTGATATTTATGTGATATATTTATATACATCGTCGTAGTTTTATTTCACTTTGCTGATTGTATATAGTAGCATGTATATAGTTATTAGCCTATCTAGTCTTAGTTTTATTACTTTATTTTCGGGTTTTTTTTTTATCCACTTTGGGGGCTAAACAGTGGCCATCACTGTACCCCTCATTTCCCCCCCGCCCCCGATTGCCTGTGGAGTCCATGATGGCACTCCTCTTTAGTCAAGGATGGCAACATGGCTCCCCTTAGAATCGTGCCACATCCAGTGTCCCTTTAGACGCCTTGTTCAATGCCTCTAATGACCCTTCTGGTTGAGGTACGGCTTAAACCTTGAAATAAACAAACAAAATAGAATAAACAAATTTGTGGTCTAAGTTACAAAACTCTGAATTCGTTTGGGCTTTGTTACGTTTCTGATGAAAGTTTGATAACGTGATTCAAAAGTATTTCCGTGAGTTTTGGGAAATAATCGCTATCTCAGCAGCAATCGATATTAGGTGTGCACACCACTTCTTACCAACCGATGGGCTAACGGTACGAAACTGGTCCGTTTCTCATCAATCCCAGTTGTCCCAAAGATCAACAACTCTCTCGACCAATGTCGAAACGTTGATCGTCCATTCAAGTTAGGAGGTCGCGCGGATCTGTTGCAAGTTTTGAATGGGCCACACATGGCACAACAACCCCTGGCGGCTATCGAAGAGGTTAATTTGCCTGTTGAAGACCATTACCATAATGTGCCTCACAGTTCTTGACACGAATATGTTCCCCTTCATACGTAAAGTAGATAGATATATATATATATATATATATATATATATATATATATATATATATATATATATATATATATATATATATATATATATATATATATATATATATATATATACTCGTTTCATTTTTTTGGATCAACAAGATCTGTCATTAACATTTTTACATGAAATCTCATAATAACTTAATAACAAAAGAAACAGCAGAAACAGTCATGCAGCATGATCGACTTATATGAATATAATGATATTTTCAGAGACTGTAGGGGTTAGCTCGATGGACCCCTAAAAATTTAATTGCCGTCAGATCTACGTAACGTGTTTCTTATAAAGTAGATTTCTTACGATCTGTCGGTTCGAGTTCGTTCAAATTCAGAGGGTAGGCATGCGCAAAAATATCTTGGTTTTCACATACCCAAGGGCGGATCTAGAATTCTTCTGGGGTGGTTAATTCCTCCTCCCCCATCCCACCACAAACACACACTCTAGTTATCTGTTGACTGGTCAAATTTTTTTTGGTCGTACAAGTTTTCTACGTGGTAGAAAAGAGAAAAGATTCGGGGGGTCCAGGGGGGCGAAGCCCCCGGACGAGGCGCGAAGCGCGAGTATATATATATATATATATATATATATATATATATATATATATTATATTATATATATATACCTATATATAATGCCCTCTGAGACTGCCTCTGACTCTGAGATTGCCCAATTTGTACTCCCTCCCAGGGGGGTGCCCCCTCCCTCCCAGGGTGAGTGAAGGGTACTGGGTTGGTACATGAACTTTGTTTTCTCCATATTTTGCCAAGTAACACCTTTTTTTGAAGATTTTTTGTGGTGAACACGATGGTGAATTTCCCATTTTAAGAAAAAAATCGCGCTTTTTCATGGTTTGTCAGCTCTAATTCGAGTTGGGAATAAAATCTCGCAATTCTGGCTGCGCTGGCGTGTTCAGCACTAAAAATTGTTGAATTGAAGAATCACTCGGTGAAAAATGGAGAAAACAAAGTTCATGTACCCACTACCCTTAACTCCCCTGAGGGGGGGGGGGGGGACCCTATATATGCTAAATGACATAACGAGTGTTGTGTGAGGAGGGGGATGATTTAAGCCCCTCCCCCCACCCTTGACGAATTCTAGATCCGCCCTTGAAAAACAAGATTTGACTCTTCCCAATCCCTCAGACATCCACACCAAATTGACATATTCAATGATGTTTAGGTCTTCGCGGCTCCCGTTGCAGTTTGCTTGGCATATCTTGATTTTTTTTGTTTTTTTTTTTTTTTGAATAAATTAATTTATATTGATTGCGAAATAATAGAGAACAAATATTTCATTGTCCCAATATATTTCCATTGTCCAAAATATTTCATTGCCCCAATACCCCCCCCCCCCCTCCTTTCTGTTGGTTGTACAACAACTTTTGGATTTATTTTCTAATTTTTATTTGTTCAGATCTTCAGTCACCCCAAAAACGGTCTTCAAGTTTCACCACGATATGCAGGTAAAAAACTGTGGAAAATGTTAAGGAATGGAGGGGGGGGGGGGGGTGGCACCCAGTATATAAGAAAATCGACACAACGTACAAGGTTCAAATGTTCGTACTTGAGAGCTATAATGCAAGGCAGGTACTTTTTGAAAAGAAAAGAAGAGTTGATGCAGAGAAACTTTAATTTTAATTCCAGAAAATAGACTTCGACTTTTTGTAACAGTATCCAATTTATCATACACCACAACCATGGGGACTCAAGAAAAAAAAAAAAAAAAAAAAATCAACCCAGAGAATGAATTTTTCATCTTGTTCTTTCACAAGCAACCAAAAAAGGCAAATGACAATTTCGTTGCAACATACCTTGGGATCCCTCCAAGGTAAGCATACATATATTAGATAGGTAGCTTATGTTTTGTCACTGCTAAGTGCCTCAAAAATTGCGGAGGTGACCTTAAAGCAAAAAAAAAAAAAAAAAAACTATTAGTGGATCTGGGAAAACTTTTTTCATTCATTCTACCGAAAATGAAACATTTTTCTATTTTATCTACTGTAACGCGATTTTTTTCATTTTATCTAGTGTAAGCTCAGGTTCTCTGGGAGGGGCAGCTGCCCCCTTCTCCCTCACTCATAGATCCGCCCCTACACATACTGAATGAAACTCCGACAATAATAGAACGATTTTTTAATACCCGAGAATGAAGACTCCAGTACCAAACGTTTTCCACAATTTACCCCTGAAACATGACTTGCTTGGTGGCCAATAGAATCGGAAGAAGTCCTTGGTATTTCCTAGTTTTTTAAAGATCATAGATCATAATAATTCTGCAAACTACATAAACAGGTAAACAGCGAGCTCAGCGTCAGAGATGAAAACAGTAACTGAAGGAGTGTGGAGCAAACTTAGAAGTAATGCAATAATTCAACCTGCCATTATTGAAATTTTCAAGACCATTTGGTATTGTTCTCGGCTATATGCTTGATGAAGCCATGGTGAAACTATCTGAGCTATTATAAAGAATATGTTGCAATCCTTTTCTGACTACGTGATTCGAAGAAAATTACGTCGGAAGGTATCGTATTACAAAGCGTGACTCTTGATTTCCCCTCGTATATCGTATCAAAATAAACTAATTTCCCCCGAGATCATTTTAATGGGAACGTACATTGTGGATAGAAGCACCTTTCTGCGGATATAAATCATCGCTCGGGCGCGCAAGGAGTGCCCAGTGCCACACAAGCACGCTCGCGGCGTTGGCTTCCTCATTCTTTCTCTAGACCAGCTCACCTTCCTCGTTTCACTCTTAGTAGACCAACCGCACTCGAAATATGCAATACGTTACCTCGTCTTGATACAGATCGAATGTTACCTACATTTACTCGTTTTCGTTCTTCCTGTTTGTCTTTTCGTGTATACAGGAAGAGGAAATGAAGGGGGAAAGGAATGAAAACCATGCATGCCCCGATTTCAGCGAACAGGAAAAGTAACTTCTTATTGAGGGGAGGATTTGGGGGAAAAAATATCAGATTGCATTCGTTAATCATCGAAGGATAATTATTTTTTAAATTAATTAAGCAGCATCTTAACCTGAAGGGTCATGAGCGGCACTACATACAGTGTCCAAGGAGCAAGATTCTTAACTACAACTAAGGCTATAGCCGATCCATATATTTTATACACTACTGATATTATCTACAATACAGCTGAGTGCATTAAGCTATAAATATATGCTTATAAATATATCACAATCTATTGAGACATCATAGTTTTTAGTAGTGCAACGCAACTCCCCAAACAACAACAACTCCATTTGTAACAATTCACTAAGTACCGTCGAGGCGATTAGGGACTCATATTCTGATGATCCCCTAATACGAGAACAAAGCCTAAGTGGATCGCTTCACCAAGCCTCGACATTTGGCTCAACCATAACTTTTATGTGGGTACCGAGCCATGTGGGTATTCATGGCAATGAGTGTGCAGATTACCTTGCAAGGAGAGTCATTGGCGATAACTCCATTGATATGTTGCCTATACGCATAGAGGATCAAATCTACTACATGCAACAAAAAGCCAATTCCATCTGACATGACCAAAGGCAGGGTGAGGTCACTGGTCTGCATGGTGTCCTTCAGGACTTGAGCGCGGTGGGCCCTTTCGTAACCCTACTCCCAAGGAGGGATCGAATAGTGGTCAACCGGGTTGCAGTCTTACTCACAGACACCTGCTTAGTGCAGAAGCTCGAGATGTTGTGAGTGGGTGGTGTGGGGGTGATCTGTCCATCCGCCACTTTCTGGAGGACTGCCCAGCCCCTGTGGACCTCCGAGTCTAGCATCAGGTTTGACATTTTATCCGGACCAGACAAGGTCCGATCCCTGTTTTCATACCTGAGAGCTGCTGAGCTCTACTACGAACTGTGATATCTTATCTGTGATATATTTATATACATCTAGTCGTAGTTTTATTTCACTTTGCTGATATGTATGTAGTTACTAGCCTATTTTACATCTAGTCTTAGTTTTATATTTTTATTTTTTGTTTTTTCTTAATCCACTTTGGGGGCTAAACTGTGGTCATCACTGTACCCCTCATTTTTTTCCCCCTTCGAGTTGCCAGTGGAGTCCATGATGGCGCTCCTTTTTAGTCAAGGATGGCAACATGGCTCCCCTTAGAATCGTGCCACTTCCAGTGTCCCTTTAAACACCTTGTTCAATGCCGCTAATGACCCTTCTGGTTGAGGTGCGGCTTACAAAAAAAAAAAAAAAACTCAGACCAACAACAACCACATCAACAACCAACAAACCAACCAGTAACTTTCCAGAATAATAGCAGAGTCTGGTTTACCTTGTCTGGATCAGATAGATCTTCAACCCACTGAGGGGATCGAAGCAGGACCTGGAGGCACATCTGGGCAACCCTCTAGGAAGTGGAAAATGAACAAATTCCCCCCCCCAATTCTCCCACGCGCAACATAATGATTTACTGCTCTAAGCAGGTGTCTTTGGGCAAGGCGGGTATGGCCAGTAGCTTCCTGATTGACCACTATTCAGTTCCTCCTTGGAAGTCCTGTAACAAAAGGGCTCACCTGAACCGGGCACCAGCGGCAACTAAAGCACCTGAACTGGGCACTTTCCTAATCACTATCGAACTGGTCCGATGGTTATTACATTCTTACCTACATCTCCAACTAATCGGACTTTTTACTAAGTGATTGACTACTTGATGTCAAGTGGAGCAAGAAGGCACCCAGAGCTGAGATGCGAGCTTACGAGCATTCATACCACCAAACTATGCAAATCATTTTGACATATGTTTGTCCAACTAATCTGAATTTTTACTAAGAGATTGACTACTAGATGTTATTTATTTTTGAGACGTGAGCTGGCGAGCATCCAGATCACCAACTATACACATCATTCCAAAAGGTGCAATCAATCGTGAATAATTGACCGTAGGGTCTACCTCAGCGAGTAGGGAATGAGAAAGCGCGGGACAGTGCCCAGATCAGGTAACGATTAGTGAACCCTTTTCGGTTGGTGTCACAGTGCACGAAAGAGCCATACAAGGTCGCAGACTTGGCACAGTAGCGGAGGCCTCGCATACATGTGACCTCACCCTGCTATTTTACTCATGCCAAATGGAGTTGGCTGTATGTTACATGTTGGAAATCTGATCCTCAATGCCCATGTAAGTAATACCTCAATGGACTTACTACCTAAATAGCTTTCCTAGGAAAATCATTAGGAGATTCAATGCCATGGATATCCACATAGCTTGGCACCCACATAAAAGTTATGACTGTGGCTGAAGTTGTGGCAGTTATATAATAAAGAGTTGATGATCTTTGGTTTAGGTTGGTTCCGGTTGAGTGATTTGAAAAATATTTCAGTGTTTATCATAACATTTCACATTTATGTTAAAGGAAAAATAAAAGCTCCTATGTTTTTTCCAAAAAGAAAAATCTTTCGTACAAACCGTACTAACTCTAATGATTGTATTGGTAGGTAGTGATCTCCTGATCCAATTGGATTGTATGGGTTGAGGGTGGAAGTTTGCTAGGATTCTTCCAGAAACACTTAGATATTGCAGTCTCTCCTGTATAGGTGAAAGCCAACAAAATTTACATAAACGCCTTCAGCAGCATGATAAAAATATATACCACCATAAAAATAGTACAGCTTTAGCTCAATATATGTTCAATCTTAAACATCAACCCGATTTTAGCAACCAATTTAGTTTAAATCTTTAACTAAACTCCCTGTAACTATCATAAGAAAAACTTTGTAAAATATTTTTATCCAAGGGAAACAAGGCGTATGAATAAGATGAGTTAAATTACTCACCTAGGTGAACAAATGTTTCCCTTTTATATCTGATTAATACCATGTCCACACCATTTATATCTTATAGTATAATTATAACTCTCATATATAGTACACAAACCATTTAGTTAAATCTGTACACTACATCAATGTTATTACCTATTTTCTTCTATTAACACTTCTACACTCTACGTACCCCTTACTCATATAGCTTTGTTAAATTATTCAACTCCATGCTAAATTCTTCTGCTACTTGTAACTAACTCCATACAATTTATCAACACCCTGTGAGTTAATGGCAAATCTTTTTACTTTCTTTTCTAGCCCATGTGTTGATATTTCTCCTATTTCCTATTTTACATTTTTTAAAGTCAAAATTACAAGTTATTGTTTCTACAATTATGCGTTATTATATGCTGACATAGATGAGCACCTGTGTGAACTCTACATGTACCTATCTCTTATATCAACAATTCTTATCATCTCTACCATACCTGCTGCTAGTAACTTAAGGATAAATGTAACGTGTTTAGTTGCCACCACACAGCAGCACCAAAATGAAGAAAATCTGGTTTACTTATAATTTAGGAAAGGAATAACATATTTAGATTCCGTAAACGGATTTCTCATCTATATGAACGTAGAATTACTGAAAATCAGTTTTAAAAATACGCAACCATGTTTTGCTCGATGTTCCAAAAAAAAATTTGATCAAACTTTGAACATTTTCAACAAGTGGCCAAATGGCACACTTGTCCTACTCAACAGATTACAAATCAGTTTTCAGAATTTAGTTACATTGATCATAGCCATCGTAATCAGGTTTTTTGGGATTCCAGAGCAAGGATCACTAAGGATTGAGAGATACATGGGAAAATGTGTTCACTGAAGCGCAACGTGCTTTGAATGTACGCGGAAACATGTTTTCGCAAAGCATTCTAACCCTGAATAATAAAAAAACTTAATATCTGCTCATAGGTAGTAAAAATTATTGTTTGAATTTCGGTAACCCGAAATTGGCATCTCATTGGTGCTATAATCCTTCCAGGTGTGCATGTCTTCCGTTGGAAAGGGTGAAACATTATTATCGTTACCTTGGGGTCATCATAGAAGAGGATCTATTATGGAAGAAACACATTGATATTGTTCAAAGACGTCTAAGAAAACTATTGTACGTTTTCTACCATGCTAGAAAAGTTTTCCAGCGTGATAAACTTAGAATTATTTATATGGGATTGGTTCAATCGATTATCCAATATGGCATTGTGGTGTGGGGGCGCTCACTCAACACATTTAGAAAAGGTTAATATCACCCAGAGAGCTATAATAAAGGTAATAATGAACAAACCTCGAACTTATTTAAGTGTTAATCTTTATCAAGAATTAAAATTCTTTACCCCCCCCCCCCCCCCCCCGACAATTGTATTTGAAGACATTGTGCTTATGTACCATAGAAACCCTAACATAATACGTTTGAGCCATCAGCAAGAGTATGTGACGCGATACAGACTGGTTGGTAATGTAATTCCGCCGAAACCTTACTTAACATTGTTTACTAGAAGCCCCCAGTATATGATTTATATGATTCATCGTATGATAGATCCTACGCTTAACTATGTTCCCTTAATATATATAAAAAGTCCAGTCATGCAGCATGACCCCATGCGCGAATTTTTGAAGAAAATTACTGCGTGCTAGTGTGTACATAAATCGAACTTCTTCATAATTTCGTGGCTGATATTTTCTAAGCCACAGTCAGTATTAAAGCTACATCAAGTCCTAAAACAGTTGAGCGTAAAACATTAAAGAGAGCGACCGAGAGAATCGGAGGACAGAATATTTCACAGAGTAAACTCATCAGTTGTGATTACTTTTTTTTTTTTTTTTTTTTTTTTTAGGGATACTTCCATAAGAGTGGTTCAATCTGAATTTGGACAATGTTTCATGCAAATATTACCGATTTTTACAACTAGCGAACGGCATTATTTCGATTTTTGACTGATTTTTCAACTTTGAAATTTTTGAAAACAGGCTATTTTGAAATTTTTGAAAATTTCAATCCGAAGATGTAATCCGATCATGCTGGCCAACGAACTTGAACTTTCGTTTTGTGTCCTTAACATTTTAAAATTTGTTTGAAGTTTCTAACACAATTCTACGGACAGTTATCGTCTGGAATGACACATACATATATACATACATACATACATAAAAAAAAAATGATTTAAACTTCAAAATATGATTCAGAATAGCCTGAAACGGATTTCTGCATAAAATGTTTTCAAAAATTCACATTCTACAAATTTTGAGGCGTGAGCAATAGCTTAATTTTCTTTAAAAATTCGATAAAGGAAATATTTGAATTGCTCCTTAAGATGGGTGTGGTTGAGGCAAAAAATATAATATATAGTATATATACGTAGTTGGATTACACATCATTTGATTTGTGTGAAGTAATAATTTAATTTTAATTTGTAATTTGGAAAAAATGTACTGATTCACTGAATTTTAGTAAATTTTTTTGTTTACACTGTTTGGCACAACTCTTGTGAGACGACACAGACATTTTCCTATGTCTCACAATAATGTTGTTTCTACGTTCTTTCATTTATGTAAATCAAAGTTTTGAAAGGTTATGTACTGTACTGTGAATAAAACAAAAACAAGTGGCAAGGGTATATTGCATATACAATAGGATGTCCTGAGGAAGCCTTACATGGCGAAACCGGTCGGCCACTGAATGAAATTTTATTATTTCTGGAAAACTCCTTGTAAACTTCCACCCTCAACCCATACAATCCTAATCCTGATTCCCATACAATCCTGATTGTATTTTCTTGAAAATCTTGCTAAAACTTCATTCTTGCAGCGATTGTTTTATTTATCCGAATAACCGGTCTGAGCGGATCGCGTAAACGGCCGTAACCTTGAGAACGTGGTAGTGGTCTTGATGAGTCCGAGTGTCAAATGAAATCCTTGAAACCTGCAAGATGCTGACACTCAATAAATTTGCATTTCAACTTCCTCGTTGGGAGCATTACCGCGCATAATCGTGTTGACTATTGTCATAATCTTTAGTTAAATATTACCGAGATCATTGAGCAGCCAGATTTTTTCATCATTGTCTTCCGAATGGATGTATGTCATAGTACTTTCAACGTGTAATATTCTTGGTAAATGATCCAAATCGTTAAGGTAAGATACTTGAATATCAAAAAGTAAATAGTGGAATATGATTAATAATTTACGTGGTTCTTGATTTTTCTCCAGTTAATTGAAGTGCATATTTAATATTTTTCAGTCTTTGACGGATATGCCAACTTTAGCAAATCGCGTTATTGGTCAAATTTGTCGAATCAAAAACGTATTCTACTGAAAACACAAAAGAAGCTAATTTCGGCAGAATTAAAGGTTATTCAGAATTTGATTTATTCAAATCTCTGAAATATTCGATATTTTTCATGTTATATTCAGGAACTTGGAAGCTAATAATGACACTGAATGTCTCATCTTTGAAGTTTTACGACCACTTCGTAAAATGAAAAAATCGCCGTGTAAAATTATGCAAATTGCTTCAGAAAGCAGGAGAAAATATATGTTTTCAGAAATTCACGAAAGATACGGGTAATAAAATCAAAATCAGCTATAAATCAAGTTTAAATCATTACTCTTCAATACTCATTTTCATGTGAAAACCGATCAATTAAAACTTTAATATTATGAAATTAGGAATAGGCCATATTATTTGTTAAAACCTCACAAAGAAACCAGTCCAAGCAAAAATGACCAGAAGAAAAGGAAAAACTAAATAATGCTCAACCAGAAAGGACTAATGAGGCTGTTATCGTAAGACATTGGTAAAACCCAGGTTATTAATAATTGTTAAGAAAAGAACTATTTGTTTGGGTTTCTTATCAAATACTGTTTTTATTATTTCTATAAGATGCGGTTTTCAATCATTTATATTTAGCATTTGGAAACCAAATGCTAAATATTATAATACTTTGAACAATTGTAACCAAAATGAACTTTTAACAAGTTATGAAGCGGTAACAGAGGCAAAATCTAAAAAATCAAACTAAATCCGCAGTAGTTTTCTGTTTATTGCATTCATGTTTGGTACCAGCTGACTAAACAGAGAGGAATGGGGCTCGGAATGTGAGAAGCTTGAAATAGAGCGCAGCACGGAGGCATGTACTGAAGATTCCGTACGGGAATTGGCAATTCCAATGGATGTAGAGAAAACGTATCCTACCCCCAGTTCGAGGCTCAGATGAACGGAATGAATAATTTTAAATGTGTTAAAAATCGATTTGTTAACGCTTAAACGTGTTAGTGAGTGTTGAAGAAGAGAAAGCTGTTCGTAGGACAAAGTTCCAGTCTTGCAGCATGATCAAATGAGCGGATTTTCTTAAATTATCTGTCGTATTATTTGTCAAATCGTATTGGAATTCGAGCAATTTCAGTTGAAAGAAATCGTTAAAAACCAATTGTATGGCTCGTAACTAAACCAAAAACTCGTACTAAATAAAATTTGGGCTTGAAAAAATATTTTGGATTTTTTTTCTTCAGTTTTTATAGATTTTTCAGCAAATATTAATGAAATTTAAGTACGGAATCTTCAGTACATGCCTCCGTGCTCCTCTCTGTTTAGTCAGCTGGTACCGAACATGAATGCTATAAACAAAAAACTACTGTGGGGATTTAATTTTATTCTTTAGATTTTGCCTCTGCTACCGCTTAATAACTTGTTAAAAGTCAAAATCAAGCTTATCAAACGAAAGGGTGAGTTCGTTGGCCAACAATTTTTGACCACATTAAATTGGTAAAATTACAGAAAATGTAATTAAAAAAATCACTAAAAATAGCTAAAAATTCGCAGCTTTTTGCTTCCGAGACTGCAAGGCAGCGGAAGCTTTGTTTTCACTTTCGAAATGAAAAAAAATTTTTTGCTCCAAAATCAAAATTTCCACTGGCATTTTGCGTTTCAGAGCCTCCTGAACAAATTTGGTTCCGTGTCTGTCCGTCTGTCCGTCCACATTTCCTTGTAACAGCCATAACTTCCACAATTTTGATCCGATTTTAACCAAATTTTCAGGGATCGTGCGGGATAAGCTCTAGATGGTCCCTCCCCTATCAACTTCATCATGATCGAATCAATGGTAGCTTCTGCGCAGGCGCTAACGTTAATTCCTTGTGACGGTCATAACTCGGTCAATGTTGAACTCGGTGAGGATGATGTGGGTAAGGTCCCTTGAGGTCCCATAAGACAATCATCATAATTGCATTAGCGGTACGCTCTGCTCATGCGTGAACGAAATATTCTTGTTACGGTCCTTTGTTACCTTTTATTTCGACCGGCACTATAGATGTGTCTAGTATCATTACTGGACACATCGTTATCAATGTTGACGTTTGTGATATAATATATAACAATAAGTTCGTATACTGTATTGCATGTCGGAAAATTTTAAAAAGGAAAACACCTTCAGTCGATTAACAGTTTGTGATATTGACGTAGCTATTATTGTTCATCAGCAATTACAATTTTATTTATTACGTACCAATGTGCTTTATATTGCCACCTCCCTGATGCCCGGAAAGGTCGTTTCTAATTTTTGTGGCATTTCATGGTGTGACAATTAGCAGAGGCAGTAGCCTCCCAGACGGCCAGCCTCTTTACGTACAAGCGTGAATGCACGGGCCATCCTCTTTGAGCCCGAACGCTCTGAATGCGCTCTATCGGATGAACGGCGCGGTAGCAGGGTGGGCCAGCAACACAGGGTAAGTTTGGAAAAATGAACAAATCGTGTGGTCCATCATGCTCAAAGTTGCCAAAAAATATCCCCAAGGATGTTTTATTCATGAATTTAGATCAAAATATTAATGAAATCCTGTAAATCAATCAATTAAAAACTCCTTCAGTTTTGATCCGATTTAGACGAAATTTTCAGGGAACATGCGGACTACATCCTGGATGGTCCCAAATTAAAATCAAAATTTTCCTTATTAATTTTATTTATTATATGTACCATTCAGCTTCCAATTTTCCACCTTATTAATTCCCTGATGCCCTGGTGACGTACTGTGAAGGTCACGAGGAAGCTCATGTGCCATTTCCTTGGCAGTGAATTTTCCATTGTCGTTCAGAGACGTTGCCTACTGACACTACCTACCACGAAATCTAGAACGACCCTCACCAAATGTATCACACTGCCCATCTACACCTCATTTGGTGGTGACTCGAGTGTAACGGATGGTTCTTTACTATAAGGATGCCCCGCGGAGATTCCCCGAGCTGTTAGGGACAAGGTCTCCTGCCCGAGAATCGAGGGAATCATTGTTCCACCTTCGTTTTCCGACAACCTTGAGCTCAAGACGCACACCATGTGAAACCCCCTTCGTAAAGATAGTCTGTCAACTGTCCGTAGCCTCTTTTGTAGGTAAAAACCTGTGGTTCCCTCGCCAATCGTTTCGTTACTTCCCAAATCGCGGCTTAAACAATACCACTGGACTGAGATTGAAAGATTGTAAGTGAAAAATCTTAATTTTCAGTTCTCACAGAAATTGAATCGGTTCGCAACGCCAATCAGTGTTTTGACTAAAGTTTTCCTGATGGAAAAAGTATACATTGTACAAGTTTATTATTTTGTTTTTAAGGTTTAACCCGAACGTCGACCGGTAGGGTCGTTAGCTGCATTGAACAAGGTGTCTAAAGTAGGGATGGGTATCGATGTATCGATGTTTCAAAAACATCGATGTTTTTTCATCGATGTTTACTCTTCGATGTTTTTTAAACATCGATGTTTTTCCCCAGACATCGATGTTTTTCCCCAGACATCGATGTTTTTTTTTTTTTTTTTTTTTTTTTTTTTTTTTTTCCAAATGTGTTTTTTTTTTTTGTTATTGTAAAAATGATGGTTCTTTCATACCTGAACAGTAATTATTCTTGTTTTATAAATGCTTACTTGGTCGTTTATTATTCTTCTATAAAAATAATACTGTACAGATTCAAGAAACATCGATGTGTTTGAATCGTACTACAGTAATGTCGATTCGTTATCACATATTGTTATCAGTGTTTGTATCATTCATTATCATGAAATTCGTTGTCTCGCGTTTCTGGAAATTGTATAACAAACATTTAATTTTTTACAACTTCTTTACAATTTTTCAGTGTTTTAATGAGAACATTTTCTTTCTACGTTTCTGCGATTTTACTTATGTAGGTACTATTATTAAAATTGTTGAAAAGAACTACTTTTTTCCGCAAATTTTCTAAGAAAATTAGTTTTTTCTTTTGGTTTTCTAAAAACCATCGATGTGTCGAAACATCGATGTTTTTTCTCCGATGTTTTTTAGACATCGATGTTTCTTGAGAAAAAAACATCGATGTGCAAACATCGATGTTTTGTTCATCGATACCCATCCCTAGTGTAAAGGGACACTGGAAGTGGCACGATTCTAAGGGGAGCCATGTTGGCATCCTTGACTAAAAAGGAGCGCCATCATGGACTCCACTGGCAACTCGTAGGGGAAAAAAAATGAGGGGTACAGTGATGACCACTGTTTAGCCCCTAAAGTGGATTAAAACAACCCCAAAAATTAAGTAATACAACTAAGACTAGCTATAAAATAGGCTAATAACTATATTCATGCTACTATACACCACCAGCAAATTGAAATAAAACTACGACTAGATGTATATAAATATATCACAGATCAGATATCACAGTTCGTAGATATTGTACAAGTACACATGTATTTGTTAAGAAACCTATTCAGCATTTAGGGTGGTTGATATGGGTATAAATGCAATGGAGGGATCTAGTCGGTTGTTGTCAGCATTGTCAGCAAACTTAGGAGGCCCACGGATCGCCCGCCGTGTCCAACCAATCTGAATCTTTACTAAGGGATTGACTATTTGATGATATGTATTTTCGAAATACGATCGTAACGAGCATCCTAACCCTTGATCTAAGCAATAAACTGATCTAAATAAAATCTATTTGAGTGGTTGTAGGAGATCCTATTCTAGCTTACTCCATTACAGGGGATGTAATCAATAGGGAATAATGCTGGAATACATAGCATTTTTCAGTCAAGTGAAACCATCTTTCTATCGAATGAAACTTCGCACCGACCAAATGAAACCTTGTTCCAATCAAATTAAACCTCCTACGTACCAAATGAAACCATGTACCAATCAAATGAATCCTCTTTTCAACCAAATGAAACTTTTTTTCAAACAAATGAAACTTTTCGGTCCACCATATTGCTGATCACCGCGACAGACTGCTCCAACTGCTGCTGCAGCTTCTGGACACGCGCTTCACAAAATTAATTTGCCTCTGTATTAACTTGCTTAGCAAAAATCTGAAATAAAATTTAATTTTTCTCTGGATGATTCGTATAAGAAGAAAGAAATTTGATTGAAATAAGGTTCCATTTGTTTGAAAAAAGTTTAATTTGGTTGAAAAGAGGTTTCATTTGATTGGAACGAGTTTTTATTTGTCTGAAAGATGCTATTTATACCCATTCACTTACCAAGTTTGGACGAATTCGGACCAACAGATGATAAAAAATCAAGCCTTCTAGAAGCTAATCCTCACAATCCTTGAAGATTTCATCAAAATCGGTTCATTAGCCTCGGAGTTTTGCCTGTGTCAATCGATAGATGGTTATTACTTCACCAATCGCAATATAGGGAATTTTCCTAAAACTATCCACCGGGTTTAAACGAAATAGGACAAACAGATGAGAAATCAATTTTATGAAAAACTCACGTTAGCGCATGCGTACAGGCTACTGATGATCCGACGGTATTGAAAATTATAGGAGACCGTTTAGGAGCTAACCCGCACAATTCTTGAAAATTTCATCGAAATTGGACTGAAACTTGGTATAGTTTCTGGTGTGACAAGGATTTACCACAGACATACTGACAGACACGGAAACCAAAAGCTCTGAAACGCAAAAAGCAAGTGGAAATTTTGATTTTGGAGTGCAAAAATAACGACTTCTTTCACGGACACAAAGCTTCCCTACCTTCGGTAGTGAGAAAGCAAAATAATACTTAATACATAGATACATACCAAAACGCCTAATCGAACATATTAAGGAACTTGTGAAGAAGTACCGAGCGCTTGTAGGTATGACGAAAGATTAGCATTCGATTTATTGAGCCTCATTGTCCATGAATCAAACAAAACGATTGAAAACAATACACCGAAATATCAATTATTTTCGAAACTTTTCGATATTTCGATTTTTTAATATTTCAGCTCGTGAATAGTTAAACCCCGCGTAGGGCCCTTTAGGTTTGAACGGTAGTGATTCCGATGATACTGGCATCCTCCCGGCTGACATATGACGTTTGAGCCAAATTTAATAAAGTTTGGTTCCGCAGTTTCGGAGAAAAGGTTCGGAAGGCTTTTTTTTTTTTTTAAATTAAAAAAGTAAATTAAATTAAGGAAGGATTTTTTTAAATTAAATTTTTGGATTCTTCGCTTCTTGAAACTAAAACCAACAAAGTTTGCGGGAGGGGGGGGGTTAAAATTTGTTTTTATGGTCGGTTACAAAGGTTCATCATTGAATCATAATTCGTTAAGAATCCTTTGCGAGTTAAGACGATCCTATAGTATTAATATTTCTTCTAGTTGAGGTGGGGCTTAAATCATTAAATAAATAAAAAATAATAATAATATCAAGTTTGTTTTTTATCTATTTATTTGGTATCTCGGTATTAAAATCTATTCCAATTACATTTATAAAAATTACAAAAAGAAAATGGTCTGGATAGTTACTGGTTAGGAAAACAATATAGCATTTACGAGTACGAATTGATAAACTCTTTAAAGGTAATTTAAACCCTCTACAAATTTATTTTAACTCTTTACAAAATTATTTAAACACTATAGAATTTTATTTAAACCTCTATATTTATTCGTATTCATTAGAACAAAAACGTCTGAAGTTCACTTGTTCAAGACAAACGGCAATAATATTACTAACGGAAGAGGATCGAGTTCTACGTACCAGTAGGTTCGTGATATTCCTTCTGAATAATTAGACCAATTCTTAATAACTTCTCCCTCGTACCTAATTTTACTGAGCTTAAAATCTTCGTAGAAAAAAAGTATATATATACGATTAGAAAACAAATGATAAAAAACTCACAGAGCTGGACGTCCCACTTGCCGCTTTTTCAACATATATATATAAGGAAAAGAGTTAACATCCAGGTCTCCGAGTGTCTCAAAACGGATTTCCATGAAGGAAATTTTTAAAATAGTTATTTAAACATTTTGGGAGTCATTACGATAGCTTCATTTTCTTAAAAAATTCGCTATAACTAAATTTCAATTGAACAAAAAACACTATACAGTGTAAACGAAAAAGTAATCAAGCTTGCTCATATAGATCTGGTCCGTAAGGCAAAACAGGAAACACACACACACACTTTGTATATCTTGAGATCTTCATAATTCATAATTGGTATTATCTCATTTTACCTTCTCGTGTTTCTCACAGGTTTCATATAACAGCTATTCCTTTCATTTTTGGATTTCCAGTTTGTCCGTTTCACACGAACTCATGTCTGTAATCTTTTCATAATCCGCCGCTAGTATTCAGGTGCTAATGGAAGTTGTTAGCTAATTGAATGAATCAATCTTGTACTTGTATAGCAGAACTGTTGAATGATTGCCATAACTAGCCGTAAGCCACGATTGACTTTTCGTGAGTTGTATTCGTTTAGCAGAAAGCAGGTATGAATGAATTTGTGTGGTCGTAGAATCGACTTTTGGAATACCCAAAGTAAGTAGTTACTCAAAGGTAAAAGTTCCAGTCATGCAGCATGACCGTATGAGCAAATTTTGTAAATGATCGTATTTATTAAATTGTATCAACATCGGCACCTTTAGTAGTTAATGAATTAACACAGCAAGTTAGGTGAACTTTTTCGAAGCTGTAATATCGGATTTTCATTTCTTACCGAGTCGACAGATTTATTGTATTTGTGTTGTATGTCAAGATGGTTCCTTGATCACCAAAACAGACTCAATACCAGTCTCTTGTATAATTCAGTACATTGGACTTAATCTTGACTCATTCTTGAATTATTCGGTACATTTGACTTAATGGTATTTCCCTATTGTGAAGAATGTTGCACAATTTGCGGAGTTAACGTATTCTGGTCAACAGATTCATTGTATTTGTATTGTATGTCAAAGTGGTTCCGTGATAAATCAAAATAGGCTAACTACGAGTGTCTATTATTCGGTACATTTGTCTTAATGATATTTTCCTATTCTGGAGAAGATAGTACAATTAAGTTATTCCGAGTTAACGTATTCCTGCGACAATTTGCCGAGTTAACGTATTCTGGTCAACAGATTTATTGTATCTGTGTTGTATGTCAAGATGGTTCCTTGATTTATCAAAATGAGCCCCATAGGAGTGTCTTGCTTAATTCGGTACATTTGACTCAATGATATTTTCCTATTCTGGAGAATGTTGCACAATTTGCCGAAATAACGTATTCTGGTCAACAGATTCATTGTATTTGTGTCGTATGCCAAGGTGATTCCGTGATGGACCAAAATAGGCCCCATAGGAGTGTCTTGCTTAATTCGGTACATTTGACTCAATGATATTTTCGTATTCTGGAGAATGTTGCACAATTTGCCGAGTTAACGTATTCTGGTCAACAGATTTGTTGTATTTGTGTTGTATGTCAAGATGGTTCTTTGATGCATCAAAATAGGCTCAAAACGAGTGTCTTGCTTAATTCGGTACATTTGACTCAATGATATTTTCGTATTCTGGAGAATGTTGCACAATTTGCCGAGTTAACGTAATATTGCCGACAGATTTATTGTATTTGTGTTGTATGTCGAGATGGTTCCTTGATGTATCAAAATGGGCCCCATAAGAATTCGGTACATTTGACTCAATGATATTTTCGTATTCTGGAGAATGTTGCACAATTTGCTGAGTTAACTTATTCTGGTCAACAGATTTATTGTATCTGTGTTGTATGTCGAGATGGTTCCTTGATGTATCAAAATGGGCCCCATAGGAGTGTCTTGCTAAATTCGGTACATTTGACTCAATGATATTTTCGTATTCTGGAGAATGTTGCACAATTTGCCGAGTTAACGTATTCTGGTCAAAAGATTTATTGAATTTGTGTTGTATGTCAAGATGGTTCCTTGATGCATCAAAAAAGGTTCAATACGAGTGTCTTGTACAATTCGGTTCATTTGACTCAATGATATTTTCCTATTCTGGAGAATGTCGCACAATTTGCCGAAATAACGTATTCTGGTCAACAGATTTATTGTATCTGTGTTGTAAGTCAAGATGGATCCTTGATGTATCAAAATGGGCCCCATAGGAGTGTCTTGCTTAATTCGGTACATTTGACTCAATGGTATTTCCCTATTCCTGAGAATGTTGCACAATTTGCCGAGTTAACATATTCTGGTCGACAGATTTATTGTATCTGTGTTGTATGTCAAGATGGCTCCTTGATGTATTAAAATGGGCCCCATAGGGTTGTCTTGCTTAATTCGGTACATTTGACTCAATGATATTTTCGTATTCTGGAGAATGTTGCACAATTTGCCGAGTTAACGTATACTGGTCAACAGATTTGATGCACCAAAAAAAGGTTCAATACGAGTGTCTTGTACAATTCGGTACATTTGACTCAATGATATTTTCGTATTCTGGAGAATGTTGCACAATTTGCCGAGTTAACGTTTTCTGGTCAACAGATTTATTGTAGGTATCTGTGTTGTATGTCAAGATGGTTCCTTGATGTATCAAAATGGGCCCAATACGAGTCTCTCGTATAATTCGGAACATTTGACTCAATGGTATTTCCCAATTCTGAAGAATGTAGCACAATTTGCCGAGTTAACGTATTCTGGTCAACAGATTTATTGTATCTGTGTTGTATGTCAAGATGGTTCCTTGATGTATCAAAATGGGCCCCATAGGAGTGTCTTGCTTAATTCGGTACATTTGACTCAATGATATTTTCGTATTCTGGAGAATGTTGCACAATTTGCCGAGTTAACGTATTCTGGTCAACAGATTTGTTGTATTTGTGTTGTATGTCAAGATGGTTCTTTGATGCATCAAAATAGGCTCAAAACGAGTGTGTTGCTTAATTCGGTACATTTGACTCAATGATATTACCCTATTCCGGAGAATGTTGCACAATTTGCCGAGTTAATGTATTGTGGTCAACAGATTTATTGTATCTGTGTTGTAAGTCAAGATGGATCCTTGATGTATCAAAATGGGCCCCATAGGAGTGTCTCGTTTAATTCGGTACATTTGACTCAATGATATTTTCGTATTCTGGAGAATGTTGCACAATTTGCCGAGTTCACGTATTGTGGTCAACAGATTCATTGTATTTGTGTTGTACGTCAAGATGGTTCCTTGGTGTATCAAAATGGGCCCCATAGGAGTGTCTTGCTTAATTCGGTACATTTGACTCAATGATATTTTCGTATTCTGGAGAATGTTGCACAATTTGCCGAGTTAACGTTTTCTGGTCAACAGATTTATTGTATCTGTGTTGTATGTCAAGATGGTTCCTTGCTGTATCAAAATGGGCCCCATAGGAGTGTCTTGCTTAATTCGGTACATTTGACTCAATGATATTTTCCTATTCTGGAGAATGTTGCACAATTTGCCGAAATAACGTATTCTGGTCAACAGATTCATTGTATTTGTGTCGTATGCCAAGGTGGTTCCGGGATGTATCAAAATAGGCTCAATACGAGTGTCTTGCATAATTCGGTACATTTGACTCAGCGATATTATTTTCCTATTCTGGAGAAGGTTGCACAATTCGCCGAGCTAACGGGAATTCGTTCCTCGAAGTGTTTACTCAGTGATAAGTAACCTTTAGGTGTTATCATATTTTCCAATTTCCGTGTTGCTTCAAGGGGCGATCACAAGCCAGGAAGACATCAAGTCGTTTCAACAGCCATTTGCCGCGTAATGAGTATTTAACTGGTGGGATTGAGTCATAGGCGTGGAGAAGTACAATTATCTCAAACAGAATTATTATTCGTGAGAATGTTCGCTTGACCGAGGATTTCTCAAGCCGTGAAGGATAGTTATCATAGTTTCACAATACGAATTCAATTCACCCACCCACACACCTATTCTGCAAAATACTGAGATGTGATTCGATAGAGTTGCTATTGAATGAGCAACAATAATTATAACGTCAATCCGAGCTCGGGGCTGTTGTAGGAGTGAACCTAATCTTCTAATATATAAAATTCTCGTGTCACAGTTTTCGTTGCCATACTCCTCCGAAACGGCTTGACCGATTTTGATGAAATTTTTTGTGCTTATCCGGTATCTATGAGAATCGGCCAACATCTATTTTTCATAAAGCTATTGAAACCACCCCTAAATTTTTTTATTTTATTTTTTAGACAAAATTTTTAATTTCTATTTTAATTAACGTCTGCCAAGTTGAGTGGGCAGTATAACTTCCTCAAGCGAGCGAAGCGAGCAGCATCCCCCACAGAAGTTAAACCTACCCTTAGAGATCTACCGTTTGCGAGCGAAGCGAGCAACATCCCCTACATGTTTCAATTGTAATACATTCCATGTCTGAAAGCGAATTCTAGAGTTTGCGAGCGAAGCGAGCAACATTCCCTACATCCCTATATGCCACACTTTGCGAGCGAAGCGAGCAATTTAATGGGGGGTCCGGGGGGCTTGCCCCCGGCTGGACGTGGAGGCGAGCGGAGCGAGCTATATATATATATATATATATATATATATATATATAGGGGTATATCTTTAGACGATAACTCTCCTAAGAATTGAGATACAAATTCCGTTCCCAAAAATTATGATGAGTTCTTTGGCCAAAACTTTTTGAGCACATCAAATCAAAATTCAAATGTTAAAAATGTGCTGAAAAATCCTTTAACAAACTGCAAAAACCGGCTAAAAATCGTTAAATCCATTACTCAAATAAAGTTTATTAACTATAAAATAGAACATTCAAACACTCATGATGTACAAAATTATGCTGAAAATTTTACATGAATTTCTTCAATATTTGTTGAAAAACTATAAAAACTGAAGAAGAAAAAAAAAAAAAAAACGAAAAATCCAAAATCACTTTTTGAATAACGGACTCTAATTTAGAATACGTTTTTTGCTTGGAAATAATAGTTGAAAATTTCTTCGCAATCAAAAAGCTCAAATTTCAAATCAATTTAACATTACACAATTTAATAATGATTTACGAAAATTCGCTCATACGATCATGCTGCATGACTGGAACTTTGTTTGAAAATTTATTGTCGTCATGGAAATCTATGAATGAGTTTCCATGGAGGCAATTCTGGAATGTCTCAAAATAAAAGTTGGAATTTCAACACGTTTACATAATTATATTATGTATCTGTGTTATTCCGGATCATATAATTCCATAAAATTGAGTATGAAAAATAAATGCGAGTATTTATATGTAGTTTATCGGAGAGTACTGCTTTTGTGCACAACAATGTGTAAAAATCATATTTGAATTGAAATGGAATTGAAACGAAGTTTGTTCTCCAGAAAAGTGGACATCGAGAAGGTTCACATTTCTCTGGAAAAGGTTCCAGTCATGTAGCATGACCGTATGAGCGAATTCTCTGTAATTATGGTATTATGTTGTTAAATTGGTTTGATATTTGATCTCATAGATATGATTAACTATGAATCGTACAGCGAAAAAAAACTTGTTCTCAATAAAAATCTGCCTTTAAAACACAAATATTGGATTTCATGCTTTTTAGCGAATTTTTGAAGAAAATTAAGCTATTGCTCTCGCCTCAAAATTTGTAGAATGTGAATTTTTGAAAAAATTTTATGCAGAAATCCGTTTCAGGCTATTCTGAATCATATTCTGAAGTTTAACGCATTTTTTTTTATGTATGTATGTATGTATGTATGTATGTATGTATATATGTATGTGTCATTCCAGACGATAACTGTCCGTAGAATTGTGCTAGAATCTTCAAACAAATTTTAAAATGTTAAGAACACAAAACAAAAGTTCAAGTTCGATGGCCAGCATGATCGGATTACATCTTCGGGTTGAAATTTTCAAAAATGTAGTCAAAAATTTCAAAATAGCCTGTTTTTTGCGAATTTTTGTGCGAAATAATTTTTTCAGCATACTAACATGTGTTATATTTGGAATCAGCGTAAAATTTCCTATAAGAATATGTATCAAGTTTTCAAAAATTTCAAAGTTGAAAAATCAGTCAAAAATCGAAATAATGCCGTTAAGATAGGATATTGTTAAGATTTCAACTGCCTTCAATACTGACCACATTGGACATCGAAATCTATGAATATTTACCTACATTTGTCTTTAAATCTACAAGATTAGTTTAATAATAATAAAGTATGAGTACCTCCCAATTATTTTTAATAATTTGATTCCATGTTTGTCTATCAAAATCGTAAACTAAAATTTCTCTACACGATCAATAGCGACTGAAATGTCGATTTCTTCAAAAATTCGCTCATGTGGTCATGCTGCATGACTGGACTTTTAAGAAGTTTTTAATTGATTTTTCAGCGTAAGTATTTCAATAATTTTCTGTACATTTTCAGCATGATTTTGTGCGTGAATTGTTTAATGTTCAAGTTTACAGTTAATACAGTTATTTTCAGTAATATTCTGCTTTAATAAAAGATAAATCAGCCGTTTTTGTTATTTTTAGTGATTTTTCCAGCTGATTTTTTGAAATTCCACCTAAGTACTTTTTGTACCCAAAAAGTACTGCCCAATAAACTCATCCTTTTTTTTAGAATACTTGATTTTCAGACGACAAAATGGATTTTTATCTCAATTTTAAGACATTTACGATAAAGACTGTACCATTCACAGTAGGTACCTATTGCGGAACGAACAAGTTTACAATATGCTAAAGAGGAACTCATGTTGTTCCTGGAAGTCAGGCCGTTGATTTTTACTGCCTGTCCACCTACTCTTTAAGGTCAACCGGTATATAATTCAGGAGGTTACCACTGTTGAGTTTCTCTAAAGAACAGGGAAATTCATTCGAAACCAGAACATATGCACTCAATTTGAGTCGCATCATCGTCATAAAGGACAGGAGATTAATATAATATTGACTTAATAAGATATTGGTTACCTACTGTTTAATTGTTCAAATATTTCCTCAGATCTTCAGTCAATTCGGAAAACCATAGCGGTTGCCACGAACAAAAGGTTATTTCTTACATTAACAGGAAATAACCTAAGTTAACAATAATACCGCATGAACAGACCCCTTTTATACCCAGAGAAGACATCTGCTTGTTGAAGAGGAACTGTTGTTATAACATGAAAGAATTGCATCAAGTCTCATTCAAAGCTTCGATTACATAATTAGGTGGCCAAAAAGCAATACGCAAATTGAAGATTTTGTGGATCAATGCATGCCAACTTCTGCAAAGTTATATGTAGGGTATACACCTACATCTATCCCTCAGAAGACATAGGATATCATCCTCATTGGTTTTTGGTTTATTATTTTCAATAATGAACCGTTGTATTTGACCATGAAATTTTTAAACCCCCCCTCCTCTCAAAATTTATTGCTTTACGTTTCAAGATGCGTAGAATCATAAAGTCTAATTTAAAAAAAATCCGTCTGTCCGCCGTACTTACTCCGACCAGAGCCTCTGAAACTACTGGACCAAATTTTACGAAATTTGGCTCTAAATCATAAATCGGCCAGGAAAGTAACGGTAACATCGGCATCAGTTTTTGTCAACCCTAAAGGTTAAGTAATTAAGGGCACTTGGTACCCCCCCAAAAATGGCAAAATCCGTGATCTCGGCACTCGTTGGGCCGATTTCGATGATCTTTTTTTTTAACTGATAGATCTACTAAATATCAATCTGCGGAATCAGATTGAAAAAATATTAATTTGCCGCATTACAATATCGAAGCCAATTTCGAAAATATCGGGTGGTATTTCAGGTAACTTCGATTATCTGTCCCGTAATTACAATAACTTATTTCGATAAACTATTCCCGCAGATTTTTGCAGTAGGTTGAGAGGTAACTTTCTAAAGAAAGAAAAATGAATTCGGTTCAGTAGATCCCAAGATATAGGGACAGATTCGCAAAAATATGCTACTTTTCAGGAGAGGCGAAAAACGAATAAGTAACGATATGCGCGCTTCTGCGACGTTTTGGTGAACTAAGATGACTTGAATATGTGTAAATGAGTTAGTAACCTCAATGACTTCACACAGTCAGAGCATAATACCAACGAACCAACCAACCAGAATGATAAGATGATAACAATGATAAAATTGGTTGGCTGAATTTGAAGAAGCAGGGGCGGCCGACTATGACGCGGGCAACTTCTAAGCTGATTTATGAGACTTTTCAATTTTGTAAATATTACATGTAATATATTATCTTGTTCAGGAATGAATCTAGTTTTATTTAAGACCAAAAAAAAAAAAAAAAGTTGAAAAATTTGTTTTGGGGTACCAAGTGTCCTTAAGGGAATTGAAATCGAGATTTCGAAAACTTCTAAGGTAACAGTTATGATTTTTTTCTTGTCAATGATGAATATAATACCAAAGAATCGATTAAAACCAACGCTGTACGTTGAACCGTTCACTTTCCCTAAGGGCTAGAACTTCAAAAAACCGCTTCGGACTTCCAGGCGCGAAACATAGAGAAATGATACGCTGCTAACATACGGGCGATCTTAGCTCAGCGGTTCTCTAACTCGATTTTGAGGGCAGCACACTGGCCGTAATTCCAACCGAGGGCAGTTCGTATCCCAGCGGAGACAATAGATTTTTTAAATTCTTTTTTGTACGAGTAATTAGTTTAAAATCCCTGCTAGTCAGACTTTTTTCGCTCAGTGCTACAACTAATGGCTCTATTAAAGTATTGAGGACGCTGTTTTCTCGATTTGACACACCGAACATGGTTACTTCAAAAAGACACCTGTATTAAAGTCAAATTAAAACTAATACAAGATGAATTCCACAATAACCGAACACCTTAACACCATAATGCAACGTCACAAATTTTGAGCTATTTCTGGCTGCCAAATTATAGATCATGTTTCTTAAAACTCAGGAAGGAGTATGCGCATATAAGCTTCTGATACGAAAGAAATGAAACATGAGTAAATAAACGTCCTATTTTAGCACTAGTTAGTAGACGTAGTTTAGGACTAGGACGGTCTAAAACGTAACAGATTTGTGGGAATTCTGACTGGGGGGGGGGTTATATCCATTAGTGAAGTCAAATATGACCACTAGCGCCTGAAACATTGCGAGACCCGGAGAGGAAATCCACAACCCAAACTTGCCCCGAATTTTCATATAAATACAAACTCACACGAGAGTACCATCCCTCTATGGTGACACATTTATTTGTGAGTTTCAACGCCATCTTCTCGGATGGGTTTCATGGGATTTCCAGCGCAATAATAAAGTTTTACCATTCAATTTTAGCATAATGCAGGATAACAATAAAATAGAAACACTTAGAATCCATCCTTCAACTCCCCTACAATTACGAGCGTATTGCAACAATTGGATTTTGAGGAACAGGTCTTTCGAAAAATCACATTTGTGCATGTTGCACACGTTAAAATTGATTCAATAGTCATTGATAGAACTAATTTCAAAAACGATTTTGAGGCTAAGTGTTGTACAATCTCTGATAAATTACATCGAATTGTTTGCTAATTACGAGGATTAGTGGTAATTGAATCTGATAGAGATAGACAGACATCCAAGCTAGATTACAAATCCTGGTAAATTAAATCACATCTTTCGCAAGATTTACAAGGATTAGTATGATTGAATCTGGCAGAGAAGAACAGCACCCAACTAAATTTGTCCAGGACGATCTAAAACGTAAAATACTCCAGAAAATTACGATTTCGGAGGTGTTAAGTATCTACGTACCTCATAAAACCAAATACGACCACAAGCATTTGTTTTCCTTGAAAGATTGGGAGAGAAAATGTCGCAACCTAAACTTGCCCAAACTTACTCACACGAGAGGATGGTTACTCTATGATCATACATTTAGAGAATTCCGGGTTTCATCGCCACTCACTTGGATGGGCTTTCTGGGTGAACAAAGGTTTTTATTTTTCAATTTTACCATAATGTAGGATAACAATGAAATGTTCGCGGTGCCTTAACAAAGCTCACATTCCTGGAATGCCTTGCCTAACAATCCGAACCAATTGGTAAAAACGGTAGAAGGATTATGACAACATGTGTGAACAAATGGAGTGTAAATTCATAAGAGATGAATCATAACCAAATGGGAAACGGATAACTCGACTGGAAATTACTTTTGTTTCCTGCAGTTAGAGTATGCAAATGAAACGAATCCATCAGCGGTAGTCATGATTGCTGAGTTCTGTCTTTCCCACCAACATTCGAATTTGATTGATCACATTATAACCCCACGCAATCGATCACACGAGACACTAATCGACATTTCTCTACATCCTTGCTGCACTCCGTAAGGTGCCCCTCGGGCACAATATTGTGTCAATTAATGAATCGGTGTAATTTATTACACAAAGGTTTATTTTTTGGTGCTCGTGATCATAGGTGATCATAGTTGATATATCGCAACTATGAAGACCCAAAGGGAGCCGTTATTGAAAAAAAACTAAGCTTGGTGTGTTTACGTGTTTAGTGCTATAACTATAGACACCTGCTAGAGCAATTATAGGGTGGTAGGACGTAAAGGTACTACCTATTTTCCTCTGTGATACCTAGTAATTAGCACAACACGGCCGATTTTTTAAATTCCAACTGATATTTAATTTCCATTCGATGGAATCTTGAACATACCAGAGTGGACCTTAGAACTAGGTATTTATTTATTTAATGTATGTGAACATGTATGTTCCTTACATTCGAGTACTCTTTACAAAAAATACATAATTGAAGCAGTTGTAGTGTAAACATCATTAAAGTAGTGTTTTCAATACCCAGTTGAATCAACTATAAGAGTACAAAATTTAGAAATTGATCGTGGTGTCCATGATTTACTCACAATTAATGTTAATCTATTCAGTATTACAGCATTAGTAGAAATTTCAAATATTTTATAAATTACAAATTAATATAACATTCATTATTAATTCAGCTAATTCTCTTTACCTTATAAATATTGGAAACAACAATAAAATAAAACATATAATGAAATTCATAAATCATTTCAAAAACATTCAAGCAGTTAACATAGGCAGTACCAGTATATGAAAGCGAGTTAATCCTTCAGTCAAACAAACGTAAATTTCTCAGTTTGCAAACTTCGCTTAAGAAGAAATATAACCTTTTTAGGTCGAATTCACTTGGTACTGATACAAAATTTATCAAGTTTCTGGTACCCCCACCAAGTCCGAGATATATCTTTTCCTGATCCAGTTATACATAGGACACTCAAATACTAGAAAATATCGCATCAACATCTTCATTTTTAAGTTAGATTTCAGCATCCTCTACACGTTTATGAGTGAGCATTTTGAGATTTTCACAATCCAAAGTTAGTACTTGTTGCACTCCACATATTATAAGAAGTTCCTTAAGTTGAGTCGGCCAATTAAATCTTATAGAATTATTGTTGGTAGGTACCTACTGTAAGTAAATCTTTCCTCCTATATTTTTTCGTTTATTGAACGGACATTTAGGTTAGGTACCTATTGAAACTCGTCCTCTCGTCACTACTTTTATCGTACCTAAGCTAGTTCGACCCCGATCGGTTGTTGACTCAGTTCCAAACAAACAGCTCTGGGGCGCTCTATGGTCTGTTGGAACACGGAGCTCTCAACCCCATAACCTTGTTGGAACGCAATTTCGAGCTCTGAGCTCCTCTAGGGTGCCCTTTTGTCCTAGTTGGAACAAAGCGAGGACGGGTCTCAAAAAACGATGTAATAAATGATCAGTTTTTTTTTTAAAGGCCCTTAAATTTATCCCGCTTGTGGCTGCCACTTTTAGAGCCATCGCAGCGCCGCCAATGGTAATATTGAAATCGCCAATAGCCATATTTTGAGATTTAGCATGTATATATGTGGGAGCTGGATTTGAAGAACAAATGGATTGGAGAGGTTCTCGGTTGCCCAGCGAGAGCGCAGCAAAGCATGATTATTGTTGATGTTGGTAGCTAGGAGATCTCAAGAATAATAACTGGTCCGGTGTTCCGAAATCATTGAGGACTGAGAGTTCGCGTAATAAAGTGTTTAAGTAGAATGAACAATACTGTGTAGATTATTATGGTGCTACCTGATGACAACCAGGATCCAAAATCAGAAGTGGGATACGATGCGACGCCCAGAAAGAGAAAAATAAACTTGCCGACACTGGTATCCCAACTTGAGTTACAAAGTCATACCTACCATGCATAACCTCATAATGTGAATGTTTTTCAAACCAAATGATAATCAATTCACGCTTCCTAAATTCAACCGAGAGGGGGAAGGATTGGATCCTAAATCGTAGATTAGTACGGTGGAATGTTGTTTAACGGTGGACAAGCGCATGGAACCGGGAAAGGTTATCCTTAAGTAAAGCTATGGAAGGAGGACATGCATTTCGGCTGACAAGTTTGGGAATGGCCTGCTACCAATGCTAAGGGAAAGGACTCATACCTTTTCGTTGCCCTTTGAAGAAATTTGATTTTGGAAGCAGAGAAACAAGACCTAGTAAAAATGAGTTGCTGACTGAAAAAAATGTTTCCCTTTGCCCTGTGAACCCTGTTGGAGAACTCACCAACAATGGTAAGCATTTTGTCGATTATTTTGATAGAGGTTCAAAGAATTCTCTTCTAGTAGAATATCTCTGCCCAAAATTTCGTGGTCAAACTCTTTCAACTGAGATTTTACTGACTAGTTTGGGTTCTTCTGCTATTAAATGCACTTGTAAGCTTTAAGTGCAAGCACAAATAGATGGGTTTGGCTTGCTTTTTGTTCCAGATAGTACCAAATAATTCCATGACTTTTCCTATAATCATTGGTAGAGAAATATTGAATCCAGAGATGCTTATGTTAATAACTGACAAAATACATTTGAACCTACACTCTAGCCAACAAAATAATAGATATCGAAGTTAAGGTCAGGGCAAATTCAGTGTGGTTATTGCTGATGCTGATCAGCCACAAATGCTAATCCGTGAGCTTGAGTTCTTTGCAGAAATTTCAGAGGCATTTTCAGAAATATGTGGTTTTGTCCATTGACGTCAAACCAAAATTATTATTATAATTACCGCAGTATTATCAGATTATTATTACCACAGTATCATCAGATTAGCTTCTTGCTGTGCAGCAGCGTGTTTCCATTGTACCTAGAAGAAATAGTCACTAAATTGAAAGGAAAAGATCTCGATGAATAAATTCTAGTTATCTACGATATCCAGTTTGGTATCCTTTGTTGTAGGAAACGTTGGAAACAATGTACAACCATTATTGGTTTGAACCCATATCAAAGTGGGTTCAGAAACGGCGAAGCGCGATTCTAGTAAAATACAAATTGTATTACATCCCATCTCCAAAGCGACTATGCCATTAAAGACTGTTCATTTGGATAACACAGGAAAATCGAGTGGAATGAGGGACACACTTATATTTGTGTTGTCGATTCCTCTACCAAATATTGTCTTGTATCACTTACTCATAAATAAACTTTAGGCAGCTAACGCTATAAATGCACTGTTCGTGTGTAAATGCTGAGTTCACGTAATAAAGTGTTTAACTAGAATGAACAATACTGTGTAGATTATTATGGTGCTACCTGAGGACAACCAGGATCCAAAACATAAACATATTAGGTACTGTTCTATTTTTTATTCAATAGTTTTTTTAATTATTCATTTTCTCTTGAAGTACTACTTTTCCTCCTCTTCGCAACCAGTTGAGTACCACTGGTATAAGTCATCATAAACCGATTCAACAGGCGCTTCGTGAGCGATCCGAGATGCACAGTCACGTTCGCGTTCCTACCTGTCGTGGCCCCTTGACCACGTCCACCCGAGTCCTCCAGAACAAGTGCCTATTATTACAGGAGTCAGCACAAGGGCTGACAAGTCCGTGCTTGAAGTCGGGTGTATTAGAGTGATTAGTCGACCCGGAGCACTGCTGAGGTGAGTTGCCCTCTTCACATTATTGGCCCGTGACGAGCAAGGACGCGGGCCTCCCGACAGTGTTCCAGTCCGTTGCAGCTCACCGGCTTGACAACACTAAATTATAACTTCATATTCAATGGGAGAACCTTTGTTTGATGGACTCCTGACAACTTCTACATTGAAAACTCTAAAAACTACCACGATATTGCTTACGTAAAAAAAGTGAGAATGTCTTATCAGATTGAAACAAAGTAAAACCTGTCTAGTTTGCTTGATGAAAGGATTCAACAGGATTGAAAGCTGTTATAACTGGTTTCTTCCTGCTACGCTCGGAGCAGCATTGCTTGTAACAATATTTGAAGGTCACCAGGGCCACCCAACACATTTGATTGGTTTCTTGTTGCATCGTTTATAGGCGGAGGTGGGGCAGCTCTAACAATGAGGCAGTTTTGACCACTTCTTGTATTGGGTGGTAGTTTGAATTTAGGCACCAAGAGTCCAACTTTATTGTGAAGGCAGTTGATTTGTACGTGTAGCAGTGAAAATAGCCATTTTTCTGTCCTCATTATACCCTGAAGGTGATGTTTCAGTTTTCTGACAACAAGGTAATTCATCACCGACATTTGTCGTTAAAAGCTTTGGCAGAAGCCATTATTGTGCTATTACGCTTCATTTTTCGAAAACTGTTTTTCGAAAAACATATTGAAACAAAGTAAAACCTTATAGTTATTTCGCCTGTCTAGTTTGCTTTATGGAAGGATTCAACAGCATTGAAAGCTGTTATTTTAACTGGTTTCTTCCTGGTACGATCGGAGCAGCATTGCTTGTAACAATATTTTAAAGTCACCAGGGCCCATCAACACATTTGATTGGTTTCTTGTTGCAATGAACGAGACGTTTGCGAACAATCAAATTGAGACAGGAGACTCTTGACCCTGACTTGCTTTTTAGTTCGACTACCCACTGCGTGGCATTCCTAGCGCTTCAGTCGCCATGACATTTTACACAGATCAGTTTTCTGCTTAGATTAGTGGTCTGGATGCTCGCTACGCTCGTATATCAAAAATACATAACATCAAGTAGTCAATCCCTTAGTAAGAATTTAGACTAGTTGGTCAGGGTCTAGAGTCTCGTGACTCAAAGTGATTGTTCGCGAACGTCTTGTCATTGTTTACACCGTCGCATCGCAGGAAATTATTGCAGTATTTTCGCATTCTCACTGCTGAAAGCTGGGTAACTTTGAGTTCGTGCAAGAAGTTCCTAAAATGTTTGCCATCCAAAATCAAAAATTCCACTTGCATTTGGCGTTTTAGAGCTTGCTGATCAGTTTTGACTCATGGTCTCTTTGTGTGATTCTGTGCCAATTCTTTGTGTGAGTGATTCTGTGACGAGCAAGGACGCGGGCCTCACGACAGTGTGACAGTAAATTATAACTTCATATTCAATGGGAGAACCTTTGTTTGATGAACTCCTTTAAAAAAAAAAAAAAAAAAACCACGATGTTGCTTACATAAAAAAAGTGAGAATGTCTTATCAGATTGAAACAAAGTAAAACCTTATAGTTATTTCGCCTGTCTAGTTTGCTTGATGGAAGGATTCAACAGAATTGAAAGCTGTTATAACTGGTTTCTTCCTGGTACGATCGGAGCAGCAATGCTTGTAACAATATTTGAAGGTCACCAGGGCCACACCCAACGCATTTTATTGGTTTCTTGTTGCATTATTTATAGGGGAAGGTCTAACCATGGGGCAGTTTTGACCTCTTCTTGCATTCGGTGGTAGTTTGAATATTGGCGCCTAGAGTCCAACTATATTGTGAAGACAGTTGATTTGTAGGTGTAGTAGTGAAAATATCCATTTTTCAGTCCTCATTATGCGCTGGAGGTGATGTTTGAGTTTTTCTGACAGCAAGGTAATTCATCACCTACATTTAGCGTATTGCAGTATTTTTGCATCCTCACTACTGAAGGCTGGGTAACTTTGAGTTCGTGCAAGAAGTCCCTAAAATGTTTGCCATCCAAAATCAAAATTTTCACTTGCATTTGGCGTTTTAGAGCTTGCTAATCAATTTTGACCTCTTTGTCTCTTTGTGTGATTCTGTGCCGATTCCTTGTCATGTCCAAAACCACACCTACATTCATTTCGATTTTTCAGATGAAATTTTCAGATTGTGATGTCATGGCAGGGATTTTGCGGGTTAGCTTCTAGAAGGTTCCCTACACATTTCCTGTGAGATTAATAGTATCATATGCGCAAGAGTAAACATGAGTTTCCCGAAACATCGTGGTACAGCTAGAATGCACACCTACACATAGATTTCTCACAATCTATCATCAATCAGATATCGTTCAAAATCGTGAACGAGTTCCAATATCTGCTTTACAAGCAGATACCATGTTACATGGATACGTCTTTGATTTGGGATTTCATAACGGTTATCCTCGAGAGTTGTAAACAAATCCTTATAACTTTGGACAGTAGGCAACGAAATGTAGGATAAAGAATTTATTTTATTATTCTTGGAGGCACAAAAAGCATACTATAAATACTGTTAAAGTTATTTCTCCAATACAGACGCTATTTAGTTTCCGCCAAACGAAAATTGTTTATAGTCCAATCAACTTAGTTTAGGAATGTAGCCAGGTAGGTAAGGAGGGGGAAATTGGTAGCTTGAGATGTGAACATTTATCACATAAATCAAGCGCTTTCCAACGAGTGGCAAACGATTTCTGTGCTATGAAAACTGCGGAAGTTCCATTCCCCTAGCAACGGCTGGGTTGTACGTGAAAATCATTAACAATTGTGACATCAACTTTTGAGTGACGAAAATTTTTGGTTGACCCCCAGAGTAAAGACAAATCCATGTCAATTTGTAGTCTCGGTGTAGTATCTTTTAAATCTCGTTTGTTGTAGTAGCTATTGCGTTTGCACAAATCTAAACTTGGCTGTTACAGACGAAGCTTACTTCGTCCCCTATTTACCTGAGATGATGAATGCCGTTGGATTGATGATAGGGTCCGAGTAAGGGCATAGCGACTCTTTGAATTTCGTTATAAAAACGTTAAGTCCATATAATTTCAAGATACTAACTATAAACAGTTTCTCAGTAAGTATACATACCTACTCTTTACAGTTACGATCCCGCTAAAACGTTCTATATCTTCCTTATCAGCTCATACCTGTGATCATGTTTTGTGTACGAGGAAGATGCGAATATATACCCCAACCAACTTGTCTGACGTTTTTTCATTTATAGAAGCCTCAAAATGATTCTAGGCAACAATCACTATTCAGGAACAACTACTATTCAAGTATCAATTGAGAAAACCACCTTCCATGCGGATATAAGGTCAGACGACTTGGAGAGATAGCATGTAAATTGTGTGGTTGGAACTGCGAGGTCCATTTCAAAGCTGCCAATTACAAGACCACACAAGAAATCTGTCAGCACCAGTTTATTGTTCTTAGTCCTTTGGAAGTATCAAGGACAGACTGCTCACCTGTTCGCACCTCTTTCCCAATAGGCCCGTCGAGAAAAGCAACCAGTATTTTTTTTTTTTTTTTCTTATTTTATTCCAAGCCGCGCCTCCTGCTGCGATATAGAGACCGATTGGACAAGGCTGTCGAATATCAATCCAACACAATGATTTGTCGCTGTGCTGCTACCTATCTTGGTGGAATCGGCCCGTCTGCAGTTATCCAACTTGGGTCCCTCCCAAAGGGGTTGGCCAATCGCGTACGCTCGGCGCCGAGAGAATCAAAAACAATTCGTTCTCATTAAAATGTGCGGCTTGTCTTCTGAAAACGATGAGCCTTTCCAGCTCCCAGACACAGACACGTGATAACGAACATTTGGAATGAGATAAAAAAAACGTGCAGACGGACGGGAAAGACCAAAATCGTTTCGTCAATTGCAACACAGAAACGTACGATGGTTAGTCTCCATAATTAAGAGGTCTCCCAAAAGATGTTTCTTGAAACACGACTAATTATTACATAAATGGTTAATGATTTTCTTCCTCTGCAGATAGCTGGGGCCTATTTCATTATACAACAAGTTACAAGCATATTTTATGTACAAGTTGTAAAAAATGAGTATACAAGCGTTTCATGAATACAAGTGTATACTTGTAATGCACTGTGAAAACTAACAAGTGCACAGGCGTATTTGGACAAGTTAAAAGTGTTGCCCCATAATTTTGAACAAGTCACTGTTTTACAGTTGTAAAAAATGGCCGATTTTTAAACTACGTCCGTTCACCTTTAAACTAGTTATTTTACAGCATTGTGAGTTGACAATGTTTCGGTGTAATATGTGGGAATCATCTCCTGCTGAAGAATACCGACAAGAAAGAAGCATTCAAGGTAGAAGACGACAAAGATGTTTTCGGCCACGAATAAACGCTCATTTCGTGGGTATTTTTGAGTTTAACGAGAGATTTAAAATGTCTTCCGAGACCCTTGAAAGATTCAAATGGTGCGTGACCCTGTGCAATTTTCCCTGATCTGGTATTGAGGATCTCCCCATTATTGAAGAACAAAGTGAAGTGTGAAGATCATCTCAAAGTTACTGATGACATTCCTAATCCAGCAACATTAAGACTTGATGAACTGATTAATCATTTCCGCTGAAAGAAGGAGAAAAATCCGATTATGCCAGCCATCAGAATAAGTTGAAATCAAATACACACTTTCTCCATTTTTCAGTTTATAGTTTGTCTGTCTTCCAATCATTACACCTTGTCATGTACGATAAACATCCTATCGTGTACTTAACACCGTTTTTATATTATGATTCGCTGACAAAACTTCAATTTCGGCATCCCACTTGACGATTTTCATTTCGTTGGTCCCCCCAAGCCATTTTCTTTTCTGCTACACTTGTAATCTTAGCTTCTACAAGTGTAGCTTTTCTACACTTGAGTCGTGCAGAAGCAAAATACTCCATGCGCCAAAAGTACAAAAGTTGAGACTGCTACGCCATTTTTTTCTATTTCGCGTCATCTACAGATGGTGTAACGGATTCGTTTCTAAACGCACTAAATCCAGCTCAAAAATGCGTTTGAAAAACTCTTTGTTCCAGAATGCTCCAAATCCCATGTTTTAGGTGTTCCAAACGCTTCAACTCCCTTACTGTTCCACTAATATCCTGCTATCTCGAACCGTATTTTGGTACAAAGTGCACCTACTCTCGTGATGGGTGTACTTTGCCCTTAAAAACCTAGTATTTTGCCGAAAACTTTAGTTTCTTTTCGTTGGCAACCTGTATAGGATTGGGAGAAGGGTTATTTCACGATTTGTGTTAAGTACAGACATGGCTGATATTGCCGAGAGTGGTGTTGCGTGGCTTCCGCGTAGCAAAGAAGCCTGCTAACTGGCATTTTAAATTTTTTCCTTCGAGGAGATTCATTCTTTCAAAAGGAAGAAATCATGCAGGTTTGATCCAAGGTGAAATAGCATATTCCATGGAACTGGGTTCTCCGCAATCTGTTATAAAAAGAGGTCAGCGTCTAGCCAATCTCCGCCTGCCAACCAAGCCTCATTCAGTTCCTATAAAACCTCTAAAAGCGAGAGATGTCAAGAAGTTGCTGGAGAAACATTATGGTGAACGGTGGGTGGAAATTTCATTGCAATTCTATGCAGAACTCTTCAATACCAACCTTCTGGATACTTCTGATCCACATGATGTTCTGGAAGAGGAGGTACAAAAAGTCGACGATCCTATTGGGTGATGAGGTGATGGAAAAATGGAAGGGAATTTCGTAATATGGAAAATAATACAAAAATTTTGTTTGAAATTTTTTAAATGCTTCTTGAAATAATCTGTGCCTACTAGTTTTTTGTTGTTGTCCTCCTTCGTTCTACTTTTCTGAAACTTTTAAATGTCTGCCTCATAATTTTTTTAAATGAAATACTTTTATGTATTTCAAATAAATTGGTTTTTTTATGCTTAAACCTAATCAGTCTGCAAATTTAGCATTTTATATCGGTCTGACCTAACTTGCTGCTGTTCCAGAATGCTCCTAATTCATTCGATGTTGATCCAAAATGCTCCAAATCCACAAAACCAAACCAATGTTAAATTCCTAATTTCCTGATAAACCATTCGGTTCTTTTGCAAAAGCGTCCACAGCCTACCTACTTACTTCACCCTGGACCAATTAAACCAAAAAACATTGTTATACAACGTCAGTAGGTTGAGCAGCAGTTTTTTATGTTTCCTGAAAATCGAGGTGCTTGGCGGATGGAGCATTTTGCTTTTGCACGACTCACTTGTACTCTTTGTTTTGGTGAAACACTTATTCTAGTTTACCATGCATTACAAGTACCTGTACTTGTAACTTGTTGTTTTATGAAATAGACATCTGGTCTACCTATAAAATACCTCTGTGATTAATTCACTAAATTCACCAAATTCATTACTTTAGAATAGTTAAAATCCTTTTAACACGATTGTACCACCAATGTAAGAACATCAGTATTCTTAACTATTCATTATATTTGTAAAAAATCAGTATTTTAACGGTAGGAAGTTCACCAATGCTCTGAATGGTGTCAATATCAATCGTGACTTAGTTTTAGCTAATCATGGACACATTTCAGCCACACAGTTAATCGCCGAGATAAATTTATGGTTGAAATGGGATTGAGCCGAATCAGCTATAGTACAGCACACTCCTACGCCTAAACATGGCTTTGCGATATATACTCGCGTTGCCAACGGGTTTTTATTTTGACACATGAACCCTTGAGAATGAATGAACGTTCAGCTTGAACTCATTCAATTCCTTGAAATTATATCCAATCAATTATATGAAATCAGATACTTCTATTTCGAAAGTTTTTATAATATTGATTGATTGATAATATTAACATCGATAAAAACATTTGCTTGAGAGGTCTTGATTTATCAAACATCATCACACAGTCTACAGATAGCGTTTATTTGTATTTACATATATATATACATATACATATATATATATATATATATATATATATATATTTATATATACTAGCTACTATATATACTATGTACTAGCTGACCCGGTGGACTTTGTCCCGCTTAACATGTTTTTTGTAACCATGACTGTACGAATAACGTTAAAATTAATAATACTATTGAAATTTATTATTATTTAATAAAACATTGAAATTAAATAATAAATAGTACTCGTAGAGGGTGAATTTGGAATGTTAGGGATTATAATTTTGATTCGCAATGGTGCAATTCATTTTGTAAACGATATATCTCAATCCTAAGCTGTAACTCTTGCTTTCCAGTTTCTTCCAATTCCCTTTGAGCAGACGCTATTAAGTCACTTGTAGGTGGCGTATTGCTTCCGAGACTGCAAGGCAGCGGAAGCTTTGTTTTCACTTTCGAAATGAAAAAAAAATTTTTTGCTCCAAAATCAAAATTTCCACTCGCATTTTGCGTTTCAGAGCCTCCTGAACAAATTTGGTTCCGTGTCTGTCTGTCTGTCTCTCGTCCACATTTCCTTGTAACAGCCATAACTTCCACAATTTTGATCCGATTTTAACAAAATCTTCAGGGATTGTGCGGGTTAAGCTCTAAATGGTCCCCTATCAACTTCATCATGATCGAATCAACGGTAGCTTTTGCGCAGGCGCTAACGTGAATTCCTTGTGACGGTCAAACTCGGTCAATGTTAACGGATTTCGGTCAGATTTTCAGGGATGATGTGGGTAAGGTCCCTTGAGGTCCCATAAGACAATCATCATAATTTCATTAGCGGTACGCTCTGCGCATGCGTGAACGAAATATTCTTGTTACGGTCCTTGCAACAGCCGTAATTTTCACAATTTTGATGCGATTTTCTTCAAATTTTTAGGGATCGTGCGGGTATAGCTCTACATGGTCCCCTATCAGTGCCGTCATGATCAAATCAACGGTAGCCTCTGCGCAGGCGCAAACAAAATTTTCTTGTTTCGGTCATAACTCAGGCAATTGTGAACGGATTTCGGTCAGATTTTCAGGGATGATGCAAGCAAGGTTTCTTGAGGTCCCGTATCACATTCTTCGCAATCATCAGCAGCGGTACGCTAGGCGCATGCGCGAAAGTGATGTTTTTGTTACGGTCACAGCTTAGTTATGAGGAACATGCGGACTACATCCTGGATGGTCCCATATTAAAATCAAAATTTTCCTTATTAATTTCATTTATTATATGTACCATTCAGCTTCCAATTTCCCACCTTATTAATTCCCTGATGCAAGAACCGGTCGTTTCTAGTTTTCTGGAATTTAATGGTGACGTACTGTGAAGGTCACGAGGAAGCTCATGTGCCATTTCCTTGGCTGTGTATTTTTTTTCTTTATAAGCAATGGGAACTGACTGGTAAAAGCGTCCCGGTTTCTTCAACCTCAATATCACCTTAGCTACGTTAAGACTCTTCCCGACCAAGATTTCTACAGTTAATAAGACGTTTTTAATATCGATTTTTGATGATCTATGATTAGGAATAGAAAATGCTCGGCTCAACCCACCAAAATCGTTATGGTATCGTTGAATTTGTTATCGAAAATCTGTAACACCTAAAACCCACCATGATGTTACCCCCCCTAAATGTTATTGTTGCTTCGGGCTAATGAAATTGTCGAAGTGAATCAGTTACCTATTGTTGAAGTGAAGCTTTTACAATGTAGCAAGAAGCAAACACTGGTTTCCTATAAAATTGTGGTCTTAAGACTGAAAGGGGTGAGTTGCGAAATTTCTATATAGCCTATCTTTGTCTCTGGTGTTCAAAAAGCATGCTGTAAAAAACAGCATCAAAACCGGTTCATAATTTTTGTAGCGCATAAAGGACAGACAAACATACATGATATGATTTTTATTGATATAGATTATTGGAAAGGAAAACATGGCTTCTCTAAAATGAACTGCAATTTTATATGCAGAAATGAGCTTGAGCAGATTTTATATTGAATCAGTTGCTTACTTAATTCAACCGACATCAAAAACAGTTAGGAACATGCTTAGGAACTGAAACATATCTTTGCATACAAAAGAGGAAATTTAAAATGTGTCTCAAAGGAATCATGTGATTGTAAAACTGAAGTAAACTCTGTTATACCTGGGGGATTGTTCATCGCGACGCGAGAATGCCTAAGCGGCAGGATATCCTGGCTTCTCCCTGACCACAATTTAAAACTCAAAACTCAACCTTTTTTCTTGGGTTAGCACCTCAAGAATTAGTATTCCAGAGGTGGGTGCGGGTACAAAATAGGTACAAGGTGGTGGACTGATGAAGGGTCTTGCAGATCACGTAGGACAGGAGTTTGGGGGAGACGGCTTTGACTACAAACGTCCCTTTGACACTGAAATGTGGCTTTTGTGATGCAAGAGAAACAAAATGAATGATTCTCCCGGGGTGGATAGCAGAATAGATTGCTATTTCAAAGCGACGAGTATAATAGTTTACTCTAACGTAAAACATTACAATGAAGTTTTGAAAAATGTATGAAAGGAAGCACTTGAGATCAAACTAGTTGAAAAAACTTGAAACTCTTTCACCAACAGTAAATTTGCAATTTCCAAGGTTGCATAACTGGACTGAAATCTGGATCGAACAAACAATAAAAACAGTCACGGAAATCAGATGAAAATAGTGAAAATATCACGGTTTTACGTAATTACCCCCTCCATTCACCCCCTTCCATTACGAAAATAGAAAATCTTAACACATTTTCCTGAACTAGACCAAATTAATTGTAAAAAAAATAAAATAATAATAATAATAATAAAAAGTTAAAAAACGGACGAGAATCGTTAAAACCTAATGATTTATCAGTATTACCCCCTCCATCCACCCCCTCTCTTGATGGAATTTGAAAATCCTGACGTACTTTCCAAAATATATCGAATTCATAATGAAACAAAATAAGAATCACGAGGATCGGTCGAGATTTGTGGCTTGGGCAGCTCTTGAAAATATCGGTAAATATCCTCTTCAACCCCACCTTGACAGCAAATCCAAAATTCCCAAGGTTTGTTGCACAACTAGACCAAAATTGGAATTGAAGAAAATAGGAACCACGAAAATCGGTTGAGAACTGTTGCTTGGGAGGTTACACACGTTTTTCCGGCTTTACCAATTCCTTTCCCCCTCATCTACCTTGAAATTTAAAATTTCCGAGGTTTTTTGCACAACTAGACTAAAATTGGGATCGAAAAAAGAAATAACCTCGAAAATTGGTTGAGGCAGCGACGACATAATTTGTCACACACACACACACACACACACACTTTTTTTTGCTTTTTATTAATAGGAGGGCACGCCATTATTTTGAGTAAATAAATAAACAAAGTAGGGAGGACGCCCAGGTTCACCCAACGCCGGCTCTAGGGATGAGTGAAGTTGCAGAAGGATGAGGAGGAAGAATGGGATGAAAGGAAGTGAGCCTCTAGAATGACCACCAGTTCAAGTACGAAGCCCCCAGGACGCGGGTGGTGATACCACGGAGTACTCCCGCCGTGATGCCTAACTCGAGTAATTCCCGCGCCACACCCCGCGCCATGACACGGTCGCGGTCATGACCTTGATGTAATTGGTCGCCAATCCTATTAGCTCGGAAATCGCATGCCGCAGATCATTTTCATCACACTTATTCATTTTCGCCCACCAGTTCTGCTCCATGTCCACGGTGCCACTGACAACCTGAACATCCAGGACTATTGCAGACCCATCGGGCTTGACGGCAACGATATCCGGCTTCTTGCCCCGATCACTCGGCATGTGATATAGTCTGTCCCTTTCGACATCCCAACCGCTGGATGACAAAGCACCCGCACACACACACACACACACAAACACACACACAACACACGCGCGCGCGCACACACACACACACACACAGTCTAAATACTTACTGTTTCCCCGCGCCAGGAACAAGAACTCTCATCCATACAACCTACAATTACACTTTTGTCATTCAGAGTACATGGTACGTGAGTGTATGGAAATAGAGAGGGTAAAAAGTTCACAAAACCTTTGGATGGTATTCGACGAGAAATTTGACTGGAAGGCCCAGGTAAACGCTCTAGTGAAGAAAACTAGGAAGTTTGCTCACATATTTTACTCTATCCATAACTGCTTCTCAAAAAATACGCTTATTTTACTGTATAAAGCTCTAGTACAGTCAGTTCTTAGCTTTGGCATTCTCTGGTGGGGTAACGCATACGGTAGCGTGTTGGAACCTATAATTGTATTGCAAAAAGCAATTTTGAAAGTTCTTCTAAAAAAACCCCGGAGGTTCCCCAGTGCTGAGCTGTTTAACGAGACAAAAGTATTTACATTGAAGCAGCTCTACATAAAACACGCTCTACTATATAATCAGAAACCATGTTATTATCAACCATGTATATTATCAACACCCGTACACTCACGACCCAAGCAATGATACCGATACCATCAACCAACCTACAATCCACTTCTCGCCATTTATACCACAACTTGGCATACATCTTACGGAGAGTTCCGGCCTCTCTGGCTCACCCCCATTCCATCACCAAATCTGAATACAAAAAATCTATTTTTTGGTACCTCATTGCTGCTACTCCCACGGATTGTGGTGCCATGACGTCCCGTATTTATACTTTTTGACATCATTATTTCTACTAGGTATATATGGTAGGTATATGTAGGTTTCAGTAAGTATGGCAATAGGTAAAGAAGAAAGAAAATGTAAAATACAAGTTACAATCAAACAAATGTAATTCGCATATGCAACTCCCCCCCTAGGTACAGATCATTGATCTATGAGGGGGGTAATTCCATGAAACGTCATGTGCCTAATTTAAAAATCCTTATGGATTATAACTTTGGAAATAACAAATTATTCATTCATTCATTCACACACATACACATTTGTTAACGAAGCCTTGCTTAGAAGACATGGCTTCAGAGAGACGTCCTAAAAACGTAGGTACACTTTTTTCCTCTTTCCCAGCTGCTGATATTGCCTACTCTCTTTTTCCCCCTTTCAGCAAGTATTTTAACAGTATCCTGAACTGTAGAAATTCCAGTTTCATCGACATTGTAGATGTTTGAAGGTGAGAAATGGTGTTTTTTCCATGGTATTTTCGAGGTTGTCGAAGAACCAAGAAATAGCTTCTCTGTTAGAAGCCGTTACTCGATTGACAGATGTAGCTTCTGGCTTACGAATCGTTATTGAAGGATTCCTCTTCCTGAAACCCACAAGCCAGTCATATCCTGCTAATTTGGATTGGTGGTTAAAATTGTGCTTAATTTGATTCTTTTCGGCAAAATCATAGGCGAATTTTCGCAAACACAATGACGTGAGCCCATAAAAAATGTTGGAGAGGTAGAGAATTCGGTCGGACATAGCCTTCTCTTGTTCTTTAGTAAACACGCTATTCCTCCCTAACTTAGGATTATATTTCTTACCATTCTTCACTCTTTCCACAAACTTGGTATAAGGAATGTTGAACTTGAGGGCTGCCTTCCTCATTGTAGTTCCTTCTCTCATAAAAGCAATCGCAGACTGCAATTGTTCCTCAGTCCAGGACCCCTTCTTTGTAGTTCGTTCTCTTCTTCGTGGCATCTAAAAATAAAAATAAAATTTATTTAATAATTTAATGATGAATATGCGTTTTCAGATGACATTAGTTACCTAATGAGTGCGGAAATTGAAAAAAGTCAATAAATTGAGCTGAGATGACGGAAACACTTGAAAAAAGTTCTTGGGGTAATACCGTACACTTTGAAAGCATACGGTATTACCCCAACGAAGATTACGTTATTACCCCAAAGGTTTACATTTCCGTAGATCCGTCACTACTACCTCAATTCTTAGCAAAATTTAGTTTTCTTGAGATGAGTGTGTAGCTAGAGAGTTCCTCTAAAGATGCACATAATAAAATAAACAGAAAAATGCGATATTCGTACTTACTTTTTTCAATATTCGTGGACGAAAAATTGGATCAAAAGACTTGAATGTAGAAATCTTCGTGTAGCGTCGACAAAAATCCTCTCTAATCCTCTAATGTACGGCATTCCCCCAATCCCCCCTACCAACCTATTACGCTCCCTACGCCGCCTAAAAAACCCTCTCTTGAACAAAGAGGACCTTCACCACCCAACAATTCATAAAATTAGCAGAACAGCAATACATATAAACAACAATTCGACAACAGTACATCAATGTTTAAACAGCGAGTTCTTGGAACAGGAAACAAGGATTCACTGAACTGGGCACATTGAGTCGTCACCGCTGCGTCATTCAACTTTTTATCTGATTCGTTTCTGAAGGATTTCGTCGGAAAAGTCAGGTTGTGGTGAAGTGGTATCGTGAAATCTAAGCTTCCTGGATCATTTTCAAAGTCATAGTCAAGCTGCCGTGGAGCTCCGTGAGAAAGTAAATCCCTGTTTGTTGGAAATGGTTGATAAACACGGCGGGAAGGATCAACGGTGCATTCAGAGACAAGAGCGAGTGAACTGTTCTCCGCTTTCTACCTCTTCGCATGATCGAGCTTTCCTTATGAATGAAACTTCGTCTAGCTTTGGAGCTATTTTGACTTCCGAGTCTACCTAAAGGTGGCGGAAGAATTGTTTTCACTTACTGACATTCCGATTATACCTTGGTTCCAAATCGGACAACCAAGGTAACAAATAAATCAGCCAATTAAAATCAGAACAAATGCAGTTGAGTATAGCTGAAAATATTTTTTAACATTCGCTAAAAATGAGTTGTTTGTGAGCGGTACCTACCTATAGTTTCTTCATACCCGTCAACTGAGCATATTCTTCATTCAAACTGAAATATCCAGTAGGCAGTATGATTTCCATCTGTATTTCCAATAAATTTAGCAATAGAGGTAGGTGCTCCCATTGAGATCTTAACATTAAAACGATCTCTTCGTCCGTCAGTTGCTCTGAGCTGAACTCGCCAAACCTCTAACGCCGGATCCCTCCTCTCCACATATATAACTGTGACATGTCTTTCAAAAGCTTCGTCCATATCCCTTCCATTAATCAACCCTTCATTGAAAAGCCGAAGCAGGCGATTGGGTTCATCCATTATCAAAAAATGGTAGGATGATATACCTATTTGATGCGGTAATTACATGATACAGACTACTATGTGGCGATTTATTTTATTTTTATTTAATAATTTAAGCCGCACCTCAACCAACAGTCATATCTATAGTATGTATGATGTTATATTATATACCTATATGAAAAGGTAAGATCATATGAATATGAATGAAAAAGTAAATCGAAAATGTAACACTGAGGACTGAGACACCGACAAAAAGTAAATAAGTAATGGTACTGTTCATAAAGTGTCAGGTTAGGTATCTCAACACAGTGCGAACTCGTCGTGGAGAAGCCGTCATGGAAGAACGTAGGATTGCGGTTTTGCACGGCGTGTGATGACTGTTTGTACGTCGCGAATGCGCATTAACCATTTTGCTGAATACGGTACCGTAGTAGGCCGCCTCTTGGTGGCTGCAAAAAGTCTCTACTTTCGGGAGAAAAAAAATTATTGGTCTCCAAAATTAAAATTTCCACTCGCATTTTACGTTTTAGACCATTCTGAAAAACTTTGGTTCCGTGTTTATCTGTCTGTCTGTGTGTCCTTTGTAACAAGCTTATTTTCCACAGTTTTCATCTGATAGCAAGGGGGTAGACGGTCACCTATCAGTTTCATAGTTCTTGACTCGATATCTCACTCCACGCATTCGCTAACGTAAATATAGCATTTCCAAGCCAAATGAAACCTTTTCCAAGTCAAATGAACCTTTTTCAAGTCAAATGAAACCTTTTCCAAACCAAATGAAACCTTTTCCATACCAAATGAAACCTTTTCCAAACCAAATGAAACCTTTTCCAAACCAAATGAAACTTTTTCCAAATCAATTGAAACTTTTTCCAAACCAAATGAAACCTATTGAAAAAAAGTCCAGTCATGCAGCATAACCCCATGAGCGAATTTTTGAAGAAATCTTCGACATTTCAGTCGCTACACAAGAGCGAACCTGAATTTGGACAATGTTTCATGCAAATATTACCGATTTTTACAACTAGCGAACCGCATGATTTCGATTTTTGACTGATTTTTCAACTTTGAAATTTTTGAAAACTTGATACATATTCTTATAGGAAATTTTACGCTGATTCCGAATATACCACATGTTAGTATGCTGAAACAATTATTTCGCACAACAAATCGCAAAAAACAGGCTATTTTGAAATTTTTGACTACATTTTTGAAAATTTCAACCCGAAGATGTAATCCGATCATGCTGGCCAACGAACTTGAACTTTCGTTTTGTGTCCTTAACATTTTAAAATTTGTTTGAAGTTTCTAGCACGATTCTACGGACAGTTATCGTCTGGAATGACACATACATACATACATTAAAAAATGCGTTAAACTTCAGAATATGATTCAGAATAGCCTGAAACGGATTTCTGCATGAAAATTTTTCAAAAATTCACATTCTACAAATTTTGAGGCGAGAATAATAGCTTAATTTTCTTCAAAAATTCGCTAATGAGTGAACTGAGGTACCTAGATAGGTAGGTACCCTGCAAGTTGCAGGTAGATGCAATTGTTCCTATCATGGAAAGACGTTGACAAAATGAAAATTCGATGAATTTCAGGCATCGGATTACCGAAGTGGATCTCACCTTAGTAGAATAGGAAACAAGTAAGTTTGAGAAATTTCTGACTGTTGAATGTGAGTGGGTACCTACCTATCTAGGTACCTCAGTTCACTCATTTTCTCAATAGGTTTCATTTGGTTTGGAAAAAGTTTCATTTGATTTGGAAAAGGTTTCATTTGGTTTGGAAAAGGTTTCATTTGACTTGGAAAAGGTTTCATTTGGCTTGGAAAAGGTTTCATTTGGTTTGGAAATGCTATACTACCAAGCATCATTTTCTCACGCCCTAGTCGTCCGTATCTCACTCAAATTTGGATGATAGTTGGGGGATGGTAATTTGACCATCTTATATCAATTTCATCATGATTGTATCATAAATAGCTACTGCGCATGTGCCAATATAAAATCCTTGTAACAAGCCTAATTTCCAAATTTTTCATCCGCTCTGGATGAAATTTTCAGGGAATGTGCGGGCTACGGGGTAGACGGTCCCCTGTCAATTTCATTGTTGCCAAATCAATAATTAACTGTGCGCATGCGCCAACGTAAATTCCATTATACTCCTTTTCTTACGCCCTAGTTGTCCGATCTCGCTCAAATTTGGATGATAGTTATGAGATGACGATTAGATCATCTTATATCAATATCAACATGATTGAATCATTGATAGCTACTGCGCATGCGGCAATATGAAATCCTTGTAACGACCTTAATTTCCACTGTTTTCATCCGATTTCGATGAAATTGTCAGAGAAATGCGCGGGTTAGGTTGTAGATGGTCACCTATCAGTTTCGTTGTTGCCAAATCAATACCTATTTTACATCTAGTCTTAGTTGTATTACTTTATTTTTGTGGTTTTTTTTTTTAATCCACTTTGGGGGCTAAACAGTGGTCATCACTGGCTAAACAGTGGTAATCACTGTTCTCCTCATTTTCCCCCCCCTCCGAGTTGCCTGTGGAGTCCATGCTGGCGCTCCTTTTTAGTCAAGGATGGCAACATGGCTCCCCTTAGAATCGTGCCACTTCTAGTGTCCCCTTAGACAGCTTGTCCAATGCCGCTAATGACCCTTCTGGTAGAGGTGCGGCTTGAAACTTGAAAAAAAAATTTTTTTTTTTCAAGTTCAAAAAGCTGTGAAGCGCAAATAATAAAATGGAAATAATGATTTCGGAGGATAAGAAAAATTCCAATCTCCTGCACGAATACATGACATCTATATCTATATAGTAGTGAGGAGGTTCGAGCGTGATATTTACATTGAGTTATTGTTTAGAGGCGTAAGATATGTAGCTTTCCTACGCTGATTACTGGTCTACAGATACCAATTATTTATTAAACGGAGCCTGTGGTACATAAATATCTATGCATATAATCTCAAGTGATTTCTGAAAATTACACTAATGGAAAATCATAGATACCCTTAGAGATGTTTGCACGCTCTTGAAAAAATGGAAAAGTCCAACAATCATTCTATAAGATTTAATAGGCTGACTCAACTTAAGGAACTTAATAATGCACTCAAAATGTTGAGTGCAGCAAGTACTAACTTCGGATTGTGAATATCTCCAAATGCTCACTCATAAATGTGTGGAGGATGCTGAAATCTTTCTTAAAAATAAAGATGTTGATGCGGTATTTTTCGGCTCCTATAATGATTACTATTGGCATTTACTATTGGATTTACAAATACTTCTTCTTCTCTGCTTCATTTGGGATTTACAAATACTATATGTTGGGGCTGGTTTCTACGTGTTTTTTTTTCACGCTGAATCAAATGGTAACATTCGAAGATCACCCCAACTCCGTTACCTACAACCGAGTTTTACACTTTAAATTACGAATTTTTAGTTTATTTTTTTAATACTCAATTTCAAGTGTTTTTAAGGGGAAAACTAGTAGTTTAAAGTGTAAAACTCGATTCTAACGGAGTTGGGAAGATTTGTAAGTATTACCATTCAATTCAGCGAGCAAAAATATGTAGAAAACGGCCCTAAACTCGCATTTTCGTAGAAGGTCATTTTTCACTGAAACCCTCGATTTCGTAGAAAAGAACCATACGAACATACTCAAACGACCAATACAATTTGTTTGAAAATGCCAAAAAGTGGTACCTACATCTCATAGTTTAAAAGTTCTAGTATAGATTTCCGACTTAAATAAAAATGGTGAAGTGTTTCCTTTTGATGGAAAGACAGTCCTTTATTCGTAGAACACTTTGACCGCAGGTTTCTATTTCAACATTTTTCTTTCTCCCACAGTAACACTCATTCGTACTTATATTATTTTCTACTTTCTTCCATTCTCTGAAAATGGTCAAAGTGCGTTTATAATTTTGTAAGTTTCTCATCTCTTAGTTATGCAGTATCACGAAATTCTCCCCGAATATGCATAAATATGCATCTATAGCTCGAATATGCAAAAATTTCCAGAGTAAAATGTGATAAAGAGCACCAACTGAAGTCAACTCTAACGATGATACAATCTTTGGATGCCACAGGTGAAGCGGTAAGGATATGCAAGTGTATAAAAATCCGGTCTCTAACTACTACTTAAGAATGTTTATTAATATAATAGAGGAATAATCTTTATTGTACTTAGGACAATCAGTCCCTCATAGTGAATAGAGAACTACATGGGTCATAATCAAATTGATCAACATAACGCAATTGTAACATATTATGAGTAGATACAACAGTAAAACAAAGTATATAAACAGGCGATTTAAAAATAAAATCTCGCCAAACTAAGAGCAGGTGATAAAACCGAGTGTGAATTATTATTTTTTTGAAAAATGAAACGAAACAAATTAATGAAAAATAAAGAGGGGTAGAAAACAACTTAAGTAAAAGAGGATCTGGTTTGACAAAAAGTTTCATATTACGTTTTCATGTATTTGAGAACTGCACTCCTGATTCGGCCGAGAAGAGAGATAGATGGATCTAATCTTGACAGGGAGGCTATTCCATGATTGGAGTGCACAAGATCTTAGGGACATTTCCCGGGTAAAAAGCTCTCGTAGGTAGACGGGGGATAAATCATGCATGATTTTAAAAATTAGGGAAAGCTGACGAAATTTAAAATAGTCAAATAGATCAAGACCCACCAGATTCGTCTTAAAAGGGGTTATATGGTGACACTTCTTGAGGCTGAAGACATCGCACCCGTCCTAGAATAAGGGTACAACTCAAAAATCGCGATTTTTGAGTTAGTTGTGGTTCTGAGAAGTAGAAACGGTCTAGTTTGTCTGTAGAAGGTGGAGATATGTGTAGGGCACTCTAATTCCGCTAGAGAGTGCGTGTGTCTTTCTTCTATGGAGGGAGTAACCAATTCACGTCCTAGGAAGAAAGACACAACTCAGATGAGTTCACATAGTCTGTGTTTCGTTTTGAGTTGTTTCCTTTTTGTGTGGACAATTTTAACTTGTGTCTTTCTTTTCTGAACATTTTGGATCCTGACTGGTGAGATTTCAGTGTTTGAGTTGGAACAACTCAAAAATTCTTAAAAAATCAACAAAACCGTTCCCCCCACTCCCTTCCCACAGTCAAAAAAACTATTTATTGACGATGGGGCGTTAGAGTAATAATGTAGGAAACAAGTTTCGCAAAGATAAATTATGTTCATCGTGTTCCAAAGAACGGGTAGCCAATGGTGTGGAAGAAAACTTTGAATGCGATTTGCCGAAAATGACAATTTTTGAGTTGTACCCTTATTCTAGGATGGGTGCGACATATCTGATGCAGGAATTGTAGGCAACTTCCAAGCGTCGGTAGCAGGCACTATCCATGGAGGTGCTATAAACTGAATCACAGTAGGTATAGAAAGGCATAATGAATTATGTTTAGGAAATAATGTTTAATAGATGTAATTTGGATCTTTAATAAATAAATTTTTTCTTTTTCTTTTACTTATCCTGCAAAACCAAAGAATGGTGTAATATCCTGCCGAACAGGTTATTCCGCGGAACTCGATTTTTAGGCAGTCGTCTGTCTCATTTCTACAAATTACTTAATTCTCAGAGGCTTGCGAAAGCTCCTCCCTCTGCTATGGGTTTTAAAGTTTAATGGGTTACCAAAAGGCCCGTAAACGTTCGATTTTTTACGGTTTTCCGGTCTCTGGTAGCGTTTGGAAACCGCTCTTTTAGATATAGCGCTTTCTTCTACATCGGCCTTCATGGTGTAATCCATTTTTCAGGCGGATTACGAATTCTATTACAACCCATGTCATTTACGTCAGATTTTTGTTAACTTGTTGAAATCCCAGTCAACCATTTGTGGTTCAGGATTAAATAAAACTATTTCTAAAAATGATGCCACCAGTTGCACAGTTCTTTGATCTTAATAAGTCATCGGGGGTACAATGACGTCACCAGCGCACAAAATTTTGAAAAAAAAAAAAATTGTAGGAAGAAAACTACTTAGGTATGGTCCGTGAACGATTCATTGGTGGAGGAACGTTTCTTCATCGATAATATTAGGGCTTTGCAAACACGCTGAAAGAGGATGGAATGTCTCGATACCCTGCATCCAGAGAAACAGCAACAAGCCGCGAGAGGAAAAATCATGTTCCACGTTCCTCCACTGTTTAGCCGAGGTGACAGAAAAGGGGGGGTGTCCCTTAACACGATAGTGAAACCAAAATTGCAATATATGTATTATTCCGTTCTTCTCATACCTAGAATGGAATACCGTATTGCAATTCTAGTTTCACTATCGTATTCAGCCCTAAAGAATCTTTAAAATGAAGGTCACTCGGTAAAAAAAAAAAAAACTTTTGGATTCTTTATCCGACTTATGTTTCATTCAAACATGGAATTAGGCACCCCAAAAGGGTCTCCAAGTTTCACATCGATATCTCATAAATCGTGGGAAAACGTTTGGTTGGGGGGGGGGGGTTACTTTTCGGGATAGGTACCCTGTAATATATTTAGTGGTATATTTACTAAGCTCGTGAATAATTATAGTATTTTATTGATAGAGAGAAATGATTTTTCGAATGGCGTGTAGGAAAACGATTGAGCCCTGACCCTGGCCAGGGGAGGTCGTTCCCTTTTGAACAGATAGAAATTTTGAAAAACTAGTAACCTAAGCGTGTGAAATATTTCAGGTTTTCCGAGTGGAAGCGTGAAAAGTTATGGCTTTATTCGGTATATTATCCGATGGTTATAATGGACTACTAAGAGCTAACCCATTAACCCAAATTTCATCAAACGCAGAATGAAACTTAGTATAGTTAAGGGCGTGTTAATGCATTGGTACAGACGGGCAGATAGCCAGGCAGTCATGAGACCGAAATTGATCTGCAAGCTCTGAAACGCAAAAAGTAAGTGGCAATTTTGATTTTGGAAGACAAAAAATAATTGGATTTCTTGCATGAACACAATGTTTCACTACCTTCCGTAATGGGGAAGCAATTTTCATTTAGAATATTTATTTATTGTATTCTTATTTTTGTATTTTTTTTCTTTCTCTTCCTTTCTTTCTTTCTTTTTTCTAATGTATTGCTTAATCTTCTTCAATTCTGTTATTAGTCATATCGATTTCTGCAGGTGGGACTGACTCTTCCCCTACCACGGGCAGTAGCCCATATTGGGAAATAATTGTCCACCTATGCAAGGGTTAAGTCTAACTTAACTACTTAGTAGTAGCAAAATGATTTCTGTTTGTATTTAACCCTATTCGATGTATACTATATAATGTGATAATTTTGTTTATTGTGAAATAAAAAATTACTTACTTAATTATACTACATCCTCTTGGCATAGGTAGTTTGGCATTGTCTGGGGATTTCATTAAAGGTGAATTTAGACCCTCAGGCTTTATTATTCCACAATGAATATTGTAGTTGACGGTTTTATTATACCATTCAATAAACCGGGTTTCTCTTGAGAAATCGGCCGATGAGGTAAGGTTATTGAGAAAACACTTGTTTGCAAGCCTAGCCGGTATTTCCGCAGAATCACCCACACTGAAATGACGGAGAAAGATCTAAGACACGCATGATCTCGCGTTCCACACGTGACATTGCGCAGCCGTTTTACAGGCAGCTAATAGACGCGAAAAGTATCATAATACTTCGATTCGCTTTACGTTCGTTGCGGGGTACCTATTTAGGTAAGAAGTGTGACAGCTAACGTGATTTTGCTGTTTCGTAACTAGCTTGGGCAAAGTATGTATGTACTTCATGTTTTAATCAAATGTTTATTGGTTATACTTTAATGGCTTTATCCAGCGGTGGGATAGCTTGGCGAAATATGGCTGAATCTATAGGTTTTACCCGATACAAGGTTAGCGGGAACTCAAATAGTCGGTCACGAAACTAAAATTGTTCAAAAAGTCTAAAACGTAAAATGCGAGTGAAAATTTTGATTTTTGGAGAATTTTTGCTTCCTCACTACCGAAGATTGGGAAACTTTGTGTTCGTGATAAAAGGGACGGAGCTCATTCGTTTTAAAGGGATGGAGATCATTGCGTCTAGTGAAAGGTGTGGATCTTTGCCCTGGATGCTGCAAATGTACTTCAAATCTGCTCTTCAATGGTCCAACCTAGATGCGTACGTCATAATGCTGCCCTGAATCTACTTGATAGATAGATAGATAAATAGTTTATTTTGTAAAAACAGAAATACATTATACAATACAATCAACAAATTTACATATGAACTGTATACGGCATGGTTAAATAACCGTCTGCTGGAGGATTGGGTTTTGCTCTCTTTTAAGTGACAAAAGGACAGAAGTAAGAAGAAAAAAAAAGTATATCTAGACTCATCCACCAATGAAAAAGTGAATAATTAAATAAACGAAAAGAACTGTACGTCTGGATGAAAGGACTAAGCAGAATCATTGCTCACCAGTTGAACTGGCTTACCAGAAATTTGCGATAACGCCATTCCAACCTACAGTACTCTACCAGCCTGGACCACTCAGGTCCATTCAAAATGTGGAGTGCTTCATCTCTCGACAATCATCTACGGTTGAACGCCATCACACGGAATTCTGAAAGGATATGAAAAGTATCCACACAGGAAATGAAAAGTATCCTCTTTCTCATGGAGGTTGCACAAGGCGCATTCTTCCTGTAGATCCTGTAGGCCCTCTGCTTGAGCAGGGATCTTCTTTGGATTTTGAATCCATGCAGCATGAGACTCGCATAACTCTTCAAAGCTACAACGTCCAGCAAGGGTAGGTTATAGCTCCCACAGTGCTCAAGTGCCAAGATTCTCCAACTCTCAACCCAGTATATCCCAGCATCGATTATCTCTTTCGCAAGAATCTTCAGCAACCGACTCTCAGACATCTTGGCCACCTTCATAATATATTGGAGATGCAAGTCAATGGTGTATGCGGATATCGTGTCGAGTTCAGTTTCCAGGAGCAACAGGTAATCAGGCGCGAATTGAGAAAGATGGAAAATCCTCTTCAAAAACAGCAATAATACCCTCTCCACCACCAGGTATTCCTGGAATCACCAAACCGTACAGCATGGTTGGTGATCAGTCGAACAAATGCGTTAAAAATCTGCAACTTTACTTGAAGTGGGACCACCTGGCTAGCAAATGCATTTCCCCAAATGTAATGCATTGACGTCTTGGCTGCTTTTCTCTGAATCTACTAGATGTTTACACTAGACGGAAAGGGTGGCCGACTTGGTTGGAATCCCACTTCATTCTGGAAGAGTGTGGATACCGACCTGACCTGCCGTGGTGACACCATCAGGGGCTTACATTATTGATGTTTCAGTAGTATCTGGTTCGGAAAGAGGATCACTTGCGGATATCAATGCTGCCAAAGTTGAAAAATATCAAGTTGACGCTCTTCTCTATGAAGCTGCAGAGCTTGCCGATGTACTACCTCACCAGATTAAGGTAATTGAAGCAACTGTTAAGTACCTGGCGTGGTGTATAGTACAAGAGGTCAGTAACAGAATTGACAAAGCCTGGCTTTCCTTACATGCTACTGGAATGGATGACCACCTGAGTCCTAACTGGAGGAGCATTCATATGATCAGTATTCAGAGCGATTGCCCTCTAACATGTAGTGAGGGATGGCTGAATTGGCGTCTTGGGACCTCGAACCTAATGGCATAGCCAGAAGAGCCTTTTTCCTTCCTCCATCTACCCGGGGCAGGACGACTTTACCCCCTGCCCCCACCACTAATGTCTGGGGTCGCAGACCTGCGTTCTAATGTTTCTGGATGGACTCAGCAGCATAGCTCTTAAAGTGACTGGACTATTATTATTATGATATTATTTGAAATATTGCAAAACCATATTTGTAATGTACTCGTATTTACTCATTATCCAAGTAAACATGTCAATGGTAGAAGTCGAAAAAAATTTTCTCCTCCGAAATCAAATGTCCACCTGCGTTTTGCGTTTCAGAGCTTGCTGATTAATTTCGGTCCCGTGTCTGTCTGTCAGTGGTGAATCCTTGTCACGCCCAAAACTATACCAAGTTTCAGTTCGATTTCGATGAAAGTTTCAGGGTTGGTACGGGTTAGCTCCCCGTATTTTATAATTTTCAATGTCGTCGAAACAACAGTAGCCTGTACACATGCGCAAACGTGAATTTCTCATAACATCGATTTCTCATTATCTGTTGGTCAGCTTTCGTTCGAATTTGGTTGGTAGTTGGGTATACTCGTATGTTCTAGAAAAATGTCCTATTAATTATATCGCGGTTGGTGAAGTAATAGTCATTGCGCATCCGCGAAAATAATATCGTTTTACAGGCAAAACTCCGATGACATCATGCGGGTTATCTTCTAAATAGTCCCCTATAACCTCCACTGGGGTCGCCCAAATAGTAGCCTGTGCACGCGCACAAACGTTAATGTCTTATAACATCGAATCTTTATCTATTGGTCCGATTTCGTTCAAACTCGAGAAATTGTCGGGTCCAGATGCCCTTTGTATTTTATCGCATTTGCTCGAATAATAGGTGACTATTGCGCATACGCAAAACCAATGTTTGATGACATTCCGAGAATAATGAATCGATTTTGATGAAATTCACAGATGTTGTGTGGATTAAACTTTAGACAATTTCCGCGCATGCAAATATGAAAAAATTATAGCCTTAATTTGCATTCTAGCATGTAAACACATGTATTAGATACTGTAATATTTTATATTTTGCATTCTACAATTTCGACTCGTTCTTAGTTCTCAACTTGGCAGACGTTTTTACTTTCCCAATGTGACCACAATGCTTTTAGAATCGATTACTCAATTGTACAGGGTGGTCCGTAATAAACGGACACATTTTAAAATCCTGTAACATTCACAAATTCGATCGTAGGGATTAAAAAATAAGCAGAACGTGTAGAGAAAATCAGAAAGTTTTATTCACAATCGAAAAATCGGAAAAAAATTATCAAGTTTTAAAAATTATGTCATTTAAATGACGACCCTGTTTGGTAACGCACAGTTCAAGACGGTCCTTGAAGTTCTGCATCACTCTTTGCCTCTTAAAAACAAAAACAAAAAAAAAAAAAAAAAAAAAAAAAATAGGGCCCAATTATTCCGAGTTTGGAAATTCCACACCACACCGTTACCTTGGCAGAGTGTAGAGGCCTTTGGTGTAAATATCGAGGGTTTTCACCAGCCCAATAACGGCAATTCTGTTTGTTGACGTAACCGTTCTTCTTCCCGGCATGGGGATGTTCCCTAGCCTCCGCGTTCCCCAGACCTCACCCCCTGTGACTTTTTTCTATGGGGCCACCTGAAATCTAAAGTGTACGTGGACAAACCACGAACCATTCAAGCATTGAAGCAGTCAATAAGACGAGAAATCGCGGAAATACCGAAAGATATGGTGCAAAGAGTGATGCAGAACTTCAAGGACCGTCTTGAACTGTGCGTTACCAAACAGGGTCGTCATTTAAATGACATAATTTTTAAAACTTGATAATTTCTTTCCGATTTTTCGATTGTGAATAAAACTTACTGATATTCTCTACACGTTCTGCTTATTTTTTAATCCCTACGATCGAATTGTTACAGGATTTTGAAATGTGTCCGTTTATTACGGACCACCCTGTAGATGGAACTTGTGGAAAAACACCATGTAAAATAATTGATATCGAATAGATAATTTGTGTTTAATTAAACCACAATCTATCCATGAACATTCTCGCTTGTTAATCAGTTTTTCTGCGTAATTTCTTGTAATCGGAGGCGCGGCATAATGTGAGCTGCAGCACAGCGCTAACGAGCGTAACGTCAGGCGGAATGGAAGATAAAACGCATTTCCCAACGCGATGCCCCTCGGGAACCGGCCGGGTCACGGGCGGGACGGGAGACGGGATGTTAGGATGAGGGGGGAGGTAGGAACGGTGAAGGGAGAGCAGGGAGAAAAACCTGTGAGCCACGCACAGCACTGAACCTCCTGTCAGCTCCTGCTCTCCTGCTAGCCATTTACAAGTACAGCGAAGGGGTTGGCAATGCCGGCGGTTTTTTTCCCGGGTATCCCGGGGATGCTCCCGGCCGGCAGCCGCTCCTGTAATCCCTCTCGAAATGCCTTTTATAGGAGCGGCCACGCCTCGCTGCACTTCGGAATATGGTCGGGATGAACAAAATTCTCTACGAATTCTCATAGGAAATAGAACTGAAAAAAGTCCAGCATGCAGCATGACCCCATGAGCGAATTTTTGAAGAAATCTTCGACATTTCAGTCGCCATTGATCGTGTTGAGAAATTTTAGTTTATGATTTTGATAGACAAACATGGAATCAAATTATTAACACATGCACAGAGTAAACTCATCTAGTTGTGATTACATTTTTTTTTTTTTCTTTTTAAAGCACGTCTACTATCTACGTTTTAAACAGCATGGTTCTAGGATTGGTTATACAGGGATACTTCCATAAGAGTAGTTCAATCTGAATTTGGACAATGTTTCATGCAAATATTACCGATTTTTACAACTAGCGAACGGCATTATTTCGATTTTTTACTGATTTTTCAACTTTGAAATTTTTGAAAACTTGATACATATTCTTATAGGAAATTTTACGCTGATTCCGAATATACCACATGTTAGTAGGCTGAAAAAATTATTTCGCACAACAAATCGCAAAAAACAGGCTATTTTGAAATTTTTGACTACATTTTTGAAAATTTCAACCCGAAGATGTAATCCGATCATGCTGGCCAACGAACTTGAACTTTCGTTTTGTGTCCTTAACATTTTAAAATTTGTTTGAAGTTTCTTGCACAATTCTACGGACAGTTATCGTCTGGAATGACACATACATATATACATACATACATACATAAAAAAATGCGTTAAACTTCAGAATATGATTCAGAATAGCCTGAAACGGATTTCTGCATAAAATTTTTTCAAAAATTCACATTCTACAAATTTTGAGGCGAGAGCAATAGCTTAATTTTCTTCAAAAATTCGCTAAAAGTTCCAGTCATGCAGCATGATCGTATGAGCGAATTTTCATAAACTATCTATCGTACTATAGTATGTTAAATTGCATTGAAATTGGAGCAATTTTAGTTGACAGAAATAGTTAAAAACCAAATTTTATGGCAAAAAACTTATTCTAAATAAAATTCCACTGATTCAAAAGGGATTTTTGATTTTTAAATTTTTTTGCAGTTTTTATAGATATTTTAGCAAATTTTAATGACATTTAAGTACGTTTTCATCATAATTTTGAGCCAAAAATTTTTAATGTCCTAGTTAATCGTTGAAAATTTAGTTTTGTTTAAAATTCTGCAAAAAAATAGAAATTTAACGATTTTGGCCGTTTTTAGCCATTTTTAGTGATTTTTTGGGTACATTTTTCGAAATTTGACCAATTTAATGTGCTCAAAAATTGTTGTCCAACGAACTCATCCTTTCTTTTTAAATGCTTGATTTTTTGGCGAAAGAACGAAGTTTTTATCTCAATTCTATCGAGAGTTATTGTCTGGAATGACACATACATATAAATATATGTACATATATATATATATATATATATATATATATATATATATATATATATATATATATATATATATATATATATATAAAAGCGATAAAATCCAGGAATCATTTCAGAATGCCTCAAAACAGATTTCGATGAAGAAAATTTTTGAAAATTTTTATTTTAAAATTTTTGGAGCCATTGCAATAGCTTTATTTTCTAAGAAAATTCGCTAAAAACATATAATAACGAGGCAATACCCATTAGATAATATTAAAACTTTAAGATTGTAACTGAATAATTCCTAATTTACCCGATGTATACCTATTGATTCTAATTTACCTATATTTACTTACAAGATGATTATTGAATAAGGTATTGAATGAATGTGCTGATTATGTATTACTCCTCCCCACAGCACAAGTCTACGACTTATAGTGGGGAGTAGCATTTCCTGATTTGTGTAACTTTTATTGTATTGCAATACCTATCTAAGTAAATGCGTTTTCAAAAAATAAAAATTAATAAATAAAATAAAATAAAATTTGACGCTGATCACGAATATAGGGGAGAGTGGGGTAATATTGCCAAATCGGGGAATACCGCCACCCCATATAATTATTTAACAACCTAAGTGACAAATGTTGTAGCCAAATATCGTCATCTTTAGATCTGCAGTTATCTTGGAAAAGTTGGTTTGGGGTCATAATTTGTTTTCATCAAGCTCACAGTTTTTGAAGCTTGGCGTTCTAGTTTTACTGTTGTCGAATTTGCGTGGTAACAGTTTTTCATACGTTTATGTAAATTGTTGAGCATGAAGGCGTAGAAAAATCATTTAGCTTTAATTTCTACCCATTATTTTTTATTTTTTTATTTTACGAAAACTGGAGTTTTCAATGATTTTTAAAGTTTACTGGGGCAATATCGCCCCCACCAAATTCAGGGTAATTCCAATACCATGGCGGTATTGCCCCAAAGCTCCATTCATCAGTCTTAATATTTTCAAAGTTTTTTGTTGTAATAATCACCTTTTTCTATTGATTCTGAGTAATTAAAATATAAATTAATATTTAAAATACACATTATATTGTGATAGCTTATCTCCATAAGCACCTTAATCGTGATTTATTAGATGTTTACCTACCATCCAATGAATAATTGTACAGTTTTACCTAACTGCCTTCCTAAATTAACATAATCGTTGTAAGATTCCTCTCTTCTTGCTCCCGTTTTGATTTTGATAATGGACGATAGTCATGTGAATTTTGCTGCGACCTGAAGAAGAGCACAAATTTAAAACTTTAAAAGCTGGGAAGATAGAATGCTATAATACCTAATCCTTTTTTTTTCGAGTTCCACGTTGAAAGTTGTCAATAATACAAGTTCCTGTGAAAAACCAACATTGTTTTACCAGTATTCAAGTATTTTGTTCCAATGTTACTATTCTGATGTGGAAATCGTTTGTCAACCTCCAGTGAATCCTTTTCCTGTCAATTACGTTCCCAATATGGCGAGAGGCTACCCAGGAAGAGTTTTTGTAATTCAATAAATCGTTATTCCGATGTTCTGATGATACTGTTCATTTCCCCCTTGTTTTAATATGGCGGTATTGCCCTAACCCCATGGCGGTATTTCCCCAGCACAAGGGTTTCGTAAACTGTTTTTTACTAATATCAAGTTGCTACACAACCAGCAAAAACTTTGTAATTCACTACTGGAGAAGTGTTTTTATAATTTCTGAAGTTCCTGAGTGCAAACGTGGGTCGGATATACAAATATGCTTAAGGTGGCGATATTACCCCATTTTTCCCTACCATGTAATAGAGATCCCTGAAAGGCTTTCATGGTTATTTACCCCCCCCCCCCCCCCCCCCCCCCCCCCCCCAAAAAAAAAAAAAAACACTTTTTGATGTTTTTGGCCAAAACTCTATACGGAGAGCCTAAAATCAAGACCCAACTCGAAAGAAACGGTGAAGAACTGTATCCACAAAACAAGAAATAAAATCAAAACAGAACAATGAACTTTCATTCAACACAACATGAACTAAACTCATTAAAATTGATAATAAAATTTGATAGGTCTATAATTTTTTCTCTCAACCCATTTTGGTTTATTAATCTCAATTATCAACCTTTGTAATCGAAAAAGGAAAACGATTTTAACCCTTCTGAAAACTGTTTGGTTTTCGTTTTAAGATGCCTAGATTCCAATAATCGAATGAAAAAATAACAATAACAATTTTAAAAAAAAACTTTCCGTCCGCGGCTTTTTTCCGAAATTGATAGGCCAAATTTCATGAAACTTGCGTTGAAAATCGCATTTGGGGTCTAGATGGTCCTAGAAGCTCGGCATCACCGTAAAGAGTTGCATTAAAGGGCTAAACATTCAAAAATTGAGATCTCAAAAACTTTCAAGGTAACATTAATGATTTTTTGCTTGTCAATGATAAATATGATCCCAGAGAATTGATTAAAACCACCCGCAACGCGGTAGGTTGAAAGGGTTCATTTTCCCTAAGGGCACGAACATCGAAAAACACCTTCGAATTTCTAAGAGCGATTTCTAATGCTTTGCTAGCGAATCTATTGATTATCCGATCAAGCTCTAAATTCCATCAAAGATCGTTTGATAGTGGCGCCGGAAAACATTTAAATTGCCTTGTAAATATCTGGTGATACAACGCCAATATTGGAATTATCAGATGATATATAGTTCCAATGAGATTTATTTTAACGTTGCGAAATCGAGTTAATTAACTATTGTCCGGGCGGATGTACCTACTAGTGAAGCATTGGTAAATAAATGCTGAAGTTCATCTCTTAAATTTACCTACTAGTGAAGCATTGGTAAATAAATGCTGAAGTTCATCTCTTAAATTGCTCCAAAATCTACCAATGGGTAGCGGAGGCATCGTTTTCACTTTTGAGAGATGGAAAAGTTGTAGTCTCCACGTGTATGTCCCCACATCCTTGTAACAAAACAACTAGCTTAATTTCCACAATATTCACCCGATTCTTATGAAATTTTCATGGAATGTGCAGGTTATGTTGAAGCTGGTCCCCCATGAGTCTCGTTATTCCCAAATTAATACTCCAGTCGGCGCATGCGCAAAAGTAAATTCCATCTAGCATCATTTTCCCACGCCCCCGTTGACCGATCTCGCTCAAAATCGGAGGATAGGTGGGAGAGGTTAATTTGAGCGTTCCCTGGCAATTGCAACATAATCCTATCATTTGTAGCTACTGCGCATGCGCGAATGTGTATTCTTTATTAAAGGAGTCTAAGTTCAACAGTTTTCATCCGATTTTGGTGAAATTTTCATTAAGCGTTCGGACGGAGCGATTTTCGCCCGGACGCCTTGATAAAAGCTGGGCTGTCCGGGCCGAAACCGGACACCTGGCAACCCTGATTCGTTGAAGTATCTGATCGATTATATTCTATTAATCAATCATATGCAAATATTCACTTAAAGAAAGGAAAAAAATCGATAAAAAAAAATAATTTTATAGTTTCGGGTCTGATCAACTCCGTGCTGGGACACAGTTTTACCGAATTTTTGAAGAAAATTGAGCTATTGCTCTCGCCTCAGAATTTTTAGAATGTGAATTTTTGAAAATATTTTATGCAGAAATTCGTTTCAGGCTGTTCTGAATCATATTTTTGAAGTTTAACGCATTTTTTAATGTATGTATATATGTATGTATATATGTATGTGTCATTCCAGACGATAGGTAACTGTCCGTAGAATTGTGCTAGAAACTTCAAACAAATTTTAAAATGTTAAGGACACAAAACGAAAGTTCAAGTTCGTTGGCCAGCATGATCGGATTACATCTTCGGGTTGAAATTTTCAAAAATGTAGTCAACATTTTTAAAATAGCCTGTTTTTTGCGATTTGTTGTGCGAAATAATTTTTTCAGCATACTAACATGTGGTATATTCGGAATCAGCGTAGGTAAAATTTCCTATAAGAATATGTATCAAGTTTTCAAAAATTTCAAAGTTGAAAAATCAGTCAAAAATCGAAATAATGCCGTTCGCTAGTTGTAAAAATCGGTAATATTTGCATGAAACATTGTCCAAATTCAGATTGAACTACTCTTATGGATGCATCCCTGTATAACCAATCCTAGAACCATGCTGTTTTAAAACGTAGGTAGTAGGTGCTTGGTTAAAAAAAAAAAAAAATGTAATCACAACTGATGAGTTTACTCTGTGATATATTCCGTCATCCGATTCTCTCGGTCGCTCTCTTTAATGTTTTACGCTCAATTTCTTCAAAAATTCGCTCATGGGGTCATGCTGCATGACTGGACTTTTTATAGTTTCGGGTCTGATCAACTCCGTGCTGGGACACAGTTTTTACTATCCAGCACGGTCATCACATTCACTAGAAATTACCTCACCTATTTATTTATATTTCAAGTACTATAGTATTATCGAGGGTTTTTTGGATTGACCAAACTAGACTTGTGGTTTTTGTTTTATTTCCCGACGTTTCCACCCAGGGTCTGGGTCCTAGTCATGGGATCTACAAGTGAGTAAACATAACCCCACAGTCAGTGACGAAAATTGGAAAATATGTTGTTTAGAATCATCATTTGAAAAACGAGAAGTTAAAGAAGTAGCATACATGATCAAAAATGAAGAAAAGTGCATAAATTTTAAAAGAGACATCAAAGGCTTATCAACTGTTTATTCAAAATTACTAAAATGAAAACAATGTACCTAGCTAATTTTCTTTATTTATTCAAAATTACTACAGTAGAAAACACTAAACCTAGCTAATTTTAATTCCCCCTTTCATCACCTCAATTTCACTTTCAATTCGATATATAGTTTTAATTAGTAATGTTACCATTCATAATTTAGTATCTTTTAGCTATAATGTAAGTACCTACATTGTACTACCTACCTATGTCCGTTGCAGTACCTTTTAGAATTACCCCATAGCCGTTTACATGTCCAATTAGACGCAATGTATTTACCTCTTATCAGTTCCGTTATTCAGAACCAGTGTTGTTGACATTTAAGACTCCACACCTGTTGGAAATATTGTAAGTAAAACTTTGACTATACCTACCTACTAGTGAAATGCTATTAGAGATACTTCGATACTTTGTTAGCCCATGTATTGTTCGTCCAGACCCTGGGTGGAAACGTCGGGAAATAAAACAGAAACCACAAGTCTAGTTTGGTCAATCCAAAAAACCCTCGCCTGTATTATTCACTAGACAAAAATAACACTTCATATATAAGAAACAACTCATTTATTTATTTTTTAACTCTTTCTATTAACTTCGATTCTCTTCTTGCTTGCTTGCTTGCTTGCTCTCTTGCTTGCTTGAGACAAAATTTCAGATCGATTTTCAACCCACTTCCCGATATCCAATCGATCTGAAATTTTGCACACGAATTCATACTGGCGTACATTTTAATCTATCAAATTTTCGCGAAGAAAAAGTTAGTTATACTATAAATTTTCGAAATGAAATTTAATATGGGACACCTTACACGTGTTGTGTATTGTAGGGAGGAGGAGTGAGGGAGGAGGAGGATGAGGAGGAGGAGGGAGGAGGAGGAGGGAGGAGTGACGGAGGAGGAGGATGACGAGGAGGAGGGAGGAGAAGGATACTATTGAACGTCTGCATAAAATGACAACGAATCCAGGGTCAATAAAATATTAAATGATTTTCCTTGTCAATTTAATTTAAGTTATTATCAATGTGATTTTGAAACAATGTGATTTTGAAACAATGTGATTTTGTTTCAATTTACTGTTGCCAAGAAACTACCAAATATTGAAACAACAATAAAATTAACTGAGAACATGAGAAAAAGAAAGAGTTACATTAAAAACTTGTTTTTATGGGTTCATTTTTATCATCTCTGAATATGTACTTTATTTGCACTGTTGATGATGACAATAAATATTATTATTATTATCATCATCGGCTCCCTCTGGAGCGATCGGCTGATGCCAACTGGTCACTGGGGATGCGTTCAGGACCCCAGAAACCTCCCCGGTGGAGCGCTCAGAGCGAAGGAGAGGGCGTCGCTATGATATAACCGAGATCGGTATCAGAAAACGGTGAGGGAGCCCCCCCATCGCCTAGGCAGGAAGAGGCGAATGTAGTGGGAGGCTCTGGGGGACCTCAGAAGGTGGATGTGGTGAAGAAAGCCTCACTTTCTACGGACGAGGCGGGGTGGTTTCACTTTCCAAGTTGTAAACACCTACCGAATACGTACACTTTCACTTTTGTTTTGTCGTCAAGGTCACCCCCTTAATCTCGCCCTCTAAAAACCAACGTGCCCTTCCAAGCTCGTTATGCTCGTTACGAAACCATTACGTGGCCTACGAAGTCTTATGACCGACATAGTTTTCTTTTAAGCGAACCTACTTCGCTCCAGACGTCATAACTAGCCGCTTTTGAGAGATCCCAGCTGACTTGGAAAAGCGATCGTAAACTCTTCCAATGACGCGCTCAACTGCCTTCAGTTGGCTCTTTTCATCGTTGGAACTGCCGACTTTCAAGTATTTCAAGGATCTTTCAATAACAGAAGAAGAAACAAGTGCTTCCCGCTCAGTGTGCCAATGACTCGACGTAACGAGGAGAGTAGAATCATAAATGCAAAGTCACTTCAACTTTATAGGTACAAGAACTTACATTTGAACCCCTCAACTTTATTTTATAGCAGCCCAATATAATTTAATAACAGCTGAAAATAATTGCCTTGATTTATTTTTCAATAGTTTTTGCGTTTTTAAAAATCACATCATTTCTTATAGTTATAAATTTTCAACCTAGTAAAAGGTACAATTATTATCTTTTGTGATTGATTTAATTTCTGTTACTAACACTTTTAACTCTGTATAAATTTCTATTTTCATTCTCGTTGTTTGTATTTTCCATGTATTATTAATGTAATATTATTGTATATTGGGCTAACTAGCCCGTAAATAAATAAAATAAAATAAAATGAACTTAGTCACCAAATAAATTAACCCTAGGGTGGTGGGGCCAATTTTTGACACCTTAAAAGACATTTTGACTTTGACAAGCAATTATGTTGTTTTTTCGTTTGTTCAAACATGAAGCTTACATCTGTTGCAGCATCAGGATGTCCTCAAACTGCTCGATATTGAAAAAATCACTAATTCAAGCCACAAAACATCATAAATTCGTTTTTTCGAAATCAATTTTTTGACCTAGTATTTGACAGCCACATTTTTTGTTGTACCTGTGGTTGACACTATGATTGACACAGCAGTTCTTCTGCAATAAATGATTCCGTGTATCAACAAAACATTTATAACATTTTAGAAATAAATTGAGCATTTAAACTTAGTTTCATTAATCTGAATATAAAATTAATTTGAGTATTCATAAAGACATAGTTGTAAATATCACTGGATGTTTCATCACAAAATAGGTACACTGTTTTATCAATACCATAGGCACAATACGTTTCTAATGGTAAATTAGCAGCTTGTGAGTTGCTATGTATTTATATTAATATAAAAAATAATGAACGAATGACAAGAACGAATAGAGATCAATATTGACAGCACTGTTAATCACTGAGGGGAGCATCAGTTTGGGGACTAGTAATTGGGGACATTCGCATTTTCACATGTTATTCCCAAAAAATGATTGCATAAATGCAATCTACACAAAAAACTAATTGAGAAAAACTACAGAAACAATCTAATTTGAAAATGTGGGGGGCATGGGGAAGCAAAAAGAAACGCTTACCTCCTCATCAAAATCACAAGAAAGAGCACCCAAGAAATTACAACATGAGGTTCTGTTGGGTAACCTTCTCCAGATTTCACAAAAACACGCCTGAAGAATTTTCCCGCCTTTATACTTTACTGAGAAGGTATTTTGTCTCAAAATTCAAATGGAACAAGTCCGTAAAACACTTTTAAACTCCTTATTATCAAAACTTCTTGGTTAGATGTCAATCATTGGTCCCTCCACCCAACAACACACCAATAGTTTTTACAACTGATTCTACACCCCTGGGGTGCTTGTCACCCCAACACTTGAATATCGTTAGAAAATAGTCAAATTTATTTTCTTCACAAAAACGCTTGAAAATCAGTGAAAGGGTTCCAGGCAATGAGGAAAACTGTAAAATAAACCTTCAAAAACATATTTATAATTGAATACTATTTTTTAGCGAATTTTTGAAGACAACTAAGCTATTGCTCTCGCCTCAAAATTTGTAGAATGTGAATTTCGCCGTCCGCCGTCCGGGCCATAAAACACCTAAGAATTGACTTAGAAAACCTGTTCTTTCGCACATAGACTCCATTTGGGGTCTAGTTGGTCCTAACGTTTAATCATCCCGATCGCTTCACTCGCATAGATGCTATGGGCCAAAAACGGGCAAAAAGTGTCATTTTGAGGCTTTGAGTGTTAGACGTGTTAGCCGCACGCCTGGCACGCTTGGCAGGGGGTCACGGTGGGTGGTGAGGGGGGTTAGCGGGGGGTGGAGTGAGAGGAAGCGCCGCGCCGCGGCACCATGAGGTGGGCACCTTCGAGGAATGAATATATGTTTTCTAGGTCATATTTGTGTGTTAATACCAATGCTTTTCCTACGCATATTTAATAACATATCCTCTCGACTTTTCGTACGTACTTAGATAATGATATTATTAAGGCAATAACTATTTGAATAGATAGGAGCTCAAATCGAGAAATATAAACATGCGTATATAATCATAGAAGTATAGGTTGTGGCAACTCGAAATAGGACACGCCGAGGAGTCTGGACGGCCCTATGATTTTTCATGTATGTATGTATGTGTCATTCCAGACGATAAATGTCCGTTGAATTGTGCTAGAAACTTCAAACAAATTTTAAAATGTCTAGGACACAAAACGAAAGTTCAAGTTCGTTGGCCAGCATGATCGGATTACATCTTCGGGTTGAAATTTTCAAAAATGTAGTAAAAAATTTCAAAATAGCCTGTTTTTTGCGATTTGTTGTGCGAAATAATTTTTTCAGCATATTAACATGTGGTATATTCGGAATCAGCGTAAAATTTCCTATAAGAATATGTATAAAGTTTTCAAAAATTTCAAAGTTGAAAAATCAGTCAAAAATCGAAATAATGCCGTTCGTTAGTTGTAAAAATTGGTAATATTTGCTTGAAACATTGTCCAAATTCAGATTGAACTACTCTTATGGAAGTATCCCTGTATAACCAATCCTAGAACCATGCTGTTAGTTTAATAATAATGAAGTATGAGTACCCCCTAATTATTTTTAATAATTTGATTCCATGTTTGTCTATCAAAATCATAAACTAAAATTTCTCAACACGATCAATAGCGACTTAAATGTCGAAGATTTCTTCCAAAAATTCGCTCATGAGGTCATGCTGCATGACTGGGCTTTTTTACCTTTGCATCCCTGAAAAAACATAATTTTTTAGCCTTCTTCTTAGTTCCTACCAAAAAAATTAATTAACACTCTTCTAAAAATGAATCATAGATTTCAAAACTAGACAACAGGGAGAAAAAGTGGAAAAAACCCTTTTTTATAAAAATCGTGTTTATAAAAATCACGTTTCGCGTCACTACACGGTTCAAGGAAACACAAAGCTTGTTGAAAAACGGAAGTTAGTGAAAAAAACTTTTCTGTTTCCACGAAATATAAAGAGTTACAATGTTACTCTTGTTACTAACATTCTAACTTTATTTTTCGAGGAAATAGACAACGTTTTGACATTGAAAATGTCTTAGTCGACGGGTCAACCGGAAATTCTTGTTAAGGAAATTTTGTTACGCAAAGGAAAAACTTCACGCAACCTATAAACAAGTTAGGTGTTGTTATGATTGTGTATAGCAATAAATCATATGTTGTTCGGTTGGAGAAATCAGTACGAGTTGTCAATACTAAGTTTCATGTGAAGCACAGTTCGGGCAAAATGATAGAAAACTACAAAACATGAATACTGACGAAGCACATGAAAATCACATTTATGAGACGCCGCTCAGCTGAGTGGCTCCTGAAGCTAGTTTCGCCTTTGATCATCCTAGAAAGCTGATACTCGGTATCACAAGTTAGCTCCACTCCAACCAATAAACAAGTTAGCTTCATTCCAACCAATAAACAAGTTAGGAAAATGTTACCATGATGTCGACGTCAATACTAGTTTGTTGTAACACGTCCTGTTGAGTTACCTACCACAATTTTTCTAATTGTTATTTTATTTAAAACAATAATAAAAAAACATTGAAATTAATGAGACATTTTCATTGCTCATAGCTCTTCTCTCATAAGAGAGAAAACAAGAGCGGCCTGTCGCGTTTTTTTTTTTTATTTTTTTTTATTTTCACTACCTATGTTACTCTTCTTACTAACATTGTAACTCTTTATTTTTCGAGGAAATAGACAACGTTTTTTCACTAACTTCCATTTTTGAAATGGGTTTCCACAACTTCGTCGCGAGTGATTTAATTCGCTAGGCTTGTTGGGTGACCGAGAAACTAAGTGGTGCTTCATTTCCAATGAGGAAATACAAAATGCAAGAAAATTCAAAACTTCCCCCGTTAGGGAAAAATACTGCGTAACACGACTTCACCATTGACGACAATTTCAAAACTAGGGAAAGAATAGAACACTACCTATGTCGCTAATGTGTCAGGCCGACTTTTAGGCAGTAGAGAGTGGAGGTAGGTGAAAGATAGTTTCACTAAAAAGTAGCTAATTTCGTCACAGCTCCGTAACGGTCGCTTTAAACGAAAATTTCTATGAGTAACTTTCGATTTAAAATTCAATTTTCTATATAAATGCGTTCACCAAGTTCCTTAACCGTCGAAAACGGGAAGGAACACTTTCAAACTTAGAGTCACGTTAACACACCACTGGGGTGTCGGACACCCCACACGCTCTTCTGAGGTGAACTACTCGGAATCAAAACTGTTACTGATTAGTCAGGAGGCAGTTTCGGTAAGCTGGGATCCTGATAGTTATTTACATGGCCGCTAGATCTCGCTGGGTTATGTTTTCTTCAAGCAGCAGAAGTTTGAAATCGGGTTGGGGTATCCGACACCCCAGTGGTGTGTTTTAGGGTTAAAATGTTTTAAGGAATAAGATACTTGCTTTCCAAGAAGTTCCCTTTTACTCTAGAAGCACTCTAATCGTCTGTGGAAAATGAATAATTATAATTATTTTTTGCTTCCTCACTACCGAAGATAGTATTCATCCAAGTATTCATCCAATTCACATCACTAGGTGTGAAGCAAGGAAGCTGTGTGCCGCACCTAAATTCGCAGACTTTTTTCTGGCTGCATGACAACTCCATCTCCTTGTACGTTTAATTTATTCGATCCCTCTTACTTTCGTTTCAATTCCCATGGAAGATTGTGCTGAGAGTTTAACCACGAATTTACGAAATTAATTCACCCGTAACCGGAACTAGGTAATTGACAACGCATCTCCCGCCTGGGGTTTCTCTTGAAGTTTAGTAGATCATTAAGTCAATGAGCCAAAATGATCGGCGACGTAATTAGCCGTAATTTTCATAAATGAATGAACAATTAATGACCTATTCTAATCTTTGGTTGACCTTCCCTTTTGATCATGACCGAGTGGGCCGACAATCGGTGAACGAACGGAATTTCTGAGACATAGTCATCTATCCAATATAGGCATGGATATCTGGGTATGGGTATAGGTATCTACGGGTTTATGGATGTTATTGCATATTAAGAATTATAAGGCACACCGCGACTGTGTTGCCATATTATTGATACATCTACATTGATAATTCAGTGGAACAAGTTAAGTCCTATGTTTACCTGGGGGTGCCTTTCAGTAGCTCTGGTGTGTTTCGTGAGGCTTGTGAATATTTTGTCACAAAAGCTATACGAGCCTCTGGTGCTGCTCTAAGCCTTATACCTTAATCAAACATGAATACCTGGGAAGCCTCTATGGGATGATACTCAATCGAACCTGTGTGCGCACAACTTTGTTGTATTGTGCACCCATTTGGGCACTCCGATATGGACGGGATATAGAGGTTGTTCAGTCTCAACTACTCAAGACAGTATTACCTATTGGTTAGCAGCCGCTCCCCTAACTGCTTGTTAAGGGCTGAGACTTGTAACAGAGTTACTGTCATCGAGGTCCGGTCAGGGCTTCAGAGATAGCGCTGTCGTTGTCCCGTTGGTGAAACAACGGGCGTCGCTGCCTTTCTCGTGTTCTTGAGAAGCTGGGTTTGGCGTTGGATGGGCTTTCCAGGTCCCTGGAAACCAATCTACTCCGAACATGGCTCATTAAAAGCTATTAGTAGGAGTGGTATCTCTCTGATGGGATGCTGTTTACCTCCTCTACCTTTTTATCGAGGATTTAGGACCCATTGCACCTCTGGGGGAGTACCTAGATCCCTGATATGGTAGCAGAGCGTGGTTTGGATTATGCACGGCTAATGCCTAGTAGTCCAATCCACTATATTTTTGGGGCGTTAATGTTTCAGAAGAAACATGGCCCGCGGTTCCAGAAGGAATTCCCATTATCACCCTTGGTATATAAATAATTTCCTTGGTCTTTGACTTATAATTCCTCTTTTATCCCCCATTTATAATTTCAATTTTATGAATTAGCCACCTGAGTATTGCTATTATGTCAATTACCAGGTTAGAGCACAATTTAAGTCCCCAAAGTTGGGCATATTAATTTATTTCAATTTTATTTTCCTAAGGTATAAGTCTCCATAGTTGAGCCACCGTTTTGTCCCGATTGTTCCAATCTTTGATTGGGGGTTAATTACCTAATGAAGTCTTCCTATGAAGATTCATTGACAATCCATCCCGTTTTAATTTCTCTTTTCCCATTCTCAAACGCCAATGCAGCTATTTATGAATGAGCATCAGTTCTCAGCTATTAACTATTCCACCTAGTTAACATACCTACCTGATCTTCAATCAAGTATGTCTTTAAGGAGAGGAGTGTCACAGAGTTACCGTCATCGAGGTCCCGTCAGGGCTTCAGAGATAGCGCTGTCGTCGTCCCGTCGGTGAAACAACGGGCGTCGCTGCCTTTCTCGTGTTCTTGAGAAGCTGGTTTTGGCGTTGGATGGGCTCTCCAGGTCCCTGGAAACCAATCTACTCCGAACATGGCTCATTAAAAGCTATTAGTAGGAGTGGTATCTCTCTGATGGGATGCTGTTTACCTCCTCTACCTTTTTATCGAGGATTTAGGCTCCCATTGCACCTCTGGGGGGAGGGGGGGGGGGGGGTACCTAGATCCCTGATAGGCTGGAATGTCTCCTCTGTTTTTCTGGGTAGATGTAGATGTATAGGCACGGAAGCCTGGTGGCTTATTGTACTTTTCTGAGAGTTTTGCGTTTAATCAAAGAGATTCAGCCCTCTGGTGAGGGATGTGAGTCTTATGATTAATTGTTCGCTTCGAATAGACATCATTGGGGTTTGTGCCCCAAAGAGTTCAAATCTGCGATAGGTGAGTGCAGGGCACTCGAAGATTATGTGGGATACTTTGCCCCCTCCTAATGCTCTCTGCAGCCTCAGCCTCGATTGCCACTATTTCTGCCTGGAATACTGAGGTGTGTTCCCCAAGTGGGAATGAGACATTCCATCTGGGTTTTGCCCCATGTACTCCTGCACCAGTACCTGCTTCCATTTTTGACCCATCTGTGTACCAGATGATGTCGTGGGAGCAGCATTCGTTCACCCTTAGCTCCTCTCTTGTTACAATTGCCGTGTACAGGTGGGGTTGGGTGAGAGTTTTGGGCATAATATCGGCCACCATGTCAAGCAGTGGTTCTTGTATCACTTCCAATATGTTAGTATGACCTCGGTGGCAAGTTTTCCTCCAAGAGCCATTCCATTTCAGCCTCAGGGATGCCATCATGGCCTCCCCTTTTAAGAAGATATGCACTGGGGGTAAGCCCAGTAGAACTTCCATGGCTGTAGTGAGTGTGCCATGCATTGCTCTAGTGATGGTTAAGCAGGCTAGTCGTTGGATGTGTTTTTCTGGGTCCTTGTGGGAGCTATGAGCTGGATCAAGGCCGTTGCCTCGTTGCCCAAGGAGAGTTGTGTTAGGATCTGTCTGGATCAGATGATCATACTAAGCTGTCGTAGTGGAAGTGACACACGATGTAACTGGTTTTGTCAAATAGCATTTGCTTTGAGGTCCGTTGGTTGTGAGCTCAGTGAAGCCAGGGATTTCAATAATGTACTTGATTGGATTAAGCATTGGGATATAATGGAGCCGGCCACGAAATGGAGGCTAGGGTTAATCAGCGAGATCTGGATAAGTGCCGAAATTCGAGATATGTGGTATTGAATAAGGTTGTGGAGAGCATATCTCCCAGTACTCCACAGAGCTACCTCCTGAAAGACTGGCCAATTCATCTGACCCGAGTTCACTCACAGAGACTGCTGGGCAAATATAATGCCAGGTTCCTCGTGGGGGGAAGAATAATTGTCCTACATCCAGAAGCAACGTGCTCTGTTTGTAATTGGGGAGTTCTGGACGATCTTTTGCTTTATTGTCCCATAGTATGCTACTGCCCGCTAGAAATTTCTCGTCCCACTTAATGAGTTCCCCCTAAATGAAGAGGCTCAATTACTCCGCATTTTATACTCAGCTTCAAAAAACATTGCTTTTAGGATTAATCAGTATTTAAGAGAAGTGAGTATAATTCTGTTAATTTAGACCCATAAAACAATTTGTTTCCAGCGTGTTATAGTATGTAATATGTTTCCTCTTACTTAATTAACACCACTAATGATTGCTCAAATTTTTTTTTCTCTTGGATTTGTTTGTTTTTATATTAAAATACAAAATAGTTGGCATATAAAAATTATGTTCTTCCTCAATTTTTCCTAGCAACTTGTTTATTAATTTTGTTGTAACATGTAGTTCAATCTAGCGCCAATTTTTCTTACCAGCTCATTCTTTCTTTCTTAGAAAGTTTTATTTAAAATTCAAAGTAAGATGTTGTTGGTTATCTCACTTTATGCAGATGGGGTCTGATCCTCTGACCCTCAGATGGGATTATGTTTCGTCCCCCCCCCCCCCCCCCCCCCCTATATTTCTGTGGAGCAGGTTGCGTTTTTCTTACAACAAGTTCATTTATGTAACTACTGCTTCGTTCTAATGATCACAATTGTAAATTTATTTTAAATTTTTTGTACAACCTTCTCTGCTCATGTATTTTTATCTGAGAGAGCTGAATAAAAATTCATTCATTCATTCATTGTCATATTATTGATCCATAATACATTTTATGGTTATTTTGCACTAAAAAGTCTGTTGCATAAAAAAAAAAAAAAAAAAGAAAAAAAAAAAAAAAAAAAAAAAAAAAAAAAAAAATTGAATCCCCCCCCCCTCTCATCAGTAACACAGAAAATGAAACAAACGAGTGGTAGGTTACTTGAATTCTAGGTTATCCCTAAACATCAGCTTGTTAAGCCTTTGACGGGACTCTGCGAATATTTGGGGATTCCTGGGGGACTTCCTAGGGGGTGCAATTCGGTTGAAACACTGAGTTCATTACACCAACCTGTTTTCGGAACGCAAAAATTGACCACAAGCACCTTATAAAGTTGTTGGAACATAGAACTCATTGCCCTCAAACACTTGTTGGAACACAAAATTTATCCTCTGCACCATTTGAGCACAAAACTCTTCGCTCCAAATTTATGGTGGATAGTGAAATCTGACCCCTGAGCATCTTGGGTTTTTTTGGAACACAAAACGCACCCTCTACACCCATACACTCTTGTAGGAACATTAAATAATTCCCCAGAGCTCCTTCAGGAGTCCTCTAAGGTCTGTTGGAACTCCGAACTCATCGCTCCAAATTCTTCTTTTAACGCCAAATCGACTCCCAGAGAACCAACTACATACGATCAGCTGATTATTTAGTCCATGTGCGTCTAGGTTGGTGGTTGTCTAGGTGCGACTCCAACTCTCCTTGACTAAACACGAACATGACCAAAAGATCTTCATTTTCGCTTGAACGGAATACAGATTCATTTATCAACTTCCTGGTCTTCCGGATTGATAATCGAGTGTCTTAGACTCACCACTCCTCTGTGCGATTTTACCTTCCTCCTATATCGCTCTTTTAGTTTCTAGACTGCCTCATTCTCAATCCTACGTTCTGCGTTTTTTTGCTATCCTTTCAGATAGGTATGACCAACACTCATGATGACAAGACTGAGACGAATGACATTTTATTTTAGAAAAGTGGGTACCTAAAAATAGTCATTTGGTATAAGTAAAGGTTGTTGAAAAAAACTTATTATTAATTTTTTTCAAGTATAATGTGATGGAAACGAATTATAAGGTTAAATTAATTTAAAAATAGGTTTCTTTTGAAGAGTAGTGAAATTCTGGTCATCGTGAACAAGTTCCTATGTCTGTTATAATGTAGTTTATGTTAAATTATAGTGTTTGTAACCATTTGATCTTTCCAAAATTCAATTTTTGAGTACTACGTCTGCCTGACTCATTTTAACCATCGGTCCATTTTTTAATGTTACAGTTGATAGGTCAAAAATTAATGTTTGGACTACATTAGCTCCATTAGGTAGTTATATCAAGCGTTATGTATTTTTGCTGGTAGGTATCCGGTTAGATCGAACTACAATTTTTCGGTACCTACCAAAAGCACGCATAAACCATCGATAATTTCCAGACCGCTTGTTAACCCGATCTATGCAGGTAGGCAAGTCCTCTATAAAAGCCCACGTATATGACGTCCTCGAGAAATCAACGCATTCGCGGAAGCAATCTTCGCGATCGCCCCACGCCTCTCTCTCGTCCTACAACGAACGGCAAGTTCTTCATGGTGTACCGCCCACAAAAAGACCTGCAACCCCTTGAGTTATTACAGGTTCTTCCCTATATATATGAACTATATATATATATATATATATATATATATATATATATATATATATATATATATATATATATATATATATATATATATATATATGCGTTATGAAGGGAACCACAACGGGGCTTACTACGAAGCTGCCCCGAGGAGGGGCCGCAATCGTCGTTTTTTGCTCCTTCTCGAAAGGGACCTCTCCCTATTAAAGTCCTAAGGCCGCCCCTAAGACTTTAATCGTGGCTTCCCCCTCCACCCTTTTTTTCAGGCTCGGGGGTTTTGACGGGGCATCTATTAGTTTCAGTTGCTCCCGGGCCGTATAATGGTTGTAAAATGGTTACGGGTTTGGAGACCTAATTGGGATGAAGCCCCTTCCACGATTTTTACGTTGAGCGAAAGAGGCGAGATGGGCCCCTGGATAGCCCCCCCCCCCCCCCCTCCCAAACTCCTCCTGTCTACCTCTATATCTTTAGCTCTTATATACAATAGCAGGACGTTATTAAGAAAGAAGAGCCTAATTTTAATTAGAAAAACACTTCTCGCCCAAGGCCTTGGGCACTTCTCGCCGTACCTGCCAGCCCAACTACAATTTTCGGTGATTACCTACAGAACTATATACATATATTATTATGTAGTATCATACGACGTGGATGGTTAACTCGTATCATATTCTTAATCTTTATCTATACCAACTTTTCTGAGTATAAGTGAGTCTTTATTTTGTCTCGGCCTGCATTTGTCTATATGAGTGTGTTCTCCACTACTTCTCTACTTTAGAGGATACAATCTACTTTAATTAAAAAAATGTAAAACGCTGCAAATTATTGCCAAAGGTTTTCCGCCATTTTCAAAAGATTCTGGCATCTTGCTTCCAAGTGGCTGGTGTCATAGGTGACGTCCAGAGAGCATGTCGGCCAGTGGATGGCACAGCGGAGAACCAAACAGTTCTCCATACTGTCATTTCGCTGGCCCGCATCGAAAAACAGCAGCTCCTTCTTGCCGCTCTGTACGTCACTGTGAGCCACTTGACACTGTTATCCATTTTGCTCTGACCGATTCCGATCGCCTTCGTCGTATCGGGGCCCCTGCTCATCAAATTGAGTATGTTGCCTGTCTGCACCACGAAGGCGTGACGATCCTCGAGGCAGGATGTGAGATGTCAAGGGATATTGTTATTGGGCGTGGGGTACGCCATGGTTATCCTCTATCGCCATCGTCTTTAACCTGGTCGTGGATACAGCCTTGGGTACGCTGCCAGCTGAAATAGTGTTTGATCTCACCCCTGGGGTGCGTGTAGGTGCATTGGTTTTTGCTGATGATGTTGTCCTACTCGCAGAAACCCGTGAGGGCTTGAAGATCGCCCATAACATCTTTGCTGAGCAGCTAGCTAGGTGTGGTCTAGTGGTCAACCCTTCTAAGTTTGGGTCAGTCTCCTTGGTCTCGTTGGGCTATCAACATAAAGAGAAGGTGGTCGATGAGGATCGCTTTGTCTTAGGACAGACACCCATCCCCACCCAATCCGTGTTGGAGGTCTGGCTTGGGGTCGACTTCATGGGTGTGGACACTATTGCCCAAAGAATTGTATACCTTGGTGGAGCACAAGGTCGGGTTACCAAGGCTCCATAGAAGCCATTGCAGAAGCTGCACCTCCTTCGCACGTACTTACTGCCAAAGCTAACGGATGGATTAGTTATTGGCAGGCTTAATGTGGAAGGTTGCTTAAGTTAGATCATGAAGTTGGCTCTGCTGTGCATTCTTGGCTGAGCTTCCCACCTGGTGTTCCCCGTGCTTACATCCACACACTGGTCAAGGCTGGTGGGCTCGGTATTGTCTCGCTTTCTGCCAGCATCCCATCTTAACACCGCCAGCGCCTCTTGGGGGCTCGAGCTAGAAGGTCTCCTGCACTGCTACTGACCTTGATTCTGTCAGGCAGCAGTTACTGTGGTGTGACCGAGGAATATCAACTGCTCCTAAACCTGGCTCATCAGATTTTTTGCTCCCACTCTGTATGAGTGAGGTAAAGAACTACGACAGTACTCTGAATCCTCCATTTCCTCACAGTGGTTGGAATGGGCTTCAGAGGGCATTTGGGCCCGCGACTACCCCCATTTTCATGCTATTCAGGTGGCTACCCTTGCCACCTCGGTGAGGTGTCCGAGGAGTAGTCGCCCTTTGCCATTCCTGGCAGGGTAAAAATTAAAATCTCTATCATGTGGTGGAGCAGTCCCCTCGTACTCACGGTGGCCGCATTCTACGTCACGATGCGGTAGCCAAGCAGATAGCAGGCGCTTTGTCATCCAGCAGTTAGGATGTCGAAAGAGAGAGACTATATCATATGCTGAGTGACCGGGGCAAGAAACCGGATATCCTTGCCATCAAGCCCGATGGGTCTGCTGTGATCCTGGATGTCCAGTCTGTCAGTGGCAGTGTGGACACGGAGTAGACCTGGCGGGCCAAAATAAATAAGTACGACAGAAATGACCTGCAGCAAGCGATTTCCGAGCTAATAGGAGTGGCGACCAATAACATCAAGGTCATGGCTGTGACCATGTCATGGCACGGGGTGTGGTGCAGGAGAAACGCATCGAATAGGGCATCTCGGCGGGATTAGTCTGTGGTACCACCACCCGCGTCCTGAGGGGTTCATATTTGAACTGGTGGTCATTTCATAGGGACACTTCCTTTCATCCCATTCTTCCTCGCATCCTTCTGCAACTTCACTCATCCCTGGACCGGCGTCGGATAAACCTGGGCGTCCTCCCAAATTCTTCTATTTATTTATTCATTTTTGAAAGCTAATAGTGTGCCCCCCTCCGCCTTTGAGGGGAGTTTTGTTAAGAGAAAAAAAGTGTGCCATTTCAGACAACTCTCCTTAGGATTCCTATAAAAATCCCGTTCTTGCGCCAAAAAATCAAGCTTTCCAAACGAAAGGATGAGTTCGTTGGTCAATAATTTTTGTGAGCATTAAATTGGTAAAATTCCAAAAAATGTACTCCAAAAATTCACTAAAAATGGCTTAAAACGATCAAAAATCGTTATATTCGTCATTTTTAGCAGAGATTTAGTTAAAACAAAATATCAGCGATTAACAAGGACATTAAAAAAATGTTTTTACAAAATTATGCTGAAAAACGTCCTTTCAAATGGCATCAATATTTTTGCTGGAAAATCTATAAAAACTGCAAAAATACCTAAAAATCAAAAATCTTCTTTGAATCACCAAATTTTATTTAGTTTGAGTTTCCTCTGCCGAAAAATTGGTTTTTAATAACTCCTTTCTACTGAAATCACTCAAATTTCAATACAATTAACTTCCTTATTATAGCACGAGAGATAATGCATGACTGGAACATTTTAATTATTCGTAACATTCGAAACAACATTTTGTAACAGCTGTAACAGTATCATTCGTATCGCACATATGAACATGCTTCACAAGAACTTGAAACAATTCCATCGCATTGATAGTAGGTTATTTGGGATGAATATGGCGTCTTAGTTCCTTTCATAACACCTCCAAGCGTAACTTCTCGTGCAAGGGTGCTTCAAAGTTCATTCGTCAAATAATTTACGACCCAGTTGACCCAGACGAGCACTAAAAAGTGGCTGCATCTGACGTTTCAAATAAGGCTCCTCATAAACGTCACTGTTTGTTCATAATAAGCTTTCTAAGATGAATGCAACGAACCTCACTGGAACTACCTATCGAACCTATAGTACAGAACTGATGAATGAACTTTTCTTTGTTCTTTAACGCTCAACAATGATTCACTCGAATATGAACTCCACAAAAGTGTCGCTTGTCGTCTGGAATATTTTCTATGCAACAAAAATAGTTTTCTATGGCTGTCATAAATTTATTCTTCATTTGAATCGTGGGGATGTTTTGAGCCCTTGCGGCAATGAGCAGAAAAATTTAATTTCACTGCTCTTAAAATAGATATAGGTTGTATGAATACATGTGTATTTGTCGTGTGAATAGAAGTCTATTTGTATTAATTTGTATGCATAAAGGAGTATTCTATTGTATAAATACAGTGTATGCACTCACGTGAATACCAGTGTACCAAGTCGTATTCAGTTGTACGAATACACGTGTGTTCTGTTGCTTGAATACAAGTCTATTCGTGTTCAGTTGTTTGAATAATGGCGTATTCTGTTGTGTGAATACAGTTTATGCACTCACTTGAATATGAATACACTTGTATTTGTATTCAGTTGTGGGAATACACGTCTATTTCCTGTGTGAATACAAGTGTATTCGTATTCAGTTATATGCGTAAAGGCGTATTCTATTGTATGAATACAGTGCATGCACTCTCGTGAATACAAGTGTACCTAGTCGTATTTAGTTGTATGAATACATGTGTATTTGTTGTGTGAATACAAGTGTATTCGTATTCAGTTATATGCGTAAAGGCGTATTCTATTGTATGAATACAGTGCATGCACTCACGTGAATACAAGTGTTCCTAGTCGTATTCAGTTGTACGAATACATGTGTATTCTGTTGTGTGAATACAAGTGTATTCGTATTCAGTTGTATGAATACTGGTGTATTCTGTTGCGTGAATACAAGTCTATTCGTATTCAGTTGTTTGAATAATGGCGTATTATGTTGTGTGAATACAGTTTATGCACTCACTTGAATATGAATACACTTGTATTCGTATTCAATTGTATGAATACATGTGTATTTTTTGTGAGAATACAAGTGTATTCGTATTCAGTTATATGCGTAATGGTGTCTTCTATTGTATGAATACAGTGCATGCACTCACGTGAATACAAGTGTTCCTTGTCGTATTCAGTTGTACGAATACATGTGTATTCTGTTGTGTGAATACAAGTGTATTCGTATTCAGTTGTTTGAATACTGGTGTATTCTGTTGCATGAATACAAGTCTATTCGTATTCAGTTGTTTGAATAAGTGTATTCTGTTGTGTGAATACAGTTTATGCACTCACTTGAATATGAATACACTAGTATTCGTATTCAGTTGTATGAATACATGTGTATTTGTTGTGTGAATACAAGTGTATTCGTATTCAGTAGTATGCATAAAGGCGTATTCTATTGTATGAATACAGCGTTTGCACTAACGTGAATACAAGTGTACCTATTCTTATTCAGTTTTACAAATATAGGTGTATTTGTTGTGTGAATACAAGTGTATACGTAATTTAGTTGTGTGAATATAGGTGTATTCATACTCACAAATATTAATGCAAGTGTATTCGTATTCAGTTGAGTGTATACGGTGTAAATATGAATCCAGGTGGTTGTAAAACATCGGTCAGGATTCAGCAACACAAGCACTCGTAAACGAAGACCTTACCTGCAACCATTCAGATGAAATCCGCATTCCTCCATTCCACCATCACATTATATCACTTCACCTACACCTATTTTTTCCTTTATAATATCCGTTTTTTCATCACTCCACACTGATTCAATATATTCATCAAGTTCTATAAACACCTGTTGATTCATTAGGGGAAAATACCATAACAATGATAAGCCGTTATCTTTCCAGTGCCTACGGGATCCCTTCTAGTAGTGGCAGCTACATGGGCTTATATTCTTCCACCGTATATCTCTTTGAAGGGTCCACTTGTACAAATTATTTACATTTATCCTAGTTTATTATAATTTAAACTCATGTAGGAAATTTGTACTCCTTTTTTTTTTTTTTTTTTTTGGTATTATTTATATTGTTACAAGTTACTGTGAGTGAGTTGTGATTTTGTGCTCTCACCATCTGCAACAGCTGCTTCACCGTGCATCACTGACTGGAACCTTCTATGTTCTAGCGCCATCTTTTACTTCTAGTTCAGCCGTTGCAAATTCAGACCTATTTATCATTCAAATATTGTATCCTATAACATCCGGGCATTATTAACAATTATCCAGTTCGATTTTGGTACCAAATCGCTGCATATTTCATCAACCTTCCCGAAACATCACTGGGAATTGCTGCCGGTGTGGATACTGCCACATATCTATTGTACTTGGTTGGTTCATCATTTCCAATCAGTGCCACCTGCATGCTGACCGATCTCCAGCTCAGGATTAAGAGATAATTGTGGTGAGATCTTTCTTTATTTTCATCTCTATCTGCATTTTCACCTTCAGGTCTGTTTTGGCTGTATCAATTCTTCTTCTACCTATTATTACAATTATTCTTCTTCTCATACCTATCTTCTACCTACTTTACTTGGAGTTGGGCCTTCATTCTTCATCTAGCTACCTACCTCTTCAGCTATGGGAATGAACTTTTCTGAAATTATCTAATATCGGTGATACGTATATGTTACCAACATCTTGACTTTCAGTGGCCACTCTATAGGTAGGCAACTTAGTTCAACAAGTTACCTCATGTAGGTACATACCTACTGCTTAATATATCTTCCAAAGCTACTTATATCCACATACTTATATTGTTAAAATTGTATAGTGGAAGCTAATTCGGAAGATAGAAGGCAGTACGATAAATAATATCGAATATTTATATTGAACAATTTTAGACAGTATTTTACACAAGAGTGAAACTAGAAAAGTGTTGCGTTGATCAGGACAATTTCGTAACAATGATACAAACCATATGTGTGTATCAGAACGTTAATTATCCTAAATGTCTGGCGAGTGGAATGTTTGAATGGTAGGTGAATTTCAACACTCCCCCTCACTCAACAGAACATAAACACTTAACAAAGTCCTATATCCTTTGGAGAGTATGTCGTGCTTTTCGACGATCTAACTCGCCGTTTGCTTTGTACTTGTTTTTCAACATCATTTTGTTTCCTATGACGTTTGACCCGTTGATTCTTTTAACTATTTTCCATGTTTCGTTTTCTTGGTGGGCTCTAATTTCATTTTTAATGGCTTCCTCCCAAGATTTTGCGTCTGTTCTCTCCAATGCTTCTTTTTGGGTTAAGGATGCGACTTCAAAATCATTGAACCTTGCTGGTGGATTTAGTTGTGCCCTATCCCTTAGATTGTACTGGTTTTCATTTCTTTGTTCTTCATCTTCTTCGTGATTGTTTTCAATTTCGAGTTCCGCCTCCTCGTCATTTGGTTGAGTTTCATGATTTTCGTTCGTGAATACATCTATCATTTTGTCTTCGTTCTTGATGAATTCTTGAGTTTCAGATCCTGAACTGGATGGAAATGGATCATTTTTTGTTTGTTCAGTATGGTAAAATTGGTTGACTACTTTTACATCCCTAGAAATCATAATTTTGTTTCTTGAGGGCATCCAGACTCGGTATGCCTTTGAGACTTCAGAATAACCAACGAATATGCCCTCCTCGGCTCTGGCTTGGAATTTATCTTTACTTTTAGTTTTATCCAGTACAAATGTCTTGGCGCCAAATATATGCAAGTGGCGAACTGAAGGTATGCGTCCTGTCCATCTCTGGAATGGAGTTTGATGGTTTAAAACTCTAGACGGACATCTATTCAACAAATAGTTAGAGCAATAAATGGCCTCAGCCCAGAACATCGGTGGCATATTTGATTCGAGCATGAGACATCTTGCCTTATCTAGCAAAGCTCTATTTCTGCGCTCGGCCAATCCATTTTGTTCGGGCGTTCGAGGGGATGAAAGTCGACGTCTGATACCAGAATCCCTTAGCAATTTTTTCAAATTCATGGTTGATGTACTCCGCTCGTTCATTATCACTTTGGAAATATTTAATTTTCTTGTTTAGATAGTTTTCGACTTCATTCTTGAATTCTTTGAAATATTGAATTACTTCATTTTTATGCTTTAGGAAATAAACTCGACCATAACGGGAATATTCGTCAATAAAAGTTACGAAATATTTCGATCCACCCGGAGACGCGCAACGCATAGGGCCGACCACATCGGAATGAATAATCTCAAGAGGGTCCAAATTTTTAGGTTCATCCCTTGAAGGAAAAGGGCGTTTTGAGAATTTTCCCTTGATGCACGTTTCACAATCATCGAGTGTGTCAGAAGGTTTAAATTTTAATCCTTTCATTATTTTATTTTTCCTAGCTAGTTTTAGGTCATTTTCGTTGATATGGCCTAGTTTTGTGCCAGTTTTGGATTTCAGGTACTTTATCTGTAGTGGACATGTAAGCTGAAAAGTTATCTTCATTTATCGTGTACAGATTATTATTTTTATTTGCTGTTACAATTAAATTTCCATTTTGGTCCCGAATTTCAGCACGGTCATTTTTGAAAGTTACCTCAAGACCTTTATTGGTTATCTTGCTAACGGATAATAAATTCGTGCTGAGATTAGGTACGAATAATGTATCAGATAGATTTACAATATGGTCATTTCCCAGCTTCACTTTCACAAATCCTTTTCCAGCAATATTAGCTGTAGATTCTTTAGAAGCTAGCTTTAGTTTGCCATTTTGTTGTTCAAAACTTGTAAATTTTGATCTATCAGAACATAGGTGAGATGTACTACCACTATCTAAGCACCAACTTGAACCTGCATTATACGTCTTAGTATTTGCGGCAAGACTTTCTTCTACAGTGTACCAAGTTGATTCTGCTAACTTTGATTTTTGTTGGTTACTTTTATTTTGCCAACACTTCTCAGTAGGGTGATTTGTTCTTCCACAAGTCTTACATGGTTTTCTATTTTTATTTTTGTAAAATTTCGACTGCAGTTTATTATTTGAGTAGAGTGCGTCTTCACTAGTTTTTAGGGTTTCATCCTTTCTCCTAGCTTCGAATTCTTCTATGATTTTTATTTTTAATTCGTCTGGAGTTGGAAGTTTATCCCTACTTTCGATCGCTACGCGGAAATTTTCAAAATTTTGAGATAAGCTATAAAGCATCATTATACTCAGTAATTCAGGATTTATTTGAATTTCCATTTCGCGTAGTTTTTCGACAGCATCCATGAATACATTTAGATGGTCACGAATGTCGTCGCTTTCTCTCATCTTATGTAAAACAAGTCTTTTTAAGAGAGTTGCTTTTCGAGCAGGACCAGAACTTTGGAAAACATTTTTTAATGTGTCCCACACACTTTTTGATGTGGTACAGTTTTTAACTTGTTTAAGTTCAGCTGGAGATATGACTAATAAAAGATCAGACCTCGCATTTAAGTCGTTTTCCATCCATTCTGCCTTTTCTGCTGCTGTTGCTGCTGCGTTTGGATCAGGAATCGTCCCAACAACATATCCCCACAGCTTGTTCTTTATGAGAATTGCTTCTGCCTGTATCTTCCAAGTATCGTAGTTGTCTTTTCTTAATGGCTCTATCCGGTAATTACTTCCGGCCATTTTTCTGGATTAGACAATTTCTTAGTTGAACCGAATCTACTACACAGAACGTTATGTTGAAGCAAATTTTGGTCACAACCGTTTTTGAAATTTTTTCCGATACTATCTACTGGGCCCATAACCTGTTAAAATGTATAGTGGAAGCTAATTCGAAGATAGAAGGCAGTACGATAAATAATATAGAATATTTATATTGAACAATTTTAGACAGTATTTTACACAAGAGTGAAAACTAGAAAAGTGTTGCGTTGATCAGGACAATTTTGTAACAATGATACAAACCATATGTGTGTATCAGAACGTTAATTATACTAAATGTCTGGCGAGTGGAATATTTGAATGGTAGGTGAATTTCAACATATATCCACATACTTATATCCACATATTTATTTACTTATCCTAGTCAAATTATCACATTTAGTCATTGGTTATTATAGTGTAATAATATTTAAAAATACAGTCCGCTTTAGGCACATGAGGAAGTACGAGTATTAGGAAACTAGGGTACCATATTAGTTACCAGGAGCCTCATTATGCTTCATTACCATTTTACCATTCGTACCGTAGGGAGGGTTTTAGCTGGAAACAAACAGCAGGCTCTTGCTTAGGTACAAACACCAGTTGTACCAATTCGTTTTCATATGTGTGATATTCGCATTCTTTTTCACAAAATAGGTTTTCCGTGAATATATTCGTATTCACGATTATGGATATGCTGTATACCCACACATTTTAAAGAGGATGTTATGTCGTGTTCTAACAACTTCGTCTCATGTAAGCACAGCTCTACTGATTTAGTTTACATCGCATGTCCTCCTGATTACCGCTTGAAGACGGTGATCAGGAAAAACACGTGATAGCCCCCGAAAGTCGATCGGAAGACCAGGCAATCCACCGCTCCGCTCTCCATTAAGGGAGCGTCCTTCAAAATAGTACTCAACTAATGGCGGTGATTAGTGTAAATGAGTTTACCCTCCTGTTTTCGACCTTAAAATTGAAGCTCCCTCTTAATCTCAACAATAATCTTTTTATTTACTCATCCCGAAATTAGTTCGATATGTAACAAGTGTTTTGAAATCGTTCTTTACTGAATTTCCGTTACGTATTACTTAAAAATCTACCAAGTTTGCAAAAGCACAATGATCAGTTTGGGAAGGTCAAAAAAATTTCCGGAAATCAAACTTTCCATATGCACTTTTTGGTGGTGAACAAAAAATTGCTTCAAATCAAAATTTCCATATGCACTTTTTGATGAGGTAAACGAAAATTGGTGCTTGCCAAAATTTTCATTGGCATTTTTTTGGTAAAATGTACAACGAACATAAATTGCCAAAAATTAAAATTTGGGCATGCGTTTCTCACGTTTTATATTGCTTTTCCTGAAGATCTTCGGATTGGAATTTGTTTCTATGTGTCCATGCAATCTTGTAACAGGCTTAGCCATACTACCGTATAGTCCGAATTCGATGAAATGAAGAGATTGTACGGTTCGGGCCTTATGTAGACCCCTAATATCTCCTTATCAATCTTTGTTTATACTGAAGTAAAATTGTGAATCTCTTGTTACAATCACAACTTCTGCATTCCTGCAGCCGCCATCTAATTTTGATCATAATCTCTGGCTGAGATCTAGATTGTCCCTTTGAATTTCATTGATTTCGGATTTTCGTAGCAAGCATAATATTTTTGGTCTCCAAAATCAAAATTTCCACTCGCTTTTACGTTTTAGACTTTCTGAACAACTTTGGTTCCGTGTCTTTCTGTCTGTGTGGTCTGTCGTGTGTCCGCAAATCCTTGTAACAATCTTATTTTCCGATCTGGATGACATTTTCAGGAATGTGCGGGATAGGGGGTAGACGGTCCCTGTCAGTTTCATCGTTGCCAAATCAATACTTGACTCTGCGCATGCGCAAACGTAAATTCCGTTATGCTTTATTTTTGGTTTATTATTTCCAATAATATTGGTTTATTATTTCCAATAATAAGCCAATGTGATCGTGTAGCAAAAAATTTTTATAACCCCCCCTCAAACTTTGTCACTTTACGTTTCAAGGTGCGTAGAATCCAAATTTGAAATGTCCGTTCCGCCGTCCGCCGTTCGCCGTCCGCCGTCCGGGCCATAAAAGGCCTAAGAATTGACTAAAAAACCCGTTCTTTCGCATACAGTCTTCATTTGGAGTCTAGTTGGTCCTAACGTTTAACCATCCCGATCGCTTTACTCGCATAGATGCTATGGGCCAAAAACGGGCGAAAAAGTGTCTTTTTCGAGGTTTGAGTGTTAGACTTACGCACGCACGCCTGGCACGCTTGGCAGGAGGTCACGGTTTGTGGTGAGGGGGGTGGGGGGGGGGGTGAGCGGTGGGGGAGTTAGAGGAGAGGCGCCGCGGCACCTTGTGGTGTCTGGGGTGACCAGGGGCGTAGCAGAGGGGGGTAGGAGAATGGATATTTATATTTATTACTTTTACGTGTTATACCCATATAATACACCGCGGCACCATGAGGTGGGTACGGCGTTCCTTCGAGGCATGAATATATGTTTTTTTCTAGGTCATATTTGTGTGTTAATACCAATGCTTTTCCTACGCATATTTAATAACATATCCTCTCGACTTTTCGTACGTACTTAGATAATGATATTATTAAGGCAATAACTATTTGAATAGATAGGAGCTCGAATCGAGAAATATAAACATGCGTATATAATTATAGAAGTATAGGTTGTGGCAACTCGAAATAGTACACGCCGAGGAGTCTGGACGGGCCTTATGACCTACGCAAACCACGATCAAACTACGATCAAACTCAATTGAAAAAATAATAAACCTTTGTGAAATAATTTGCAGCGTTTTTTCACACTCTAGTCGTTCAATTTCGCTTCGATTCGGATGATAGTTGGAAGAAGATGACTTGATTACCTCATATCAATTGTAATGACCTTAATTTCCACAGTTTTCATCCGATTTTGATGAAATGGTTAGCGAATGCGCGGTTTAGGTTGTAGATGGTCCCGTACCTATTTCATTGTTTTCAACTCATCAGTTCATTCTGCGCTTGCACAAACGTAAATTATATTGATTATCATTTTCTCGTTTCTTAATTGACCAATTATGACATTTCAAGCTACTTCTTGATTTACTCTTTTCTGCTATGGAATTTTTCAAGATCATTAAAAACTTTCAATGATCTACTTATACATTCATGATACTTAAACGAGGAAGCTATGTGCCACACCGAACTTGACAGACGTTTTTATTTGAAGTGTTGTTCAGCTGCCTTGTTGTTCAGTGACCACTAATTTCCTTTCCGCCTCTTCCTCTCTCCTATACGGGCACCTGGTGGTCAAGTTAAAACAGATTCCAAGGTCATCAGTGTCGTGGCTGTTTGATTGGAGCAGGTAAACTTAAAAGAATCGATTAATACTAAGATTCAATCACAGATAACGAACGAATGAAAATTTTATTAAGGAAAGTAAACACGTTGCATCACCATAAAACCAAACATTGTGATAAGGTTTCAAAGTTGGTGTAGTGGAAACTACTGGATCACAGCTGTTGACTCTGTGATTAGAAGGAGTTCACAGTGCATTGCGCAACGACATTCCCTGTCCAAATAATTAAGTACGATTGAGATTGGGGATTATATAATTTCTTATTTCTTCTATTTTGCCTCCTCACTACCGAAGGTGTTTGTCCTCAAAAATCAAAATTTCAATTCGGCGTTTCAGAGCTTGCTGATCAATTTTGGTTCCGTATCTGTCTGTGGTGAATCCCTGTCACGCCCAAAAATATATCAAGTTTTAGTTAAATTTAGATTAAATTTTTCACGGATCGTGGGGGTTAGCTCCAAGACGTGAATATCTCATAACGTCGATTTCTCATCATCCATTGGTTTCGTTCATACTCGGGAGATAGTTGGGTATATGTTCCGAAGAATTCCCAGAGGGTATATGTTCCAGAGGATTGGAGATATTGTAATTGGTTGAGTAGTGTGGGAAAATGGGGTAATATCGCCACCTTAACACATTTATCTATCACAGCCCGGATTTGCACTTAGGAGCTTCAGATTTTGAAGCAAATTATAAAAAACATCATCTCAAATTGAGAATTACAGCGTTTTTGCGGGTTGTGTAGCAACTTTATATTAGTAAACAAAAATTTACGTAACAGCTAGCTGGGGTAATACCGCCATGGGGTAAGGGTAGTACCGCCATATTAAAACAAGGGGGACATGAACAGTCATCAGAACATCGGAATAACGTTTTATTGAATTTCAAAAACTCTTCCTGAGTAGCTTCTCACCATATTGCGAACTTAGTTGACAAGAAAAGGATTCACTAAAGGTTGACAAACAATTTCCACATCAGAATAGTAAAATTGGAACAAAATAAATATTGGTAAAATAATGTTGGTTCTACACAGGAACTGAATTATTGACAACCTTCAACGCGGAATTCGTTAAAAGATGAAAGATTATATAGCATTCCATCTTCCCGGCTTTTAAAGTTTTAAATTTGTGCTCTTCTTCAGGTCGCAGCGAAATTCACAAGACTAACGTCCATTGTCAAAATCAAAACGGGAGCATGAAGAGTGGAATCTTACAACGATTATGTTAATATAGGAAGGAAGTTAGGTAGATAGGTACTACCCAATTATTCAGTAGATAGATAGGTAAATATCTGATAAATCACGATTAGGTAATTATAGAGGTGCTTAATGAGATAAGCTATCACAATAATAAAATTTCAATATTAATTTATTTTTTAATTACTTACAGAATCAATGGAAATAGGTGATTATTACAACAAAAAACTTTGAAAAAAGTCCAACAAGACTGAGAAATGGAGCATCGGGGCATTACCGCTATGGCGGAATCACCCTGAATTTGGTGTGGCGATATTGCCCCAGTAAACTTTTCGAAGTAAAAAAATCATTTAAAACTAAATTTTTCGTAAAATACATGAAATAATGGGTGGAAATTAAAGCTAAATGATTTTTCTACGTCGTCATGCTCAAAAGAGTAAAACTAGAAAGCCAAACTTCAAAAACTCTGAACTCGCTTATCTTTGATAAAAACAAATTAATAACCCCAATCCAACTTTTCAAACATTACTGCTGATCTAAAGATGGCGATATTTGGCTTCAAGATTTGTCACTCAGGTGGTTAAATATAACTATAAGGGGTGGCGGTATTCCCCGGCTTGGTGGTATTACCCCACTCTCCCCTAATTAACTTGTGATAATTTTTAGTGGGATTTTAGTCAAGACAAAGTTAACAATATTAACTAGGACATAGGAACATTTTTGCAAAATGTATTTAAATTTCATTATCATATGCTGAAAACTGCTGAAAAAATCAAAAACATTTAAATCTTTTTTGAATTGCCGAATTTTCTTTAGTATGAATTTGTTGCCATAAAATTGGTTCTTAACAATTTTTTTGTACTTGATTGCACAAACTTCGATACAATTTAACATATTACAATACGATGGTTAATGTATGAAAATTCGCTCATACGATCATGCTGCATGACTGGAACTTCATTATGTAACGCTCTACCATTTGAAATGTTATTTTTAGTAGGTGCTAATATAATTTATTATTCTTGATAATTGTTACGCATTTTATGAGTGGTAGGAACAACTATTGATCTATTGACAATTATAAATTCTCGTCCTTGAAGGATGAATCCATACGTAAGTTATCTTCTCTGCGAATAATTTTGCTGTAACGGACCACGAAGGTTACCTATAAGAAAGGGAACGTGATTGCGATCGTGAATCCGAACTTTTGTGAGGACCAAATCAGGATCATTCCATAGTTTGATTCACCGCCCATCTCCGAAATATTCGCGACTCGCGATCAGTCCGACGATTAGATTACGATCTGTTTAGTTCAACCTTGCCGAGAACTGGGTTATGAAATCGCCGTTTCGCCTGTATACTCTTCTTCAGGGTCCTTGCCGAACCGTGTTGACAGTGATCGTGACGAATCGATACCTTTTGCCGAGCAATTGGACTGAAAAACTCAATGTCCGTTCCCCTCCGTTGCGTCATCCTCAAAGTAATTTGGTAATTTCGGTGAACGCTGAAAAGAGAGGCGTTCTCTGTTGTCATAGCTTGTTCATCCGTCATTAATTTATTGTTGCAGCTCGGAGAGTGGTCACTTCAAAATCCTTTGTTCAGTCTTTCGACATTCGCCCATTCTACGAAATCGCGCCTTCCATCCTCACACCTACCGCCAGGTTGTTGGTGCAAACGTTTGAAATATATACTGAACTTACTAACAAAATGACATCTCATTTTAGACACATTTTTAGTTAGTGGGCTATAAACAAATCGTAGAATCTATATTTTGCTTCCAAGTCGACTTCAGGTTGCGGAAGCATTGTTTTAAATCACAGTTAAAATACTCGTAAAGAAAAAAAATAGAAGTATTCTGTGGTGATTGAAATAGTTTAATAGAAAAGATTAAAACAATCAATTGTGGCAGTAGTTATTTCTATTCTAACATAGCATATTGTTGGTTTGATTTGTTTTGTTTACATTTTGTTGTTTGTCGTACTCAGTTTCATGTCCCATTTTTTATTCTGCGTACCTATATAATACAATTGTGTATTATATAGTATACTATATAACAATTGTGTATATATAGTTGTGTATATTATAACAATTGTGTATAATATATAATACAATTGTGTATTATATAGTATACTATATATAACAATTGTGTATTTATAGTTTTGTATATATAACAATTGTGTATAATATATAATACAATTGTTTATTATATAGTATACTATATAACACAATTGTATATAGTACAATTGTGTGTGTGTGTGTGTGTGTGCGCGCGCGCAAATTCTTGTAACAAGCTTATTTTCCACAGTTTTCATCCAATTTGGATGAAATTTTCAGGGAATGTGCAGGCTGGAGTGTAGACGATCCCCTGTCAGTTTCAGCGTTCCTCAACTCAATTACTTCACGTTACTCAATACTTCACTCTGCGGTTGGGCAAATAGTAGTTGTATTATTATGTTTGGGGTTTTTATCCGCTAAAGGGTTTAACAGTGGTCATCGATGTACCCCTTGTAGCAGAGTACGGCGATGCCAATCTCTGCGGAAGGTGGTTATTGCTGTATTTCCCCTTTCCGATTTTCCATGACGATTGATAACAATCCGTTTGATGATTGATAACAACAAGCCTCCCCTTGGAGTCGTACAACTTGCAGTGTACCTGACTGATGACCTCTCTGGTTGGGGTGCTGCCTAAGCCATTAAAGTAAAGACAAATAAAAAATAGAACGTTTTTCCATCTCTTTGGTGAATGTTTTCTTTCGTTCTATTCAGTTATTTCAGGACCGTAACGAACGCTACTTTTCTCGGCAATTAGAATTGCCCAGATAATAAAAACTCATGTAATTACGGCCTTTTGCCGCTACTTGAACAATATGAAGCAATGAAGGTGGAGGCTGTATTTTAGAAAATCCATATCTGTTCTTACCTTGAAATGGATTTAGTCGCAAAACAGTAAATTTTTGGTTTATTAATATCAATAATGTACCTTTATAATTGACAACGAAAAATTTATAAACCCCCATCCCATTCAAAATTTTCTCTCAAAAATTCAGTTATATTGTAATTATATCAGGTGGCATGATCGTAGTAGTATAAAGGGATTTTGGTTTACTCTTATTCAATAATGAACCTAAGTATTCGACCTAAGAAAAAGATAAATAAAAATCATGTATCATGTTTATACCAGCCCCTGTGCTCACTCAGCAGATCGCGGTGGTTCCTTAATTTGTCAATCGCACAGCAGGTCTATAGGTGATATTCTTGAGACACTAGCGCATCCTTACATTGAGACAAGGCGAAGTCGGTTATTTCACCTTGTTGTCATGGTGACGAGTGAACTATGCGAAAATGCGCCATTTGTAGACACGTCTGGACATACTGCACAACATAGTCTTACCTAGTTCCTAGTCAATATTTTCATTATTTGTAAGATGCAAGTTGATAAATATTATGCCAATTACATCGTTATTATCAGGTGATGACCTCAAACGCAACGAATGCAAGATTAATCTGTGTGGTCGAGATCCATATGAAATGTGTGTTGGAGAGTTGACATACTCGTACAAGTATTAGATGTTCCAGACATCAGCCGCGAAGATGTTAAGTGGATTACCTATCTAGTTTTCAGAACTGTTCTTTGAATCAATCAAGAAACTAAAACTTTAGAGTATTGTGAAAGTGGTCATGTGAAAGGACGTGCCATGAGAGCTCTGCTAGACAGTTATTATTTGTTAAGTATCGCATGTAGAAAGGTAAGTCCTACCTAGAGGGAAGGTATACCTAGCTTCATACTTTCCGTATATTATCACTTGTTCATGTACTCCATAGACAAAAACGAAAGTAAGGTAAATAATTAAATTTCTGTCCCTAAAATTTGCGTAAATTCAAAACTCGCGTAATAACATAGCACTGCCAATGCCGTCTTTATGAAATCTTATCTTCAGAAGAATGCATTTCAAGGTTTTTTCCATACAGCTGGTTTTTAATTCATGTTTCATGTTTCCTGATTCGATATTTGACAAACTTGCTAATCAGCAGTTGTATTCGTCGGCAAAGCAACAACCTACCTACTTTGTTTAGGCACTTTTTACCAACAGCGAATCTGGTAGGATGCACTTACCTACCTAACCTACCTAAGTAGTTTCGTTTCTTGGTGTAGTAACGATCTGCCTTGTTTACTTTGACAAACTATCAAATCTCTCCTTTTATTCATTCAATGACAAGTAAAGCTTCCTCAGTTAAACATAGTGCTACGAACCGTAGATGAAGCTACCTGAGTATAAAACGCTGATGAAGCTACCTGAGCAATGGCCATGTACCTACACTGCAGTACAGACACCTGAGGAGTTTTCAATAATTTTTTCTTCACTATTTTTCAGGTTAATTATTCTCAAAGCCTCAACGAACGAAGTTCTTCAGTTTTCGGACACTGATTAACTACAATAGATTTGTTATCTTTGGTTACAACCTGCAACCAATAATCTCGCTGGCAGGCACGATTAGTGTAACTATTTAGTTGAATCGAAACTTTGTATTGCTTCAATATTACTTGTGCAAAAAAAAACTGTTGAAAAATGGCTTTATAACCACGAATTAGTTTGACGTAAGACGGCAAACTTCTTGTGGAAAATAGGTTGGTTGAGTTGCGATTCACTGACGTAGTGCAGTCATGGTCGACTAACCTACTCCGAGAATATGGGCGATAGAGGCTCCATACCGAATTTTAGTCTCCTATGCCTATTAGGGGGCTAAAATGAGTACTTCAAAATCAATAGAATTATGACGTCATGACGGCTCATTTTGAATTTTCGAGCGAACAACCTAGCAGTAAAACGTGATACATGTTAACATTCAACCCCCCCTCCACTTAAAATTTGTTGGGTTACGTTTCAAGATGCGTAGAATCCAAAAAATATTGTAATAATTAATGTTGACGCCTTGCCCTGCATGTCTTGGCATTGGTTTTCGATAATTTACTGGTTTTGCGTTATTCACTTTCCTGTCCTCAGGTGTTTTTTATTGCTCTTAATTAATCTCCAAAATTTTATAATTGGTCGTTTCACGCGTTCTGGAATCATTACAAGCTTGGGACAACTCTTGTGGTCCTTGGTTCGCCGTTATAAAATACCTGTTCCAACAAACACGTGCTCCGCCAACATTGTCATTATTTTCTACGGACAGCTTCGGAATCGCCGAGTGAATAGTTCTCGCCTTGAAATCCCCCGTTTCACCTTATCCACTTCTAAAATCCTAGCTGACCTTTACTATTGTGAAATTCGGTCAAGATGCCTAGGCTGTCGTTGGGCTTGTTCCACGGGTGCTGTCGCGGGCAATGACTTTCCGGCCTCCAAACAAACTGCCTCTACGACCTGACTCGCTTGGAGATGAAGAAATATGGCTTTTTACTTTTTTTTTCCTTCTCTCTTCCCATCCGATCGCCCTTATAGTCCGTTTTATGCGAGTTGAAGAAATGGTGAAATCGTTTCCGGAGGCTGCCCTCCTTTTAGGGACCTTTCGGCCTAAAGGAATAACTCAAGAAAACGAAATACGAAGGTCATCACGCATGTTTTCTAACGTCACACCAATAATATATGCTGTAGGTAGCACAAAAAACAGAAGCATCAAAGGTGAAACGTTTTCCAAGTAGTGTATGGCACATACTTCTTGCATCCACTACCCAATTGTATCTTAAATCTTTACAATCCTTTAATGACGAAAATGATACTAGCTTCGCTCGCTCGTCCAAAATATGAACGTGGATCACTGTGTACCATCACATATATTTCTAGTCAATTGTAAATTTCTAGTAAATGCTATTTACAATGGATAAAAGAAGATACCCCAGGATTTGCTTCATTCAGTTAGTCAAAACAATTCATTTAGAAGTGAGTATACATAAGTACAACTAGGCAGCGTGGCTTAAATCTATTTTAATGGATTACGGTTTCCTGATACTTTGAGACAATCGAAACCCGGAAGAGTTTGCGAATTCAAAAGTTATGGTTTTGCATGCTTTAGATAAATATATATCTTAATAATGCATTTGTTTGAAGAAAACAGAGCATCATTACAAAGGATTCTTAAATGAAAATCATAACGTGTATAATAGATGTTACCTGTAGTATTTACCTAGTTTAATTCTCCCGCATGTTTACCTATTTTTGCGTTTACTCCTCCCTATAAATACTCAAGTGTATTTGTGCTGGAAGGAGGAATCGTTGCTTTTTCAGAGATACTAACATATATATTACTTATTAATTATTTAAGAAACAAAGGCAGTAAGATACATTTACAATTTTTCACAATTAACTCAAATTTTTCAACTTCAACATACCTACATATTACAAATAAAAAATATATTTTGAACCTATTTAGCTCTACCCACTTACCAACAGGCAAGCCAAATTATACGATAATTCATTCAATAAATTTTCTACCTTTCACTGTTAATGAAGTCTTTAATTTTAGCTTTGAAGATTTTCAAAGATTTCAATTTTCTAATTTCCAATGGAAGGGAAGCTTCGTGTTCGTAATAGAAGTCGAACAAAAATTTGTTCTCCAAAATCAAAATTTCCAATTGCTTTTTGCGTTTCAGAGCTTGCTGATCAATTTTGATTCTGTGCCTGTCTGTCTCTCTGATGTCTGTATGACTGATGTCTGTCTTTATATCTTTCTGTCTGTGATAAATCCTTGTCATACCCAAAACTATACGAAGTTTAAGTCAGATTTTGATGAAATTTTTCAGGGATCGTGCGGGATGGCTCCTAGACGGTCCCCTATAATTTTCAATGACGTTTAATCATCAATAGCCTGTAAGCATGTGCAATTCAATTTCTGAATGACGTCGATTTGTCATCATCTGTCGATTTCGTTCAAATTTGGTAGGCAGTTGGGTATATGCTCTAGAAAAATGCCCTATAAATTATATTGCGATTGATGGAGTGATAACCATTACGCATGCGCAAAACAAAAATTGATCGATAGACAAAACTTCGAGTTTAATGGAACGATTTTGATGAAATGTTCAGGGATTGTGCGGGTTAGCTCCTAGACGGTTCCCTATGAATTGCACTGCAGTTGGATAAATAGTAGTCGTTATTAGTAATAAGAATCCGATATGTTGTAATGAAAATACTACTTAGTTTTTGTCACGTCACGGTGTGGTTTTCTATTATTTTCACGTACAACCAATGCGATACTAGGGAAGTGTAACTCCTTTAATTTTCATAGCAGGAAAATCGTTAGCCACTTTTTGGAATGCTCTCATTTTATCACAGCATCTCATAATCCCAAAGCCTCTGTAGTGTCAAGGAAAGCTGATTTATTACGCTCAGTTATAAACTAATATTGCTAAGTAACCATAATGAACTAATAATGTGTAAAATTAATCATTATTAAATGATCTGACTGTAGAACCGTAGGTCTACCGACCGTTTTTTTTCCGAATAAATGCGTTTTTCTTCAACATCAAAAATTAGTTAGATCCGTGGTTTTTTACAGAATTTCTTGTGATCTACTCCCATTATTAGGAGACAGGTTCTCTATGGGACATTTTCTGCGTACCATTCAAGTTAATTTATCTTTGTCGATGTAAGAAATAGGATTATTAAATAACTTTAAAAAAATTGAAGTGGGTAAGAAGATTTTGTACGTGGTTCCCAGCTCGTGTAACCAAAGTTCAAATAGAAAATACTATGACCTTTCGTGGGGAGCTGACTAATGAATCACTAAAGAGATCTTCAAATATTGCATCTCGTTAACGATCGTGACGCGGGAGGGCTAACGTGTTACGACAAGGATGATAATAGGTAGGTCTTAAACAAAAATCCCGAGTTCTTACTTGAGAAACTTGTTTGCTATTCCAAAAACATCATTTGCAGAAAAACAAAGCTCTCAGACGAGGTGTAGTCCTTCATTTCTATACCACGATTATACAGGGTGTACGCAAAATAGACGTTTTGCAAGAGTTCAAATTGCAAGAGTTGATTCTAAAGCTCATTTCTGGTCGAAAATTGGTCAGATTTTATTTTTAACACTTAGTTTTTGAGTAATTCAATTTTAAGATTTTTTCGTGTTTTAGACGTTTTGTTACTAAAACGATCATAACTCCCTTAATTTGCTGTGTAAATTCAAATTTGAGGATACCGTAGGAAAGGATTTCTAGGAATAGATGCCTGATAATTTTAAGAATTACGGTTTGAGACATGAAAAAGCCCTCTGAAAAGCAAATTTTATTTAAACTTATTTTTTCAAGATGTAAGAACGTGAAAACTGCCCTGAGATATTCCCTTTCCAACGGTGTAGTTAATTTTACTTTTAGGGCGGAATTCTTAGACAAAGCCTGAGTGTGTGTGTTCACTCGCACTCACCAAAATGGAGGGTCCCCTCCACTCACCAATTTGAATTCATAGTTGAGTGAGGTGGTTTACTCAACATTTAGGGGCACACTCAGATTACACGAGTTTGACAGTGCACTCAGGGGGACACTCAATGCTTTTTCAACTCGAGTTGGCAGCCCTGACAGTATGTTGTAGGGAAAGTTTCCCTGATTAGAGGGAAAAGGGATGAGCAAATTCCCTCTCATATTCCTCACTGCTCAATAACAGTTCTCAAAGGTTACTATTTTCTTTGTGTTTTTGTTTTTTGCTGAATTAAATGGTAACACTTGCCTATCTCACTGATCCCGTTATAACCAAGTTTAACACAAATTTAAGTTCATTCGTTATGATATATTTTATGTGTTTTTAGGGGTATACTAGTTAGGCCAATATTTTTGCTGGACCAATATTTTTTCAAGACACAAGAACGGTAAAAACTGCGCCAAAATCTCGCCTTTTCAACGGTGTAGTCAACTTTACTTTTACTTTGCTAATTACGGAAGAAAACTATGTTTTAATGTTGAAAAACATTGTTTTTCAATGAAATCCAGGGTTTTCCAGAAAAATGTCCTTATATGAAAATACGAGTTTTGGGTCGGTTTCTACGCATTTTTTATGCTTAATCGAAAGGTAACACCGGTATATCTCCCCAACCTTGTTATATCCAAGTTTAACACTTTAACTCACAAAATTGAGTTCATTTGACATGATAAATTTTATGTGTTTTTAGGGGTAAAACTAGTTAGGTAAAGTGTGAAATTCGGTTATAACGGGGTCAGATATGCAAGTATTACTATTCGATTCACCGTAAACAAATACGTTGAAACCGTCCCCAAACTCGAATTTTCATAGGAGGTCATATTTCAAAAGAAAACCCTCGATTTCATTTTAAAAACCCATGTTTTTCATCATTAAAACATAGTTTTCTCCTCCAATTAGCAAAGTAAAAGTAAAACTGACTACACCGTTAGAAACTTCAGATTTTGGCGCAGTTTTTACCGTTCTTGTAACCTGAAAAAATATCTGTTCTCATAGTTCGATTCCCGATTGAAAAAACTCAAGGTTCCCAAACTACTTAAAATTTGCTTTTCAGAGGGCTTTTTCATGTCTCAAACCTTAATTCTTAACAAAAAAAAATCAGGCATTAATCCGATGGAAGATTTAGTTTTCTTTTTAACTAAATCCTTAAATTTGAATGTTCACGCAAATTGAGAAAGTTATAATCGTTTCAGTGACTAAAGGTCAAAAACCAAAACCAAAAAAATTTTAATAATTTAATTACTCAAAAAGTAAGCGTTTGAAAAAAAATTTCTTTGAAGTACATTCGATCAAAAATGAGCTTTAAAATCAACTCCTCCAGTTTGGCGGACTTATTTTGTGTACCTATACCCTGTATAGTTTACTAAATTTGTGCAGATTATAAATATTAGTGATCAAATTCCTAATTTCTGATGTAAATAAGTACTACTCTTTCCTTCCCTCTGGAGTATTTTCAGAAATCAGATTAAGAAACCCATCGTGGAGAATGACCTCATATTTAATATTTCACCACATTTTATACCTTTTTTTTCTTGAATATGAGAATTTTTGGATACATTAATTTTAATCTTGAAATAACGGTTAGTTTTGAAATAGGAGTAGAGTGGATTACAAATGGCATCATGATATCAGATCAAGGTCACGCCGTGATTACACTACGTGATGTATCATGGTACTTTTCGCGTTGTGGTGACGTCATGATTACACTCGAAATATGCTAACACGTGATGTATCATTTTGTCCCGTTATGGTGACGTCATGATTACACGCGCGACGTGACAGTATCAGGGAACTGCGAGCGGGTCCAATGATATAGACTTTTCTGATTTTACAAATCTCACTTTCAACCATTCACTGTTAGAAACTCATCATATTGCTTTTTATGAGAAAGCTAACCAATATCAAATCAGATCAGCCACACATTAGATCAATATCACACATCAAAACATAGTGTTGAGCAAGACGTCAGAAATTACTGATGCTTGATGTAAAAGAGCATAATTTACAGCGGAGCCCGCTGAGTTGCAAGTATTCTTGGAAGTTTTTTTGATGTTTCCATGATCTAAGGGGAAATTTATGCCTGCCATTTTCACGGTGTTATAATAATTTCAAACACGTGATGTATGATTCTATCCCGAGTTGAAAAATCAGATTTCAAAGTCGTAAATTATTGCAATTATCTTACCAATAAACCTGACCAATTAGGTCAACACATAAAAATATTTGCTGTAATCCGTATCCAGCGATTAATCACTCGGACAAGGTCACGTCATGATTACACGGGACGAATGATTACACTACGTGATGCATCATGTAACTTATCAAGTTATTGTAACGTCATGATTGCACATGACATACAATGGTATCACTACATGATGAATTCATGATTTCACATGACTTGTCAGTATCAAGACACTGCGGAATCCACCTCAGGAAGCTGAGATGGATACAATGATATATACATTTCTGATTTTGCATGCCCCACATTCAACCATTTTCGGTTGGATACCCTTCACATTGCTCCTTTTGAGAAATCTAACCAAGATCAAATTAGACCAGTTTTTATTGATATATCACACATCAAAACAAAGTATTGAGGAAGACGTTAAAAAAGATACGAATTACATATGCATGAGAGCAACAACAGCTTTATGCTTTATAGCTTTACGCATATTACCTATGCTTAAAAGAACATAATCTACACATCATATAGAAGTCCATCACGGAATATATTAGGTACTTGCTTAATTAAGAAGCAATTAACTTTTCTTCAAAGTGCAGTCACTGGATTATCAACACAACACAATACAGGTACCCTCACCTGTTGATTTTAGCCATATTCATTGTTCCCAGAAGTTGAAGCTCAAATGACTATACTATTTAAAATGTTTCTTTTTTCGGACTACTTCTTCATGGGAATTTTGTTTAAATTTTGAGTTTTTATTGTCTTTGTTTTAATTTGTTCGAATCACCTTTGAGGCCCTTTGTGGTGATTGTTTCCCAAGTGGAAAGTTCGCTGCTCAGTTTTATACTGATATTTTGGCAAGAAATGTACAGTTATTGTTTTAGTTTTATTCATGTATTGTTACCTCACTTGTTCCATTCCATTTAGATTCCATTTGACTGTGGCTATAATTGCAATGCAATGGTTCCCCCTTTTTTCCAGACGCTGTGAGGTTGCTGCAGTTTGCCATTTCTCACTAAAGTATTGATGGATGATGTTTTTAGGTTTTCTTCTCCTCTATTACTGATGATCCTGAAGGTAGGTTGTTGATTACTTCTTCTGATTTTAGTTAGCCTAAATAGCCTCATTGTTATTGTTTATGTTTATGCCTACATTTGTTTTGATCCTAGGGTTTTCAGAGCTTTCTGGGTTTAGATCTTTCTGCTTTTTGCTGATGAGGGTCCGTGGAAATGGACTGAAACCGGTTCATTAATATATAAATTGACGATCTCTAACAAGGGGAAAAAAGGATTGAAGTTATTCGTCTCATCCCACGCCAGGATTTGCCACTTTTAATTTATAGTGACAAGAACTGACTATACAGAAACCTACCTCTCATTATATAAGATAAGTGAATTGTACAAAAGTGTACACGTAAGTACAAGTGCACATGTGTAGTGAATCAAGTACTGATTCTGTTACTAAGCATTAAAGGCACTCCAATTTTCCAGCGTGCAACCATTAGCGATTAAAAGGTCTAACTAGGTTTATAATTGAACTGCATATATGTAGTCAGGGCAATACAAATATAAACCATAAAACATTTTACGATCGGCTCGACGTTTTAATTTAGAAGCCGCGTCTGGTCCCTCTCCTGCAAAACTCGTTTGACTCCCCACTCTGCCGATTGCGGTCGCCGGTCTTTCATGATGTTGACTGCAGGCCAACGGATCTGGAGGCGATAGTAGAGGTTCGGCTGTGTACCAGTCAGGAAACTCAAGTCCTGGCCTGCATACTCAATCTCTCTATCAAAACCAACGTAGTGGACAGACTCAACAGTGGTGGATTGGGGGGTTGAAATAACGCAATCAATGACCTAATGAGATAAAATCACCACAAACCACTACTTCAACAAAAAATTTTCACCCATATATTGGTTTATTTTTCTTGGGGATTTTGGCTTAGGGATCTCTAGTAAATTTTGATTCTATCGGGGTTTATTTTAATTTTATTTTGTTCAATTTTATGACCTAAACTCGGCCCCCTGGACCCCCCGGTTGCTTTTCGCTTTGAGCCTCCAGCTAAAATGCTAAAACATGGAACATGCTTTCTTCCCGCTAATTCGGGGTCGCATTTTTGTTTTTCACGCTGATTCGGGGTCGCATTTTCCTATCAATGTACTATAATGCGTATAACTCAGTTACCGTGAGGTACAATAGTACAATTAACAACCAGGGTACAACCAAGTGGAAATAAAACAAGGCTTACAAGCGGCGCAATAATATTGTTTACTAACCATTTATAACACCGCATCAAGGGATTAATATCTTGTAAATAAATATAAAACTACGACTTAAATCTTTCTAATCTTCAGTAAAATTAGTGCTTTCCAACGAATGGTGAACGATTTCTGTGCTATGAACACTGCGGAAGTTCCATTTCCCTACCAACGGCTGGGTTGTGAAACTCATAAGAAAATTTGTGTGACATTTTTCCGTGACATACACTTTTAGCCAGAAAAGTAATGGCTGAAGCATGTTCCATGCTTTAAAAAAAAAAAGATTACTGAATTTCTCGATAGTCCAGAAGCCAAGGCCGGAAATAGGTAGTAATTTTAGGAAAATACTATACAATACTAACAGAGAGTAGTTAATTGTTGAGTAGTTAGCTACTTTTTGGTAACAACCTACTAGTTGGTAGTTGAAAAACGGGACTACTATATACAAGTTACTAAGAAAGTAGTTGCTCCATCCAACTACCAACTAGTAGTTAGTAGTTCTGTGTAACTACTCAACTAGTAGTTTATAGTTAAAAATGTAGTTAATTGCTGAAATTATCAACTACTGACCAACACTGCCTTGAAGTACTGACCACCTTATGCGGGATATCCTGTATAGGATAGCACAAGTTTCACCTTGCTGCCAGGATTGGTAGAGCATAATGGATGTCATATCAACATAAGTCATAAGTCTTCATCAACAGCATAGAATCGTCATCCTCAAATCAATTGCTAACAATGATACGGTCGTTCTAAAAAGCATCGCTAACAAAATCATTGTTATTCTACTTTACTAATGACGCCCATTGTCCGCATCACATATCGACCATAAAATTCCTTTATGACGCCTCGTTCGAACAATAATAAAATGCACGCATAATACATGAAGGCCGGGAGTGTGAAATACGACAACAATGTTGGTCCGCGGCCAAAAGGAAGGAGCGCGATGCTTGCAAATGAAAGCGGCGTGGCGTCAACCTTGAGAGCTCCCCCGGCCTGAACCCTCACGTTTCTTGTGGGTCGTGGAAGATATTTTTGTAAGGGCTCTTCAATATGAGTCAGGCAACCTGCCTGGGGCCAACGCATTCAAATTTTGTTTTCATGTACACCAGTCAAGCAAGTACAATGATCGGCATGAGGAGAATTTCGAATTCCGGGTGTGCAATAAGAAGCCAAGGACTGAAAGATGTAGCATAAGAGGACTGTGCGTGTTTTCAAATGAACGCACTGGAAGTTTCGGTCGAGATTCGTTCTTGCTTCGTATGTCCATCCGTCTGTCCGTTTTTCCACAAATCATATACGTTTACCCATAATATTTTCTCCCAATTTGCGAATTTCCGATAAAACAATTTAGGGTAAATGCAAAAAACAAAACGCTGCAAATTATTTCACAAAGGTTTATTATTTTTTCAACTGAGTTTGATCGTAGTTTTAGTTGGCTTGCGTACGTCATAAGCCCCGTCCAGACTCCTCGGCGTGTCCTATTTCGAGTTGCCACAACCTATACTTCTATAATTATATACGCATATTTATATTTCTCGATTTGAGCTCCTATCTATTCAAATAGTTATTGCCTTAATAACATCATTATCTACGTACGTACGAAAAGTCGAGAGGATATGTTATTAAATATGCGTAGGAAAAGCATTGGTATTAACACACAAATATGACGTAGTGAAAAACATATATTCATGCCTCGAAGGAACGCTGTACCCACCTCATGGTGCCGCGGTGTGTTATATGGGTATAACACGTAAAAGTAATAAATATCCATTCTCCTACACCCCTCTGCTACGCCCCTGGTCACTCCAGCCACCACAAGGTGCCGCGGCGCCTCCTCTGACTCCACCCCCCGCTCAACCACCTCACCACCCACCGTGACCCCCTGCCAAGCGTGCCAGGCGTGCGTCTAACACGTCTAACACTCAAAACCTCGAAAAAGACACTTTTTCGCCCGTTTTTGGCCCATAGCATCCATGCGAGTAAAGTGATCGGGGTGGTTAAACGTTAGGACCCACTAGACCCCAAATGGAGTTTATGTCCGAAAGAACGGGTTTTTAAAGTAAATTCTTAGGCCTTTTATGGCCCGGACGGCGAACGGCGGACGGCGGACGGACATTTCAAATTGGGATTCTACGCACCTTGAAACGTGAAGTGACAAAGTTTGGGGGGGGGCTATAAACATTTTTTGCTACAAGATCACATAGGCTTATTATTGGAAATAATAAACCAAAAATTGGATAACTATAGAGAACAAATTGCCTCCTCCATTAGTTTTTGGTAAAGGTTTAATTGTGAGGTACCTACCAGTTTCCTAAAGCCATTACTAATGCTCCTTTTTAAACTAGCTCCTTCCTTATTTTGCTGAGTGAGCCCCATTTAATTTTAGACAATTTTTATTTCAATTGTATTCGATACATCCATCGCTATTTAACACTGAGTAAATACTTGAGTCAGTTAATTCACCTATTTTTCATTACTTACTGACAATTGTTATGATTTTGAGTACCTATTTTGTCCTCAGTCACCTATTTTAGATGAACTTAAGATGGAGCTTAATGAGATAGGAAAAAAACACAAGTTCCCACTATTATAATAATTTTAAGGTACCTAATTTTTATACCTGCTCACATTTTAAGATAAAGAAATTCGAAATTTCGAAAATTTAATTTCAATATTTCCCTCCCTGTCAGCTATAGGAACATTCGCACTTCGGCAGTATCAGCTTTAGGCTCATCGGAATTGTTGAGGCGCATTTGTTATTATTTTCACTTTGATTCAAGATTTCTTACTTTTCAAGGGCTAGTTAACAAGTTGGAAAGGTTGTTCTATCAAATGAAAACAAGAAAGATTCAATAACCTAAAGTTATTAAATGGCCATAACTGGGTCGTTTTCAAAAAAAAATGTCCGTTTTCTCATTTCTGAGGTGGTGTAGCAGTCAAAATTAAATCTTGATCTTTTTAGCCACCGAGTTGCTCCAGATATTCTTGAAGATGTCTAAAATAAGGTTCTATGTAAAAGTCACGAGTTTTTTCACTTCTAAATATTTTTTTTTCAATTTGAAAAAAAAAATCACAATTTTTTGGTCACTGTAGTTACGGTGCAATTTTTTTTTAAAGGTGGATTACGGGAGGCAGACTCATTTTTCTGAATGAGTACACTTCTCAGAGATAATAATTACATAAAAATTTGTTGAAATTGTTGGCATAGATTGTCATGGAATTTTTATTTTTGTGGTTTTTGTCACAGGAGTTACGTTGGTAATGGTTATTTATTTATTTTTTCATGTTGAACTGTTTCTTCAAGCAATCTGGTTCTTGAATTTCCTTCAATATGTCTAAAACTCCAAACGTCGATAGCACATATGTTTAGAAAAAATTAAATTCAGGCGAAAAAAGTGTTATTGAACACTACAGCTTCGTGGGACACTTAGTGAGGGAAATAGGTAGAACATGTTCGAAACACTCAAGCCAGGCAATTTAACTGGATAAAATTTTATTCAGGGCTAATTACAATAAAGTTCTTTAATAAAACTGTATCAATTAACAATTCAATTACTTAGCAACTTATTTTAATTGTTTCATGAAGTCTTGAAAACCAAACCAATGTCCCAAAGTTGGACTATTATAGTTGTATCTCCCCACCTTGTAGCTCCACCAACACTAAGGTTCCACATTCAATTGCTGAGGCATCCACTAATTCCACAGGAGGGATGTAATCAGGAATGTCATCCAAGTCACAGCTGTGAATTTCTGCTGAATTTCCAAGTCACTGAGAGCATGGGTGGACCGAGTACTCCAATATCAGGTTCAAGCCCATTCACATGTTCATCAAACGTACGATGTGCCAAACACAAAACCAAGAAAAGCCTCACTGGACAATTTACAATCCACTTCTACACCCTCACCACCAAACCGTCCGAGAACTGTCAAAATGTTCGTCCATCGTGACTGATCTTCTAAAAGTATTCTGAGGATAAATCTACAGCATCCTTGCCCGATCTGTGGAGGACACCATGGAGCCCGAAAGTACTGGTGTTTTCTCCGGATGAGTACATGCAACATTGGCACAGCACTCAGTTACTCGAACTGTGCATGAACTGCCTGGTATCACACCCTGCAAAAGCGAAAAAAATTAGTTGGTCACCATAGTTTTATCATAACTATCTGGACATTTCGACTTCGAACAAGGCTACACTCCTCCAATCTCATAAAAAAACGATTGGTTAACATGTGCAAAAATATAGATTATTTAGGCGTATAAATTAATCAATAAATGATGTTTACAAACTAACGTTTCCCTAGAGAATTCATAGTAACTATGGGGACCTTGAATTAAACCACTTACCATTGTGATGAAGGTGAAAAATCCTTGGACACCAAAGATGCTGCAGAGCACGTGGCACTCAACTAAGGGCGTTAGGGGAACGTCACACGCACTTGCTAGACCCTCCACTTCCCCTCCAAATATTCTCCAGCCGCCACCCCTCGCGTGACTATTGGGACACAACTATTGTGACCAAAGTCCTGGGACAAGGTGCTTTTTCTTCTAGCTGCCCTCTACTCTTCAGATTTCTAAAAACCTTGCTAAGTCATTATCTATAGATTAATGTCTGATAGAAATTTTCTTCAGATCTAAAAAAACATTTTCTAGTCAAAAGTTACAAACCTTAGTAACTATCGTAAGTACCACTGGGACATAACTATTGGGACTTTTTTTTAAACTGTTGATATTAACAAACCTATTAACTGTTTGAAAAACGTCATGTTTGATAGTTGGTTTTACAAAGGATAACCTAAAGAACATTTTGATTCATACCCCATTGCTATAAGTTGAAAATTGGCTCCAGAATCATGTTTCAAATCTTTGGGACACAGTAAATTGAGAAAACGGACATTTTTTTTGAAAACGACCCAACTATATTAATTTTTAAAGTAAACAAAAATTGAGAATACCGTTGGGAAGAACGTTGAATTTACTTTTGGATAGCTACCTAACGTGCTAGATTATGCAAGTAACATAGTCAGGAATCTACCTCAAAGCGAAAAAATTGTTAAAAATTGAAAACTACTTTTTTTACCCACTAGACTTATCAATAATCCCTCGGAATTCTCGTTACTGGAAAAACTTCCTAAAACTGTGAGCTTTCGAACAGTCTAGTCGATTTTACGTTTACATAGCTAATTGGGGGAGAAAAGTAAGTTTGCACGTTGAAAAACATGGTTTTTTTCTATGAAATCGAGGGTTTTCGTGAAAAATGATCCTCTAAGAAAATACGAGTTTGGGAACGGTGTTTACGTATTTTTTCACGCTGAATCGAATGGTGACATTCGCAGATCTCCCCAACTCCGAGCGATGGAAAAACCAAAGTAAAACCAATATGATTGGAATTGATGTAGTGGAGTAAGCGTTATTCGGTCGGTCCCCTTTTTTTCGAATATAATAACAATTTTCAATTACTTATATCTAAATTGAAAAAATCCATAATAAATAAAATTAATTTACTTACATGGTTTGATAAAAAATAATCAGTTCTCTGTCCACTATGAAGGACATGTATGCCTAAAAGCTAAGCTTGCGCTGGCACACATGAGCCAAATTCAGCAATCCGATGTAGAACCGCTCGTTAACTGATTAATATTCCTCATAAAAAGAAAAAACGTTCTTGTTTGTTCTATTTCTAATGGTGGAAAAATTAAACCACAGATAAAGCTGTTGCTAATTTGATACTTCTTCCATTATGAAAGAATTCATTACAAGTTAGGTGATCTGAGACTCGGGCTTAATTATGAAGATTTGGAGTAGTGTAGTCACATTAGTGTGACTTTTTAATCGTTTCATTCAATCGTACAACGATTCACTATTCGTACAGTACGACTCAGTGGTTAGCTTCTGGTTTGCTTGCGGTAGAAAAACATCGTTTCGTAAAACGACTCAGATGGAAAACTGCAAAAACCCCCAAATATCTCGGCATATCTTCCATATAAACGACATATGAATGGGTGTTTAGAAAAAGGGCGTACGTTAAAAATGACGAACTAGAAGGAAGCGGTTTTTGTATCGTAAACTACCGGTAGATTTCAGTGAAATGCAGTCAAAGAGAAGAGACTTGTGCTGGAAATGAGACGTTCAAGACGTTTTGAACCAACTGAATAAAATCCGAAAAAGTTAATTTTGAAAGTTTTTTCGAGCTCCTGAAAAGTTGCGAAAAATAACATACCTACAACCTTCTTTTAGACACCCATTCACATTTCGACGATATTCTGTATCTCATTTGCAGGTACGTCAGCAATCTAGAGAAGAGCCCAGATGATTCGCTCGTGATAGAATGAAAATAGAAAGTACCTCTATAGTCGCCTAGGAGCACGACAATAAGGATAAGCTATCAGTTCGTATCCCGAGACCCAGTCCTGCTGACCCACACAATCAGTATCTCTCACGGTTATCGCCCAACATCACAAAGACTGACGAAGTTATCGCTGTCGTTCGTACAAACAGAAATTCGAGAGGTCGTTTAACACATGACATTGTTTGTCAGGCTGCGTGTTTCACTGAGCTAATTTACTGACGTGACGTTAGGCACGTACTCTTATATTGGCACTCTCGGTGCCTCTCCGTCTAATGGGTTCGAGACAAAGACGACGTTTTCAACAGACTAGTAAGGCACCTAATCGCCGGGGAGAAGGGTGAATCGTTATTCAAAGCGCTGATCTCCAAGCCTCTTGTCGCGTGATGTCGAACAACGTTGCTCGCTCTTTAACAAATCGTGCTCTTCAAGGCTTTAGTTATTTAAAATCGGATTATCTTTAGCGAGGTCAACTTTTATTCACACCTCCCCAACGCCTGTCTGCCTTAGCTTTTCTAGGTCTAGGTTCAAAGCGTTGATATATTTTTTTTTAAGCGAATTTTTGAAGAAAATTAAGCTATTGCTCTCGCCTCAAAATTTGTAGAATGTGAATTTTTGAAAAAATTTTATGCAGAAATCCGTTTCAGGCTATTCTGAATCATATTCTGAAGTTTAACGCATTTTTTTATGTATGTATGTATGTATGTATGTATGTATGTATGTATATATGTATATATGTATATATGTATATATGTATATATGTATATATGTATATATGTATATATGTATATATGTATATATGTATATATGTATATATGTATATATGTATATATGTATATATGTATATATGTATATATGTATATATGTATATATGTATATATGTATATATGTATATATGTATATATGTATATATGTATATATGTATATATGTATATATGTATATATGTATATATGTATATATGTATATATGTATATATGTATATATGTATATATGTATATATGTATATATGTATATATGTATATATGTATATATGTATATATGTATATATGTATATATGTATATATGTATATATGTATATATGTATATATGTATATATGTATATATGTATACATGTATATATGTATATTTGAATATATATGTATGTATGTATGTATGTATGTATGTATGTATGTATGTATATATGTGTATGTATGTGTCATTCCAGACGATAACTGTCCGTAGAAATGTGCTAGAAACTTCAAACAAATTTTAAAATGTTAAGGACACAAAACGAAAGTTCAAGTTCGTTGGCCAGCATGATCGGATTACATCTTCGGGTTGAAATTTTCAAAAATGTAGTCAAAAATTTCAAAATAGCCTGTTTTTTGCGATTTGTTGTGCGAAATAATTTTTTCAGCATACTAACATGTGGTATATTCGGAATCAGCGTAAAATTTGCTATAAGAATATGTATCAAGTTTTCAAAAATTTCAAAGTTGAAAAATCAGTCAAAAATCGAAATAATGCCGTTCGCTAGTTGTAAAAATCGATAATATTTGCATGAAACATTGTCCAAATTCAGATTGAACTACTCTTATGGAAGTATCCCTGTATAACCAATCCTAGAACCATGCTGTTTAAAACGTAGGTAGTAGGTGCTTTAAAAAAAAAAAAAAAAAATGTAATCACAACTGATGAGTTTACTCTGTGCATGTGTTAATAATTTGATTCCATGTTTGTCTATCAAAATCATAAACTAAAATTTCTCAACACGATCAATTGCGACTGAAATGTCGAAGATTTCTTCAAAAATTCGCTCATGGGGTCATGCTGCATGACTGGACTTTTTTTTATTTATTTTTTTTTTTTTTATGTCTTATGGCTGGGGTCATTCAAAAACAAATCAAATATGTTTTATTGTAGGGCCCAAAATGGGAATAACAATAGTCAAAAATACATAAGTAGGTACGTCATTAACAAGATAATACTACACAGAAGATAAAAAATATATAGGTAATTATTTTACTAACAGAAACTGTCAACAAGTCAATATAATAACAAAACTGGCATAAAAAACATACAAAAGCAACAGTAACACATTTTCTTCTGCAATGCAATCACCCAATGGAGGTACCCATCCAGCAATAAACTAAACTAAACTAAAATTAAGCATCATCGAGTACTGGTATAAATATTCCTCGGCATGCTAGTCAATAAAATTTAAATTAAAAAACTCAGATACGTCATAAAGTTCGGCTTCAACCAGGATACATTTTAATTTTCTCAAGAATGAATTTAATGAAATTGGTAGTCTGTTAAAGAAACGGATTCCGTTTCGCAGGGGATAGTTACGTAGAGACGCAGAGAGACGTACCAAAGGGGGGCATAATAGGTTAGATGAACGCGTCCTATAGTTATGATGATGCTGGTTACTATTGATTAAGGTCATCTTACTCTTTACAAACTTTAAGCACTCCAATACATATAGTGAGGGAACAGTTAAACAATTCAATTTCTTAAAGTAACCTCTACAACTTTCTCGGTAACCAAGACCAAAGATAATTCTAACAGCTGCCTTCTGCAGTCTGCATATAGAGAGAACACCACGAGAACTGCCCCACAAGATCACACTATATGACACTCGGCTCATGAATAGTGCGTAGAACACAGCACGCAGAACCGGCAACGACACTGAACCAGAAAGGCGGCGGAGGGCGAAATTGCAAGAAGACAAACGCGATGAAAGATGATCCAGATGATGTGCCCAGGAGAGTCGATTTTATCGATTCTGAAACCCAGGAAGCTTGCAGGATTCTCCAGGCTGCCATTCAAACAAAATTTTATTTGAATTTGTTTTGTTTGACAATTGTATTTTATTCGTCTGCCAAGTTGGGTAGGCAGTAAAGCTTCCTCGCATATTGTAACATCGACGTATAGAATTAGTTGAAGAAAAAAGTTCGAGACGAAATGATTGATAAAACGAAGTTATAAGAAATTAATGTTTACGCATGCGCACAGACGGTAATGAAATTTATAGGGGAACATCTAGGAGCTAAACCCCACAATGATAGAAAATTTCATAAAAATCGGTCCATGAATCTCGGAGTTTCATCTGTGTCGATCAATTTCAGTGTTGCGCATGTGCTATAATTATCACTCCACCAATCGCTATATAATCCATAGGGAATTTTTCTGGAACATATACCCATCTACTTCCCAAGTTTGAACGAAATCGGACCAATAGATGATAGGAAATCGATGTTATAATAAATTAACGTTTGTGCATGCGCACAGACTATTTATGTGACGTCAATGAAAGTTATAGGGGATTGTCTAGAAACTATCCCTCACAACCCCCGAAAATGTCATCAAAATCGTTCCATTAGACTCGGAGTTTTGCCTGTGTCAATCGATATTAGTTTCGTGCATGCGCAATGGTTATTATTCTACCAACTATATCTCGTAGCTATTTTAACCTATCTATAGTACATTTTTTAGAACATATACCCAATTAACTACCGAGTTTGAACAATATCGTACCAACAGATGATGGGAAATCGACCTGTTGATTTGGTGGCATTGAAAATCATAGGGGACCGTCTAGGAGGTAACCTGCACATTCCCTGAGCATTTCATTGGAATCGGACTGAAATTTGGTATAGTTTTGGCGTGACAAAGATTTACCACAGACAGACAGACATCGAACAGAGAGACGGACAGACACAGAACCAAAATTGATTTACGAGCTCTGAAACGCATAATGCAACTGGAAATTTTGATTTTGGACGATAAAATGTTTTTCGACTTCTACCACGATCACAAAGCTTCCCTTCGGTAGTTATGAAGCAAAATGAGCGTCGCGAAAAGTGTTCCGTCTATTTGGCATTATTTCTGCATAGAATCGGTGGTTCCTAGGTGAAATTTACTCAGGCAGTTTTCATCCCATCGCAATAGTTCTTCGCTCGTTGGAAGTTGGAACAATGGAAATTGATGCAAAAATCTTGGGTCCTGCCGCTCAGAAAACAAAGTAGCCTTTCGGATGCCAAACAAAGAGAATAGAAGGGAGAATGACTGAAAACTGCATGGAAGGGGCAACCCAAACTAGTCATACATCACAAAATAAACTCCTGATGTGGCCTACGCTGGCGGTAGCGCTAGAGGATAAATACACTGCCAAGGAAACTCCACATGAGCTTCTTCGTGACCTTCACAGTACGTAACCATTAAATTCCAGAGAACTAGAAACCGGTTCTGGCATCAGGGAATTAATAAGGTGGGAAATTGGAAGCTGAATGGTACATATAATAAATGAAATTAATAAGGAAAATTTTGATTTTAATATGGGACCATTCAGGATGTAGTCCGCATGTTCCCTGAAAATTTCGTCTAAATCGGATCAAAACTGAAGGAGTTTTTAATTGATTTACAGGATTTCATTAATATTTTGATCTAAATTCATGATTAAAATATCCTTGGGGATATTTTTTGGCAACTTTGAGCATGATTGATATTCCCTGCAAATAAATTCCCGGCATGATGGGCACAATCACTGGTAGTACCGTACGATTCGTATGGCACCTCAAGGGACTCTACCGGGATCATCTCTGAAAATTTGAACAAAATCCGATAAAATTAACTAAGCTGTGACCGTAACAAAAACATCACTTTCGCGCATGCGCCTAGCGTACCGCTGCTGATGATTGCGAAGAATGTGATACGGGACCTCAAGAAACCTTGCCCGCATCATCCCTGAAAATCTGACCGAAATCCGTTCACAATTGCCTGAGTTATGACCGAAACAAGAAAATTTTGTTTGCGCCTGCGCAGAGGCTACCGTTGATTCGATCATGACGGAACTGATAGGGTTGAACGGACTGACCATGTAGAGCTATACCCGCACAATCCCTAAAAATTTGAAGAAAATCGCATCAAAATTGTGGAAATTACGGCTGTTGCAAGGACCGTAACAAGAATATTTCGTTCACGCATGCGCAGAGCGTACCGCTAATGCAATTATGATGATTGTCTTATGGGACCTCAAGGGACCTTACCCACATCATCCCTGAAAATCTGACCGAAATCTGTTCAACATTGACCGAATTATGACCGTCACAAGGAATTCACGTTAGCGCCTGCGCAGAAGCTACCGTTGATTCGATCATAATGAAGTTGATAGGGGACCATCTAGAGCTTAACCCGCACAATCCCTGAAAATTTGGTTAAAATCGGATCAAAATTGTGGAAGTTATGGCTGTTACAAGGACATGTGGACGGACAGACAGACACGGAACCTAATTTGTTCAGGAGGCTTTGAAACGCAAAATGCGAGTGAAAATTTTGATTTTGGAGCAAAAAGTTTTTTTTCATTTCGAAAGTGAAAACAAAGCTTCCGCTGCCTTGCAGTCTCGGAAGCAATATTGCCTAACGGATAAAGTTATTGTTGAGAGGTATTGATGAGATAAAATATAGAGCTAGAGGATAAAGTTATTGTTAGTTACTGATGATGGCCTAACCGTCGAAATCTTTATTTAACATTGTAACAAAATATTGCCTGATCACCACTGGGGTACATCACTCACTATCCCCCTCTGAAATACAGAAAACTGAAGCTAATGAAGCCCGTTACCTATATATTTCTACAAGAATAAAGATTTACAATGTTGAATCAATCAATTACAAACAATAACGTATTATATAAATTATATTTTATGTTAAACTTGCATATAGAAAATGCATCGAAATAACGTATGATGTTATTGTTTGTTTCTGAAGATGACCTTCAATTCAACATTGTAACTCTTTATTTCACAGAATGATTGATAAAAAACACGCGAAAAACAAAACACTAATAACAGCAAAAAAGTGCTTAAAATCGAAAAACCAAGCATTTTGATAAATTAATAAATTTATTTTTTCAAATTTAAAACGTATATAGTACAAGGTGTCAAAAGTGACACTGTAAGGGGCATGGTTCTTAGAGGAGGCTAGTTGACCTTCCGTTACTATGGATATATCACCCCCACTTCTCCACACAACATTAAAAGCTACTGCACTAAGCAGTTGTCTGTGGGTAAGGCGGGTATGGTGAGTGTCTACCCGACTGACTATTATTTGTTTTCATTTTGGAAGTTGGGTCACGAATGGCCTAATCAGGATATAATTTCAAAGAAATAGAACGATTTTTATTATCTTCCATTTTCTTCATTGATCTCCTTGAGTGGTGCTCATTATTTTCTGGTTGATCGTCAGTCGGTCTAGAACACTAGGTTTCTTTGTTTCTCGATTGAAACAGAAACCGTCATTATTGTCGATATAGGAAGGGCCGTGTGGGGGAGCTCAGGAAGGATTTCAGCTGATAAAACGGGCGCCCGCATGATTCCCACAGGGGTCCCCCTGCTGCGCTTCTCTACAGAACTACAGTTCCTCCGTCCTTGCACGACACTTCATCAAAGTTAATGCCCGTAGGAGGTTCGGCCCTTCCTATTCATATAAGCTAATCAATGGCCCGGGCTTTTGAGGGTGAGCGTCCGCAGTAATTGAGCTCAACTCGGCCCAGTGTCCGTGACGGATGACCCTATTATTTTCTCCTTTCGCAGATTGTTTGATGATGATTTGGATGTAACATACTGGCGAACGTGTCAGCCCTCCGGGCGATGAGAGCAAGCAAACAAAGGTCCCATCGTGGAGCAATTGCATACGAAAGGAGTGTTTTGTAATTTTTCGCAGTATGCAGTTGCACTCAATTTTATTGATATTTGACAACTTTAATGCATATGGGTAATAAAATTTTTTAATATTACGGCAATTTTATTTCTTCATGGCAAACATATTTCTTATCAATATTCTGCTCTACCTACATAATATCAATAATAGAATTTGATCATTGTGTTGCCTTTCATTAACAATGGTAGGGGGGCTTTGAGGGAATGAGTCTTGAGATAGGCGGTAACTCATTGTAGTTTTATTAAAATCCATCACATCCAAGTACTTTCGCCTTAGCAGGCCTGTTCAGGAATAGTTATGGTATTTACATTTATGTTTATCAGGGAATTAAAGGTATTGTTGTGCCATGTAAGGTCGAGTGTGTGTTTGTTGATTTGATGGGGTGAAATTATTGCCTGGTTCCAAGGGGTGGGTTTGCAGAAGTTAGAGGTGCTGAGAGATCATTTATATAACACATCTATCTTCACTATTTATAAGAATGAAACTCCGTCTGTTTGTCTGTCGTGTCTATGCACGGCCAAACGGCTGAGTGGGGGGAGTCTACGAGTGGGGGGGATCTTCTTGGGATTTTCCAAAAGGGGGAACGAGCGAATTTAAAATTTTCCAATCCCACTCGAACCATGGGCCGTAGGGCGGGAGGGGGGTCGAAGTAAGAATTAATGTGCCCTTTTGGACTTCCCCGCTTCCTCTACCCCTCTAAACGGCCGTTGACAATTCCGGAAAAATACGGGTTTCGTAGGTTTTCCTACGAGGAAGACGACGGCGCGATCGGATCGCGAAAAAAGTATCGGGAAATGCGTAAAAAAAAAATGCGAGAGTACGGACCCGTTTTCTCGAAAAGTCCGATGAAAAACTAGTTTTTTCCCATTAAAATATACCCCGTAAAGGTACGTTTTTCGGAACGGTTTTCGCGGGCGAAATACAGCTTTGATTCCGCCGAATCTGAATCCGAAATCGGATATCGAAAAAAGTGACGAGAACTCGGTCGAATTGCGAGGGGAAGCGAGACGAAGTTATTAAAATGAGAAATTATATGTGCCCCGGACGCGAGAAGGCTATACGAAGACGTCAAGAGGTTCGATGACTCAGGTACAGGTTTCGGTGTTTGGGTGTTGCGAGCAGGTACACATAGGTACCTTGCGAACGAAGCGAGAGCCATTTCAACAGAATAAATACGGACTTTTTCCTACACATATACAGCAATAACTTGCGAGCGAAGCGAGCAACATCCCCTAATAAACTTTTCGATGACTCAGGTGGGTTTTCCCCATTCGCCCTTCTACGCTCATAAAATAATGGCCTACCTTTAGAAAACTTACAACATTCAACATCTGGCGGGTCGCGAGCAGGTACACAGGTATACAGCTATACCTTGCGAGCGAAGCGAGAGCCATTTTAACAGAATAAATACGGGTTTTTTCCTACAAATATACAGCAATACCTTGCGAGCGAAGCGAGCAACATCCCCGAATAAACTTTTTGTGGTTCCACATAGTTTTATAAGATTTAATTTGTTTGTAAGAATTTCCAACCAAAAAAAACGTCTGCCAAGTTGGGTGGGCAGTATAACTTCCTCAAGCGAGCGAAGCGAGCAGCATCCCCTACAGAAGTTAAACCTACCCTTAGAGACCTACCGTTTGCTAGCGAAGCGAGCAAGTGAAGCGAGCAACATTCCCTACATACCACACTTTGCGAGTGTAGCGAGCAACATTCCCCATATGCCACACTTTGCGAGCGAAGCGAGCAATTTAATGGGGGGTCCGGGGGGCTTGCCCCCCGGCTGGACGTGGAGGCGAGCGTAGCGAGCCGGAGCGGCTAGTTATTATATATTAGGAAGCGAAATAAATCATTCTATACTATAAAAAGTGTATTTTATGTGATAAACAAACTAATGAATAGCCAGGGGTTAAGCCCTAGTTAGTTAATTAGATAATTTATATTTTTATCAGAATTTTAGACGAAAGAAATTTATCGACGATGAACTAAAACATTAAAAAAATTATTCGTTATATTATGGTGAAAATGTATCTACTTAAATTTCAATAAATGCTGAAAATTTGGTTAGGAAACTGAAAAATTGCTAAACATCCAAAATTTCTTTGAATCGTAAAATATTATTTAGAACGAGTTTATTTGCCATAAAATTGGTGGTTAATACCAAGCCAGGCTTCAGATACGTTCTCAAAACCTAATGTTGTATTATCTGATACATCTCGGAGTCGTTACAAAATAGATACGTGATGTCATCGAGATGTCTTTTATACATCACAATGTCCGCACTTCTGACATCTCCGAGGCACATTCTTAATGAAAGAAATATATTATCAAGACGGGCCTCAGATACGCACCCGAAACATAATGTTATATTTGTGAGACGTCTGGGAGAGGTTACGAAATTGCTGTGTAATGTCAGTAAGATGTCTTCAATACATAAAAATGTCCACACTTTGCATCTCTGAGGCACATGTGTGAGGTATTAGAAACGCATGAGGAAAGGCCTCAGTTATGTCCCCAGAACCTAATCTTGTATTACTTGGGACACCTCGTAGAGGTTACAATATAGCTGTGTAATGTCAGTGAGATGTCTTATTTACATAAAAATGTCCACACTATGCATATCTGAGACACATGTGTGATATATTAGAATATGTACCCAGAACCTAGTCTTGTATTATTTGGACACCTCTAGACGTTAAAATAGCTGTGTAATGCCAGTGATATGTATTTAATACATAAAAATGTGCACACTTTCCATCTTTGAGACACATGTGTGATGTATTAGGCACGTATGAAAACGGGCCTCAGATATGTACCCAGAACCTAGTATTGTATTATTTGGGACATCTCGCAAATGTTATAGCCGTGTAATGTCAGTGAAATGTCTTTTTTACATCAAAATGTCCTCACTTTTGACCTCTCTGAGACACATGTGAGATATATTAGATATCATCAAGACGAGCGTCAGACATGTACCCGAAACATAGGTAGGTTAATGTTGTATTATTTGGGACATCTCGTAAATGTTATAATCCAGCGTCAGAAATTTACCCGAAACATAATGTATTATTTCAAATGTCTCGTTGATGTAACGAAATTACTGTGTGATGTCGGCGAGATGTTTTTAATAGATCAAAATATCGACGCTATCTCTGAGACGGTTGCTGAGTAATAGAGTCACTCTAATAGTTCGCCTCACATACGTACCTACCTGAATCGTTATGTTGTCTCACTTGAAACGTCTCAAATTCATTACGAAATACGTCAAGACGTCTGCAGTTCAGACGTATTTTAGACGTGTGGACACCCGCATAGACTCTCGTATCGGTGTTGTTTAAGAAATTCGTTTCTGCTAGGAAATATCAGTATAATTTCAATGATACGTAAATTTTCTCTATCAGCAGCTCGGTCAACCAAACCTTTAATTATTAATAATTGGATATTACTCGTGAATAACGAATAATTATTTATGTGGTTACTAATTACTAATAAGTAACAGTGTTTCATCTGTCATTATGTTGGGTTTGGCTAACTTCCATTGAACTGAGGCTCATAGTTAAGCAGAAGAAGATGTTGGGTAAAATGACCTTTCTTTATGGCAAACAGTATAATAGACACCTATAAACATTTTATAACTCAAGGCGATTCATCACTCACACTCTCTACCCCCGAGGGAGTCTATTTCATTGAACTGTTGAATAATTTTCACACACTCCCATACTACGACTTGCAAATATTGATGTCCTCTTATCAGGGAACCATTTGAATGCGATATTTTATTGAAAGGAAATACATATTTGCGTTGTTTATCAATATGTACTCGTGTATATGCCACTTTTCGAACCAGTAACGTAAAAAAAAAAATGCGAGAAAAAATGGTATTATCTAATCTTTACGGATGCGAGCAAGGACGGCTATGGTTGAATAACAAACGTTATTATAACTCCTGCACAGATAGGCTAACTGGCACCGATGACGCATGCGCGCTTCTTTCCCCCGATAAGTACTACGTGAACTGAGTCTTCAGAGATAACCGCAGTTTTGCTATAATCGCCGATTCAGCGGCGCATTTAAATGACGAATCGTTTCATAACAAAACGTAATTCGAAACAACTACCTAAAAGTACCTACATGTATTCTAAAATCTCTGACGATTTGGTTGTGGAACATAGCTTCGTCGTATCCAAAACATGCTTACACACAAGGTTTATCATTTGAGAGTGCAATAATTCGGATTCAAGTTTTTCATGTAATTTCCAACCAAAAGCCTCTCAATGGAATATTCGTTTAAGCCCTTAGTTTTTCAGTCGATTTTTTTAATTTTTTCAACCTAATGTCATTAAAAAAGTTCCAGTCATACAGCATGATCGTGTGAGCGAATTTTCGTAGAATATCGTATCATATAAATTATGTTTGCATTTGAGCACTTTGAATGTAAAGAAATTTGTCACTGCCAATTTTATGACCAAAAAACTCATCCTAAATAATATTATATGATTCGAAAAGGAGTTTGGGTTTTTAGCCATTATTGCAATTTTTTTTTTTTTTTTTTTTTTTTTTTTCAGCAAATATTATTGAAATAAGTACATTTTTCAGCATACCTACTTAATTTTGAATAAATTTTTTTAATGTTTTTAGTTCATCGTTGGTGAACTTCTTTTGACTCAAATTCTGATGAAAAATATAAATTTAACGGTTTTTAACCGTTTTTGGCCATTTTTAATGATTTTTTAACACATTTTTAGAAATTTGACCAATGTGCTCAAAAACTGCCAGCCAACGAACTTGTCCTTTCGTTTGGAAAGCTTGATTTTTTGGCGCAAGTACGGAATTTTGTTTCAATCCTGGAGAGAGTAATCGTCTGGAATGACGCACACTTTTTTTTTTTTTTTTTCAACTCCCCACATTGCTTTGATTGTCTTATCATCTATTGGTCCGATTTCGTTCAAACTAGAGAAGTAGTCGGGTCCAAGCTGATGCCTTTTGTGAGTTTTGCGCACACGCTAAACTAACTTTGGACGGCACTCCGTGAACAATGGATCGATTTTGATGATATTTTCAATTATTGTGTGGGTTAGCCTTCAGACAATTTCCGCACATGCAAACATGAATTACACCCCTATTTTGCATTATAGCATGTATTCACATGTATTAGATGCAGTTCTATTATTCAATCATTTCGACGTCCTTTGCCCTTCAACTAATACGTCCGTGCCACAATATGTGACGGTGCTATACTGCCCACCCAACTTGGCAAATATTTCTTTTACACAAATATTTTTAGATTTTATTATATAAATTAGGCTATTTACTGTTGGATTCTGTATTAGGTACCCCGAATTGTGTGTTCTACAAATGAAAATTGTTGGTTTCTGAAGGATATAAACATGAGCCTTTGTGTAATAATTTTGTGTCTTTTCTTGATATCTTGTTCCTTTAATAGAGAGTTTCTAGAGATCCGTTGGTCTCAATACGGCGTGCGGTAACGAGAAACTTTACCGCACCTTAAAGTCACGTCAAGTCCTTGAAGGATCTAGTTGTAACGCTAAATCCATGGAAGGAGGAAATTATCCCTAGGAGGTTATTTGAGTCCATGGAAGGAGGTTATTGTAGACGATTACGTTTTTTCCGAATTGCGATTCGTTAACGCATCTGTAAGGAAGGATGCGTCACCGTAACTCATTGCGTCAGAGTTACGGCGCCGGATTGTCAATACCGCACGACGTATTGTGTTTTACGGATCTACTAGGAACTCTCTAATGTATATAGGTTCTATTACATAAATTAGGATATTTACTGTTGAATTCTGTATTACCCTGAATTTTGTGATGTACAAATGAAAATTTTTGGTTTCTGAAGGATATAAACATGAGCCTTTGTGTAATAATTTTAGCTTCTTTTCTTGATATCTTGTTCCTTTAATACCTCTCATATCTCCAATGAAGATATGGGAAAAAAAGGAATGAAACATGTATCCATCCACGAAACATGAATTACACCCCTATTTTGCAATGTAGCATGTATTCATAACATGTATTAGATGCTGTTCTATTTTGCAGTCAATCATTTCGACTAATACCTTCAACTAATACGTCCATGTTACAATATAAATATGACGGAGCTATACTGCCCACCCAACTTGGGACATATTTCTTTTATATATATTTTTAGATTTTATTATATAAATTAGGCTATTCACTGTTGAAGTCTGTATTACCCTGAATTTTGTGATCTACAAATGAAAATTTTAGGTTTCCGAAGGAAATAAACATGAGCCTTTGTGTAATAATTTTGGCGTATTTTCTTGATATCTTGTTCCTTTAATTCCTCTCATATCTCCAATGAAGATATGGGAAACAAAGGAATGAAGTCCGTATTCCTCCACGAAAATTTGGTCGCTGACGTCATCAAAACCCAAAGCCCACTTCAGACTCGCACACGACGAACTCGCAACATCCGTGCATTCGAAACCTGAACGTGCCCATCGGGAAGGTTGAGACGTGAAATGCGTGGGCGAAAGAATAAAAAACCCTCGAGGGCCCGACCCGAATGAACTTTCCGAGCTATCTCCTTCCCCGATAGTCCGACCGTATCGGAGCTAAGCCAGGCAAAAGATAGCCAACCAACAACCCACCAACCCCCCTCTCCCTAAGGTTCGTTTTTCGCTGCTCACCAGAAGTTGCCTCGGCGTTTGAAACCCCGTTCTCGGTTTTGAAATGCAAAACCGATCGTTTCAAGTTTCAAATGACGTTAGCAGTTTTTCTCAAGATGCGAATGCTCTTCTTGGAATTGTTGTGCACAGGAAGTGAATGATTGCGGTTGACATTTTTTTCTTGGTTCTGCTTGCGTATGACGTTTACTGAAGCCAAGCTATGAAATTTTATTCACCTTGCGTTATCGAGGTTTCAGTTTTTTTTCTCCACTGGATAGCGAAGGAAGGAGGTTCGTCTCTTATCTTGTAACGGTACAACTGATCATAAAATTACGGAGCTGCGTCGTTTTCAAGCTCTAAAACTTTGTTTATGATGAACGTAACATTCTATTTCTCACCGCCGCCGTGGATAATTGATTTTCTTTCTTTTCCAGTACCTACTTCGAAGATCCAGCTGGAAAACATTTGATAACGATAGATAATTTTAACCGCAAATATTGCTTCATGATGGTGCAGTGATTGGTCGCTTCACTTGCTCATCTTTTTTCTGCAGTTTAGGTAATAGAATATTTATACTAAAATGTATAATGGTTTGTTTGTGTCCAACAGCAGTGGAGCTCCGAATATGAAAAGCTCGAAGTAGAGTGCACCACGTAAACAAGGACCTCACCCATTTGCTCTTCTTATGTTGGCTATAAGGGTAAGGGCAGTCGTGGCGGATACTACTTGTTTTTGTTTTGCTGTCGGGTTTTTTTTAAAGCATGGAACATGCTTTAGCCTTGAGTTAACTGCCCGAAAACGTTACGCGGAAGTGTCATGAAAAATTTTCTCATGATTTTCACATAAGTACAACCTAGCCTTTGCTGAGGAAATTAAAATTCTGTAGTTTTCACCGGACAAAAATCGTTCTCCATTCGTTGGAAAGCTCTCGATTTATCACGCATTTCTTTCGTACTTGTTCTTCTATTCATGTCGTAGTTTTATATTTATTTTTGTTTTATATGGATATAATAAACAATACCGCTTGTTTTGTTGTCACTTGGTTGAGAAGTTAATCTTGGTTAAATAGTAATTTATTGTAGACGCGCACCGTAACAGAAAATTACCTACCTAGGTACGTCCTTCTAACTTCAAATAGTAAAGCATTCATGTCGAAGTTTTAAATTTATTTACATTTATGAATTAGCAGGATGAAAGCATGTTCTATGTTTTAACATTTTAGCCGTAGGCTCAAAGCGGAAAGCAACCAAGGGGTCCAGGGGGGCTTCGCCCCTTGCGAGGCCCGAAGGGCCCAGTTTTTGTGTTTCTTGATTACAATAATTTATTAATCAGTAATATAATTCTGATTTCGGTAATTGTGCACTATTAGGTGACCAACTCTGATTTTATTTAAAATCGGATATGTTGCCCTTCTAGCTGTTCCATAAACATATCTAAAAGAAAAAATGTCGCAAGTCAATAGAAACTGAAATACATACATTAGTAGTCAATGTAAGTATAACTATTTCACAATACACATCATTCTGGCCTATATGTCCAACTAACCTGAATTTTTACTAAGAGATTGACTACTTGATGTTATGTATTTTTGAGATGCGAGCCGCCCAGACCAACAAACTATGTTACACATCATTCTGTCCTATACGTCCAACTCGAGGTAATACTGCACTATACGGGGCCAACGTTGTAAACATCGATGCCGATTACATAACATCAGTTGGACAACAGTTCAACATCATAACACAACAGTTGGACATATAGGTCCAACTACTGTATGACATACTCGTAAGCTCGCATCTCAAAAATACATAACATCAAGTTGTCAATCCCTTAGTAAAAATTCAGATTAGTTGGACATATAGGTCAGAATGATGTGTATATAGTTTGGTGGTCTGGCGACTACTAATGTAAGTATTCCAATTTATATTAACTTGCAACATTTTAGCGAATTTTTGTAGAAAATGAAGCTATTGCAATGGCTTCAACAATTTTAAAATCAAAATTTTCGACAAATTTCTTCATTAAAATCAGTTTTGAGACATTCTCAAACGAATCCTAGAGTTTAAGGCTATATGATATGTTTATGTTTGGGTGTGTGTGTGTGTGTGTGTGTGTGTGTGTGTGTGTGTGTGTGTGTGTGTGTGTGTGTGTGTGTGTGTGTGTGTGTGTGTGTGCGCGCGCGCGCATGTGTTTTGGGTTGCTGAGGTAGAGTTACTGTTGGTATTTTTATCTCTTCAGACTTCCTTCATATCCCTACCCAAGTCAAGGGTGCTTTCCTGTTTGTGCTGTCTTACAGTTGACACCTGTACGTCGAGACCGCTTTGATTATGTTAAAATTTTAAGGGTGACACGTAGATAAGAGCTTTGGATGTTTTATATATTGGTTGAGAGATTGGTTGATGCTTTATAGGAGTATAAATTGATAGCAATGTTGGAGTTGGTTTTATGTAATGTTAACCTCGCTTAAGGTTAGTACATGGGACCTTTGATCCATAAAGACACGCAAAATAGTTTGCACAATGGAAAGGAAAAACACCAACTTCTTAATGGTTTATTTACGTAGGTACATAGAACCGGTAACGCCGTTTTGTGTTTTGAAAAGACTCACCTCATAATTAAGCAGCAGTGCTCGACTCTTGTTCATCGGCACAAAGACACTGCACTGATGAAAATACCATATTCATCGACCAAGTAACCTGATTTTACCATCTTCTGGTACATGCGGTTTCAATCATATATTGGAAATTTCAATAGAATTTCCCATTGTTTTATACAACTAATGAAGATTGCTCATAATTATGATGTTTCATGTTACTGATTTTTAGAGGGATGTCAAAACCTTGAGTATCTCACCTAATTTACTGCGAAACTACGAGTTTATGAAGTATATGTGAAGAGTATATATGAAATAATGATTGATATTTGTTGAATTATTCAATAGATTTAAATAAATAGAATAAAATAATCCTATAAAGGCACAAGACCTGGTAAATTTTGGTACTATTTGTTACACTCAAATTATTTTAATTACAATTAAATTAAATTGTAAGATCAAATAGTTTTTTTTCTTTCACTCCAGCTGTAAATTTCAACTCTTAATTGGCTGGATAAATAAATCTATAATTTCTCATCAACAGTAATTTCATGAGCCTTTTCTCACTATTATTCCAATTTATTGATCATACCGAGATTTGATTGGGACCTTGGGATGTCGTTGCTTACACCATTGTATACTAATTAGTTCATATATCATATCTTACGCAAGAATCATGAGTATTAACTTTTGGTACGTACCTATTAGATGATGAGGTAGTGTATATTGGCCTGAACTGCAAACTTAAAAAATATTCCCCAGAGTTATTACTACTATATCAGCCCCACTGTAATATATTTATATTCTATCGAAGAGAACGCCATTCACAAACTTTATGAAGACTATATGTAAACTCGTAACGAGTAAAAAACTACGAGTAAAAACGTAACTCGTAAACTCTAATCGTGAACTGCCCCTTATCGATAAGGTCACAATTTACATTAGGTAAGCGTTGGATAATTCAAATGTTGGATAACTGCTTGCAGGCTGGTCGCCAGGAATATGTAACTTGTTTTTTTAGGAAGTTCCGCAGGTTTGAGATGCTCGTAGGCGATCGGAACTGGTTCGAGCGATTCGTTCCTCCAAAGTGGAAGCGAGCTTCCCTTCCTGATCTCCGACCCCCGCGTTGATTGCCCGAGTTAGAAGTAGGAAACCAGCGCTGTTAGGTCATAGCGGTGCAGTTTGAGGTCGATCGATTAGAAAAAACTGATTACGTATTATGAGTAGGTACTTTCAAATTGAGGCGCTTAGCATCAAAATCAGCTCAATCCATTTTCAGAAACTTTACAGGAGAGACAAAAAACATCCCACGTCTATGCGTTTCAATTCAAGTACAGTGGCAAGGCGCATTGACTAATCTATATCTATAAAAGAGGATGTATGTATGTATGTATGTTGCCTATAGACTCCGAAACCGCTCGACAGATTGTAATGAAACTTTCAGGTATTATTAGGCATGATTCAAGGATTGTTCCTGTAAAGTTTGGTGCAAATCCGTTCAAAGGGCTCTGACCCAGATCACATAAAAGGGTGCAGTGTCAGGTTTTAGAAATTTATTGTTTAGAAAATTAACTACCCAAGCCAAGACCGAAGGAGGAGGAGGAGGAGGAGGGAGGAGGAGGAGGGAGGAAGAGGAGGGAGGGGGAGGAGGAGTGAGGGAGGAGGAGGAGGAAGAGGAGGGAGGAGGAGTGAGAGAGGAGGAGGAGGGAGGAGGAGGAGGAAGAGTGAGGGAGGAGGAGGAGGAAGAGGAGGGAGGAGGAGTGAGAGAGGAGGAGGATGAGGAGGAGGGAGGAGGATGAGGGAGGAGGAGGAGGAGTGAGGGAGGAAGAGGAGGGAGGAGGATGAGGAGGAGGGAGAAACCAAAGGCAGAAACCAAAGGCTAAGCTTCCGTTCATCCAATCACCTCTTAATAACAGTTTAAAATTACGATCAATAAACAAATTTAATTTGGGCGCAGCAACGCGCGCGGGGGGAACGCTAGTTTATAATAAAAACTGATTTTTCAGGAATAGGACGTGGAATAATATAGTTCAAATCTCGCAACATTACATTTTTTTCAATAAATGGATATTTAAAATTTTTTAAATTATTAAATTTGAAAAAAATGAACTAGTATTTTTATTTAAATCATCTATCTTTGACTTATTTCAAGCGATCTTTGATTGGTTTTCATAAAAGGGACGGTGGAAGTTTGGATAACAGGTCACAGCAGAAAATTTTCTTCATGTATGAATGCTTGAAGTCGACAGTTCGTGGAGGCTGTCCGTGACTCAAATATCTGTATGAGAAAATTACAAAATCTTACCGGTCGCACGTAGGATAACACAGCCAACTAATAGTACCACGCACGAGAGGATCTAGTTTAATAAGCATACATGGTACATCCGTCTATGTTACAAACTAATGGGGAAAAAATTGACGTACGTACCTTCGAAGTATCTCTTTCTCAGTTCTCCGATTCTGTCGATTCCTTTTGCTGGGCCAATCAGTACTTTCAACGTTTCTCTATTTGGACAGTTCAAATTATTAGTAGACTTAACAGAACAGGCGTTTCTGTCCTTAAATTGTTGACCAACTTTTCGTAGAAAATGGGGTATTAGGTACATCCGTCGGCACGGTGGTACTTGGGGGTGGGAGTGCATTTTTTTTTTTTTTTTTTTTTTTTTTTTTTTTTTTTTTTTTTTTTTTTTTTTTTTTTTTTTTTTTTTTTGCGTTTCAGAGGGTGTAGAACACGTTTACAATAGTAATTCATTTTCAGATTTCTTTATGTATATATATATAAACTAAAAGCAACTACGTTGAATTTACGTATGAGCAACCATAGGGCATATTCCGGTCAAGATGAATGCTGAATCTCATGCGGCATCTTTTGACGAGTGCTACGGGGTGCAGGTACTGAAGACTATACCGAAACAGGCAAATGACCGGCAACTACAACAAGCCGAGAGAGTTTTTAGGTGGGACTAGGTGTCAACGATTAGCCATCAAACCCAGAAAACTTATCAGAATTATTTTGATAAGTAACGATGGTCGCTGACATCTATGAAATTTCTAAGACATCAAGAATGACTTTCATTTCTCTAATTTCTGTGACAAAGATCGAAAATCGAAATATCAGATTCTTTCTTTTCTCTATATATTTGTGAAATTCTTTCTATATTTAAAACAAAGTATTTAGTTCTGTAGAACAGCGACTAGTTCAAGTGTTCCTATATATATATATTGCGACTTCCCTCCCTCACGAATGATTGAGAACGTCTTTGTTGCTGAATTCTACCCTATGCAGTATTTTTCATAGTGAACCAATCCCTTTATGCATAGAGAAGAGATACGAACAGGTGAATAGAAAGGAAATGGCGTTTCCATGAGTAGCAGAGTCTGCAGCCGAGCTCATCTTCAAAACGTCTTCGGCTCCCGTTGCGTTAAATTACTCAATAGAAGACTCCGGAGTCGGGCAAGAAGAGGGAAGCGGGGTCGAATTGCATAACCCTCTCTTACCCAGGGCACATCACATCACTTTCTCCTAAGAACGTCGGTGCAGGAGCTCAGAGCCTCGTGGTTTCTCCGCGAATTACAGGTGACAGCCCCCCAGTCTTCCTCGCTGCCCCGCGCCAACTTTCCTTCTCCCTTGCATAACTTCCATCTCCGAAGGGGGACCGACTTCCGCAACCCCCTTTTTTTCTACTGGAGTCGAGGGCACTCGGAGCAGGAAGTCCCAGACGAGGGGAACGGGTTAACAGGCGACCAGTTCCGATCGTGATTGAGCAGCATGTAGGTTGAACTTCCGAAAACATTTTGGGATGTAGGTAGTCTTCCATTACGCAATTTGTGGGTTACTTTTATGGGTGGATGGGAATTCCAAATGAGGAGAGACGGAGGTTCGAGTGCGCATTACCATGCAGGATGTTTGCAGCGGTTTAGAACCAACGTAACCAAAAACCGAAATATTTATTCCTTAGGATTGTAGAGGGCAAGAGTTATCAGCCTCTCGTATTTTGTAGTTTTTTATTCCAGCTAAGCGCTTTCGCCACATAAGGCCTCGTCAGAGCTGTAAAATGTCAGTAGACCCTAAGTACAGGTTTGTATTCCTATATTAATGTATTAAGCTATTTTATTTTATTTTTTAGTATAGATTTAAGGTTTGAGAGTATTATTGTTGCAGTTTCTAGCTAGTAGACCGCATGTCATGTAATGTTGATATAAGTATATAGTATATCCTATAGGTATTTTCTTGCTTAGTATATTTACATATTCAAACATCATATTTAAAATTACCTGCATATAAGTCATATTATAGTTTGTTAGTGGGACACATCCTGTTATCATGGTTAGCAGGCGGTGTACCTATACTTAGGGGAACGGGTTAACAGGCGACCAGTTCCGATCGTGATTGAGCAGCATGTAGGTTGCACTTCCGAAAACATTTTGGGATGTAGGTAGTCTTCCATTACGCAATTTGTGGGTTACTTTTATGGGTGGATGGGAATTCCAAATGAGGAGAGACGGAGGTTCGATTGCGCATTACCATGCAGGATGTTTGCAGCGGTTTTGAACCAACGTAACCAAAAACCGAAATATTTATTCCATTATGTACGCAGCTTACCCTACATCCTTTACAAGAGTAGACCTTCAAGATATTTGAAAACTACATCCCAAGTTGTTGAGAACTACATCTACCGACTAGTGCCTTTCCTATTATTCAAATGTGTTCATTCTTTGAATCTGGTAACATCTTTTAATTTTGACATTGAAAATGTCTTAGTCGACGGGTCAACCGGAAATTTTGTTATGCAAAGAAAAAAACGTCACGCAACCTATAAAAAAGTTAAGTGTTGTTATGATTGTGTGTACTAGCAATGAAATCAGTCATTCAATTAACGTAATGTAAGTTTATGTATGGTAGAACATTAAATACAGGTTCTATTATTGAAGGTGTTATTATTGAATAGTCCGTTTCAATTCGGCATTAATTCAACATTGAAATTACTGAGACATTTTCAATGCTCATAGCTCTTCTCTCATAAGAGAGAAAGTACAAGCGGCCTGCCGCGTTTTTTTCTTTTTTGACATGAATATGTCTTTGCTCTGGGGGGTCAACCAAAAATTTCCGTGACGCAAAATTTGTGTCACAATTTCAGTGTTTTTCACGTACAACCCAGCCGTTGCTAGGGGAATGGAACTTCCGCAGTTTTCATCGCACAAAAATCGTTCGCCACTCGTTGGAAAGCGCTTGATTTATGTGATAAATGTTCACATCTCAAGCTACCAATTTCCCCCTCCTTACGTACCTGGCTACATTCCAAAACTAAGTTGATTGGACTGTAAACAATTTTAATAAGCCGGTTACAATATTCTAAAAGTAAAGCAATAGCATCATTAATTTACTCCACTCCATAGGAAACATTTTCATCCTCTTGACAACCCCAATCAAAGACATATCCATGTAACATGGTATCATGTAAAGCGGATAGAGGAACTCGTTTTTAACACGGATGTTACAATTTTATTATTTTGTGAATAATTAAATTTTGGTCTGAAACGGATCCGTCTACGGTTATTATTATCATTATTCTTTTCTTCTCATGCTTGGGTTGTGGCACACCACCTGGACCAATTCCAATCGGTCCTCCCTCTAGTGACAAAGCCAGCCTTCAGAAGGACGACCTGAAAATCGAAATTGAGGCGTTTAGTATCAAAACCAGTTGAATTCACGATTTTCCGAAACTTTTTTTGCTTCTTTTTCCAAAGTCTTAGGCTTATTCTACAACCTCCTCTAGCGATTTTCACCAAATCCAGTTCCTTCCCATAGAAATCTCGCTTGAAAAACCAAGCTCGTAGCAAACCCAGATCGTTCCAAGCATATTGCAGCGGCCGATAGGTTTACCGTTGTCGTTCCTCCCATCGTTCCTTGCGTGGTTTTGCGTTCTTGTTTTTTCACAGTTTTCGGATAGTGAGAACCAAATTGATGTCCCATATTGTTTCTTTTTATTGTGCCGATCGTATTCATTGTTGTTGTGAATTAATCTGCTATAAAATGGACTTTTGCCCTTCAAAATCACCTAGTGGCGTTAATATTGGTCTGATTTCAGTCTGCCAAACCTCATTCTACTAAAGATTAGATACCTACTTTCCAAAGTTTGCATCTAGCATATTTTAGCTGAGACCTCTTCTCATTGACTTGCAGCGGAACTTAATAATTTTTATGTCATTTTGTACATAAAGTTCGCAAAAACGGCATTTTACTTTGTACATTTATGGGAAACGGTCTGGACGGGAGAGGAGAGAACTGGCGGCGCAAAATTAGCCCTATTTTCAATTTTTTTGTAATTCGCTTATTTTGGGCGATAATTCAGAGTTTTGAAATTGATTCGTTTTTTTTATGCTCAACAATACTGGGACGAAAAGAATTCAGTTAATGATACTAGTAGCCCTTAAACCATTTATATATTCTAACTAAATTTCTCTCCATAAAGAAGGAATACTGACCACAGATTTTCAAAAAATTCGAACAAGCAATAAAAACTTCCTAAAAACGAAGTTCTCGAATAACAATTCACTACCTAATAATTTATGGCTGATTTTGTCGACAAAATTGACTAAAAACTAAGGAACACCGTTTGAAAGAGAGTTCCTATTATTACCATTTTTCAAAATTTATTTATTTTATTTTTTCATATTTTCATTTATTTATAATCGTTATAATTTTGTTAAAGTTTTATTCGGAGGTGAAAAATTACTTATCCCAAAAAGTAAAGTTTGAAAAAGTTAGACGAGTTTTTTTTTACGCTTTCAAGCCTGGGTGATTCTTTCTGATTTTTCCATACTGTTATCCTAAAAGTTGGCCGAAAACTCAGGTTTCCAACGATTTACTCAATTTTACTTTTACTTGATTCACTCATTTTAAGGGAGAAAATAACGTTCTTCAATATTAATACGTTATTTTTCTGTGGTAAATCCTTGTCACGCCCAAAACTATACCAAGTTTCAGTCCGATTCCGATGAAATTTTCAGGGATTGTGTGGATTAGCTCCTAGACGGTTCCCTATCATTTTCAATGCAGTCGAATCAACGGTAGCCTGTGCGCATGCGTAAACGTGAATTTCCCATAACGTCGATTTCTCATCATCTATTGGTCCGATTTCGTTCAAACTCGGTAGGTAAGTTTCGGTAAGCTGGGATCCTGACAGTTATTTACTTGGCCGCTAGATCTCGCTGGGTTAAGTTTTCTTCAAGCAGCAGAAGTTTGAAATCGGGTTGGGGTATCGGGTTGGGGTATCCGACACCCCAGTGGTGTTTTAGGGCTAACATTGTAACTCTATTTTTCGTGGAAACCAGTGGCGTAACTAAGTCATTTCTCATGGAGGGGTAACAGTCAAGGACTACATTTTATTTTATAGTTTTAGTGTTCATTTCTATAAACTGTTGAACGTTCATATAAATAGATATTCATTGGTTTTTCTTAATGATTTGAAATCATGTAGGTACGCTTTCATATTCACAAATCTACCTATTGATTATTAAAGCATGCCTGATAGGTACCATTTAGAAAACATATTGTCCAACTAAATATTAATCAGAACGCTGAAAACTACGATAAGTAAGAATACCTAAGGATGAACTGAGGACCACTATGTACCTACTATTATTCTAGACTTACTGCCTGCGAAATCATATTTTCATGTATGTGGTCGTTTCTCACTTACAGGTTTATCCACAATAAATTGTTACCTACTTGTTGATCTGGACAATCAACAATATAATAATCACACAGTAAATTGTATTATATAAGTACGCGAAATAAAAAACAGGGCATGAAACCGAGAACGACAAACAACAAAATGTAAACGAAACAAACTCAAACCAGTAATATGCTAGGTTAGAACAGAATACCTACTGCTACAATAGATTGTTTTAATCTTTTCTATTAAACTAATTGAATTACCACTGAAAACTTTCTTTTTAACGAGTATTTTAACTGTGATTTAATTCGTAAATGGCATAATACAAACGATATACCCATAACCAAAAATTAATGAAAGAATACAGGAAACAACCAAGTTTGATCAAGTAGGCAGTGAAAAGTAGGGGAAGTTCGTAGGAGAATTTGGTGGATTCTGAACAATGTATATTTTTCTAGCGAAAAATCGCATATGGGCTAGCCCTAAAAGGTAGTGGGGAACGACTTGATTTCAGTTTGCAGTATCCACATTTCCATTTAATTGACTAGATGATTTTACTCCCCCTCCGATGGGCTGTACAATATCCACGCAATTTTGTCCTTATACAAACGAACCTAGTTCAAATTTATTTATTTTAAAGTAAAGACTACCGAATCCGTCCAATTAAAATAGTGATTGTTTTTTTTACTGATTACCTACATTTTCCAATTGAAGGTGTTAGGTACTGAAGCTCAAAGAGTAAAATTATTAGTTTTGATTGTATTTTGATTATTATTTTTGATAGTATTTTGATTATTAGTTTTGATTGTATTTTGATTGTATGCATGGTCCTCTGTAATTCACAAACTACGCCACTGATGGATCGGTGGTAGAAAACGGGTACCAAAGGAGAGAAGCGAAGTCAGTATTTCATGCGAAGTGTGTTCTTCCAGTGAGGAAGAAAACGTCAACGTTGAACCCTCTACATGTAATGTTGATTTCTACATACGCAGCTACCTCATATCTGAATGTACAATCTTCCTTTCCGAGTTAAGGCTCTATGGTCGAGAGGAACATGAAGAGTTAGCCAATGCAGTGTTGCAGTATTTAATTCCATTTCCCACTACCTATTTGTGCAAACCAACATTTTCCTGCCTTCACAATTTGAAAACAAAAAAGTCCAGTCATGCAGTATGACCCCATGAGCGAATTTTTGGAGAAATCTTCGACATTTCAGTCGCTATTGATCGTGTAGAGAAATTTCAGTTTATGATTTAGATTTTTTTTTTTTTTTCAACAAGCACCTACTACCTACGTTTTAAACAGCATGGTTCCAGGATTGGTTATACAGGGATACTTCCATAAGAGTAGTTCAATCTGAATTTGGACAATGTTTCATGCAAATATTACCGATTTTTACAACTAGCGAACGGCATTATTTCGATTTTTGACTGATTTTTCAACTTTGAAATTTTTGAAAACTTGATACATATTCTTATAGGAAATTTTACGCTGATTCCGAATATACCACATGTTAGTATGCTGAAAAAATTATTTCGCACAACAAATCGCAAAAAACAGGCTATTTTGAAATTGTTGACTACATTTTTGGAAATTTCAACCCGAAGATGTAATCCGATCATGCTGGCCAACGAACTTGAACTTTCGTTTTGTGTCCTTAACATTTTAAAATTTGTTTGAAGTTTCTAGCACAATTCTACGGACAGTTATCGTCTGGACTGACACATACATACATATATACATACATACATACATACATACAAACATAAATAAATACATACATACATACATACATACATACATACATACATAAAAAAATGCGTTAAACTTCAGAATATGATTCAGAATAGCCTAAAACGGATTTCTGCATAAATTTTTTTCAAAAATTCACATTCTACAAATTTTGGGGAGAGAGCAATAGCTTAATTTTTTTCAAAAATTCGCTAAAAGAAAAAAGAAATAGACAAAGTAAAATCCGATTTAAGATTTAATGTTACCACTCTCGACCCTGATATCAATAAAACCGTGTAAACTGACGGTTCTTGTGTTTAACTAATATGTTAATAGTTATGCTAATATTGTTCAACTAATTACATTCTCCAATTGAAGGTGTTAGGTACTGAATTTAGAAGAGTAAAATTATTAATTTTGATTGGATCCGCATATCACGAACTTCTGCGTCCTCCGTAATTCATGGAGGGGCTCTGCGCACCCTGCCCCTCCTCAAACTATGCCATTGAGGGAAATATAGGTTTTTATTAGGGATGAGTCGATTCCCGATACCGATTCTCGATACCACCGATTCTTAGGCATTGGTATCGGTATCGAGAATCGATCGCCTAAAGCCGATCCCGATACCGCCCGGTGATGGGCGTTTTATTACACTACGGTACTATTGCAACCATCTAACAACGAAGATGGTTGTACCGTGCAACCGTTGTGTGAAGTTAGCAGTTGCGAAACATGAATTGTCCAAAACACAACTTTCAATTATAACTTTGTTTACAAGTAGGCTTGTGTTATTTTGTTTGTGACAACAGAAGCATTAGACAAAACTATGTTTTCCAAGTATAAAAGCCTAGAGCCAGTCTTATTTGGAAATACCTTACAGTTACGACGAAAAACTAAAAAACCAAGTCAGTCTGCTTAACTTGTTTCATTCAGAAAGAAATCAATCCTAGGCAATAAAAGTTGCTTATTAATTGATACTTGATAGATAACAAAAAAATATCAAATTTTGTATTTGCACAAATCAAATTAACTAAAGCCATGAAAATATAAATCTGAAATTTAGAATTTGTAATAAAAATTAATCTTTAAAATTTATTTAATTTTAATAAGTAACTAAAGCATTAAAGCTTCATTGGAACAAGAACTCCTAATGACAATCAATAGAGATGGATAATATATTAGCTAATTAGACTAATAACTTCATCTACGACGGAACGGTGAGCTATTGGTGCCAGTTTTTCACCTACAGGTAAGTTAGGTATTATGCGCCGATGGTATCGGTATCGAGAATCGGGAATCGATTTTTTAGGTATCGGTATCGGGAATCGATAAATTTTGGTATCGACTCATCTCTAGTTTTTTTACTAACTACAGTTTTGACATGGGTTCCCACAACTTCGTCGCGAGTCATTTAGTTTGTGTGGGTAATTTGAATATAGAGTTCGCACGTCTCGGAAGTCACCAACGACCCTCGGACTCCCACTAAGCCCCCTGCTTCCTACATTTCGAAAATTACGAGCCTTTCGGTCTCAGTCGGGAAGAAAAAGATGCGATTTGGCGGTTTCCGCGTGCCGGCCGGCCGCTCCGCGTTGGGCTCTCAAGGACTAGCGCCCCCCTGGCTTCCCCTTCCTGCAGGCGGGTTGTTTGACTATGTTGAGCGAGTCGCGAACATCCACTTCCCCGTGCGAACAGACGTTTCCTTATGTCTGAATTAGGCGCTAAGTGTGAAATGATTCGAGGACATCCAACGGTTCTGGGTGAATAAGATTACGTACCTCGTGTTCCTCACGGTTGAATCGGCGACAACGAAATATTTGATTACGAGAATTACAAAACGGTCGTTTAATAATAATGCCATTCGATTCAATTAATCAATCACAAAGATGTATTGCTTCCGAGTCTACCTAAAGGTAGCGGAAGCATTTTTTTCACTTTCGGGAGAAAAAAAATTTTTGGTCTCCAAAATCAAAATTTCCACTCGAGTTTTACGTTACAGACCATTCTGAACAACTTTGGTTCCGTGTCTGTGTGTGTGTGTGTGTGTGTGTGTGTGTGTGTGTGTGTGTGTGTGTGTGTGTGTGTGTGTGTGTGTGTGTGTGTGTGTGTGTGAGTGTTTGTATGTCTGTCTGTCTGTCTGTCTGTGTCTGTCATGTGTCAGTAAATCCTTGTAACAAGCTTATTTTCCTCAGTTTTCATCCGATTTGGATGCTGCTGCTGCACTACATGATTCAGTAGATGGTAAAGAACTCCGACAGTGCTCTGAATCCCCCATTTCTTCCCAGTGGGTGGAATGGGCTTCAGAGGGCATTGGGGCCCGCGACTACTGCCGTTTTCATGCCGTCCGGGTGGATACACTGAGGTGTTACCGTCAAGCCCGATGGGTCTGCCATAATCCTGGATGTCCAGGTTGTCAGTGGCAGCATGGACATGGAGCAGACCTGGCGGGCTAAAATAAATAAGTATGACAGAAATGACCTGCGGCAAGCGATTTCCGAGCTAAAAGGAGTGGCGACCAATAACATCAAGGTCATGGCTGCGACCGTGTCATGGCGCGGGGTGTGGTGCGGGAAAAGTGCCACGGAGTTACTCGAGTTGGGCATCTCGGCGGGAGTGCTCCGTGGTATCACCACCCGCGTCCTGAGGGGTTCTTACTTGAACTGGTGGTCGTTTTATAGGGGCACTTCCTTTCATCCCATTCTTCCTCCTCGTCCTGCAACTTCCCTTATCCCTAGAGCCGGCGTCGGGTAAACCTGGGCGTCCTCCCCACTTTACCTTTAATTTCCTTTAATTTTATTTGTTTAAAATGTTTATTTTTCAATTTAAAGGTGTGCCCCTCCGCCTTTGAGGGGAGTTTAGTAAAAAAAAAAAAAAAGTGTTTGTCTATCTGTCTGTCTGTGTCTGTCATGTGTCAGAAAATCCTTGTAACAAGCTTATTTACCACAGTTTCCATCCGATTTGGATGGAATTTTCAGAAGATGTGCGGGCTGGGGGGTAGACGGTTATTTAGCCCAGTTTCGTCGTTCGTCACTGAATACCTCACTCTGCGCTAGCTATTCGCTAATTTTAAAGTTTTCCTCTAATAATTACTAAACCATAAATCCTACAGAAATTTTTATACGTATCAAAGTTGTAGAGCATAAAAATAGAAAGCGATCCGATCTAAAAACGATGAATTATCTTCCAAAACAAACGAATTACAAACAATTGAAAATCGAGCTAATTTTGGGTCACTCCTCTCCTACCCCCGCCACCCGTCTAGACTTTTACCCCTTAAAATCACCTAACTAGCTGTCTTAATATTGGCCTGATTTAGGTCTGCCAAACTTCATTCAATTCAGGGTTAAATATTTTCCAAAACACATATCGAGCACGTTTTAGCTGAGACCTTTCCCCATTGACTTACAACAGAACTCACGAATTCAATTTAAGTTTACACATAAAGTTAGCAGAAACGGCTTTTTACTTTGTACTTTAATGGGAAAGGGTCTCAGCTAAAACCTACTCGATATGAAATTTTCGAATTATTTAACACTGAATCGAATGAAGTTTGGCAGACCTAAATCAGACCAATATTAAGGCTGCTAGGTGACTTTGAAGGGCAAAAGTCTAGATGGGTGGAGGAGAGGGCTGACCCAAAACTAGCCCGATTTTCAATTGTTTGTAGATAATTCGCTTATTTTGGGAGATAATTCATAGTTTTTGGGTTGGATCGCTTTGTATTTTTATGGTCCACATTTGCTTTCTGGAGAATGAATGGTTTAGGAATTACCTATTAGAGAAAAACTTCAAGTTGGGCAAATTGTGCCATCTTTATGAGGCCGCCATTTTGTATTACACCACTGTTGAGGTGGCAGACAACGATTTTTTTCACTAGGAATGGGCTATATTTTAAAAATCTGCATCTCAAATCTTCTCCTTAACTTAGTACCTTTTTTCGGCCTAGGCTCCTGGACTAATGGATTTAGGGAAAATCACCCTTTACTTACCGTTCTTGCAAGGGGTTGATTAATGCAGCACATAGGCACCAACCTGAATAAGCCATGTACCTTAATATTGAACCTGCTGACCAAGCATTGAGGAAATCTTTCTTGGACTACGGTGATGCGATGATCGAACGGTTGTTCAGTGCAGAACGTTAAATATATACATATTGCGCAGACCACCGTGATGTAGAAGAGATCCTCAACCGATCCAAAGCAGCGGACTGATTACATTGTTTGTTTTGGTTTTCAATGAAGCTATGTATTAATAAACTCAAATGGTAACCAATTGAAAGAATAGAATCTGTCCAACATAAGCTACTGAGGTATGCTGCAAACAGGTTGGGAATTCAAATAGATGACGTAGATTACCCATCCCTATTGATCCGCTGTGGCTTGGTCTCTCTTGAAAACAGGAAGATTACTGCTGACCAGGCCTTCCCACATAAATTAGTAAATGGAAATGTCGACTGTCCCTTCCTGCTTTCTCACATAAATTTTAGCTCAATTCGCATCCCGGCAAAATCATCTTTTTCATATAAGGTTCTCTCCTACGAGCTATCTGTTGAACCGCCCCCTAAACCATTCAGCCTGTGATGCGAATCTTTTTTCTTCGATTAACCCGGAATCTGACATATTTTCCCAGCCCCATCGCCCATATACCTATCTATTTTTAAAAAAATTGTGTATCGTGAACTTTAATCATTATCTATCTACTATGGATTCTATGTATTCCTATGTATTTATTGTCCATTTGATCACCTACCTATTTTTGTATGTTGCTTTTGTCTTATATTAGTATTGTAAATTTCTTGTATCTTGTAATTGGGCAGAAGCTAGAGATGTGTGCGGGAGGTGAGGGGGTGATCTACCCATCCGCCACTTCCTGGAGGACTGCTCTTATGGACCTCCGAGTCTAGCATCAGCCCTTTCTGTGGGTTGACGTTTTACCCGGACCAGACAAGGTCCGATCCCTGTTGTACCTGAGAGCCGCTAAGCTCTACTACAAACTGTGATATCTGATCTGTGATACATTTATATGCATCTATTCGTAGTTTTATTTCACTTTGCTGATTGTATATAGGAGCATGTATATACGTAGTTATTAGCCTATTTTACATCTAGTCTTAGTTGGATTACTTGTATTTTTGGGTTGTTTTTTAATCCAGTTTGGGGGCTGAACAGTGGTCATCACTGTATCCCATCCCCCCCCCCCCCCTCCGAGTTGCCAGTGGAGTCTATGATGGCGCCCCTTTTTAGTCAAGGATGGCTACATGGCTCCCCTTAGAATCATGCCACTTCAGTTGTCCCTTTGGACACCTTGTTCAGTGCCGCTAATGACCCTTCTGGTTGAGGTGCGGCTTAAACCTTAAATGAAAAATATAAAAAAAATTAGTAATTTATATTTCTTGTATCTTGTAATTGGGCTTGACCAGTGTTGTATTAAATAAATAAATAAAAAAGTATCAAATGTTAATTTCTCCCTTGATGGGAAAAACAAAAGATTACGGATATGTCTATTACCTACTGCTTACCAGTAGGTACCTACTACTCAATTGTATATCAACCATGTAGTGCCTTCTTTCCACAAGATTATTCAATTATGGTTACAAAACAATATTAGTTTATAACTTGGAGTAATAAATCAGCATTCTTTGACACTACAATAGCTTAGAGGTCATGAGATGTTGTGATAAAATGAGAGCATTCCAAAAAGTGGCGAACGATTTTCCTTTCTATGAAAACTGTGGGAGTTTACCTTTCCCAGTAACTCATTGGTTGTACGTGAAAAATCAATATAAATTCTACCTAGCCCACTTTTCGAGTTAATAATAATCTAAAGTGCCGGGTCGTCACAAATTTTGGTGTCGTTACGCAAATTTTAGAATGAACCCCAGCCCGAAAACATATCCATGTTAAAATGGAAATTTGAAGTCGGAATTCAATTCGGCCTGAGGGAATCGGATAGGGAACAGGCCGTTGGCATTCGGTTCGGAGATTTCCGTATGCCGGCCGGCAGCTTCGTGTTGGGTTCTCAAGGACTGTCGCCCTCTTCCCGTTCCTGAAAGCGGTTGTTTGACTTTGTTGTTCATCCGCTTCCCACTTGGAATGTATAATTTCATCACGCCCATATTAGGTTGTACTTATGAAATAATGCTAGCATATGAAACTAGGTGAATAGGTACGACCGTATAGGTACGTAATTCTCGAGTTCCTCATGAACGAAATGAATATTTAATCCTTATGAAGGAAGTTGCATTGTCCAATGCTACAAGAAAGAGTTAATTCCTCATTGAAAATACGTTCATTCCGGAAAAAATGAAATTCATGAGGGACCTCATGACCCCTTGCCTCCACAGTGCATACAAATTTACAGTATACGATGAGAACTGTTGACTTTGACACAATAACCACGTTTGGGAATTTATTTTATTTCTCTATTTCTTTATTTTCAATAAAGACACATACATGATGATAGTACAGATGTAGAACTAGGCTACTCGCCTAGCTTACTTTTCCAACGGTAGGCTTGGCCCGTGCTTTTGGTTAAGGTCTAAGGCGATTTGCCCATAATTTCAAACATAGCACGTTGACATAAGATCACATATGCGTCTACATAATCTACACATAGCTTAAATAATAGCTACTTAATACTCGTAATGGTATTTGATGTCCCTATCTTCTTATAAGTATAACTACTTTCTATAGTAAAATTATTGCTTTATAATATAATACATAATTGCTGTTTAGCATAGTTTCGCAATCCACTGCCCCATTTTTCACCAGCCACGTTAAAATTTGCTTATTGTAGTTTGGTCTAGTATAATTTTGGGCTTTTTCATATGACTATCTAGCGGTCTGTGAATGATGTACATAATAAATTTTGGACTGTGTGTTGACAGCGTTAATCTTGGTCTTGGTGCAATTACATTCCCTGCGACTACATATCTTGTGGTATATGCTGGATTACGCTGTGAATTTATTATTTGTAGATACTTATGGAATCGAAAAATTAAATTTTTAACGTAAAGTTGCATAATGGTAAACAGCTGTGCAATATTATATAAATTTTTTATAGATGGCGTCCTAGGCGGTAATGACAACATTATTTTCATAATGATTTTCTGGCATACGTGTAATTTATTTATATTTGAGGAGTATGTTCTCCCCCATCCATGCTATTATTCCATATTGAAGCACAGACTGAACCATACTGTAATAAATAATTTTTATTGTATCTCTCGGAAGTTTGTGTCTGATGTTGTAAAAATGTATATAAATTTCTTAATCTTATTGTATATATATATATATATATATATATATATATATATATATATATATATATATATTGTGTGTGTGTGTGTGTGTGTGTGTGTGTGTGTGTGTGTGTGTGTGTGTGTGTGTGTGTGTGTGTGTGTGTGTGTGTGTGTGTGTGTGTGTGTGTGTGTGTGTGTGTTTGAGTGTCCTTCCAGACGATAACTCACCATAGGATTGAGATAAAAAAAAATTAAGCTTTTCAAATGAATGGCCAGCACTTTTTTAGCACATTAAATAGGTCAAATTTCAAAAAATGTTCTGGAAAAATCTAAAAATGGCCGGAAATTTATATATTTTGGCAAGATTTTAGCCGAAAGAAGTTTATTAAAGATGAACTAGAACATTAAAAAATTTTATGTGTACTATAATTTAAGCTATAAAATGTACTTGAATTTCATTATTATTTGTCGATAAATGGATAAAAACAGCAAAAAAAAAGCTAAAAATCCAAAATATTTTTTGAATTGCAGAATATTATTTAGAAAGAGCTTTAGTACGTATTTTTAGAACTTAGTTAATCATTTCTTTTCATCCAAAGTCCTCAATTTTAATATCAACGTAACACAGTTGGGTACGATAATTTACGAAAATTTGCTCATACGAATATGCTGTATGAATGGAACTTTTTTTAAATCGCATCTATTCTCCATATTTCCATCTCAATTGTGTAACCGGTAATGATCACCACACGATTATTAAAATAGTTCCTAGAAGGTACCTGAGGATCAAGAACAATAAAGTACAGGAACAATAAAATGATCATTTTATTTCTTGTTATGTTTTCAATGCCAGAGCGCATTCATCGCTGCCAGAGCGTCCCCGGGATCAGATGGACCGACAACGAGGCTGTCAAGGGACCTAAACGCACCCCGACACACTTATTATCCATTGTATAATTGTAATAATGCTGCTCTGGAAAGGACAATGGAAAAGCAGCATCGTTGTCTCTATTGTGTCTCGCTGGATGGGGCTCGAATCGGAAAAAAAGAGCTGGGCCCACTAACCACAGTCCCATATGGGAACAGCGCTCTATAGGATAGTGTTGGTACTGTGGTTGATACAGCACATTGGTTCGTGCCATTTTAAAAACCTCTGCCAAGTTGGGTGGGCAGTATAGCTTCGTTCTCATATTGTAACATCGACTTATGAACTAAATCACTCGCGACGAAGTTGTGGAAACCCATTTCATAACGGAAGTTAGTGAAAAAAGTAAACCTCGTAAACGAAACTCAAAGAAACTCGTAAACGAGTTCCGCTATCTGCTTTACAAGCAGATACCATGTTACATGGATATGTATTTGATTGGGGATTTCATAACGGTTAGCCTCAAGAGTTCTAAACAAATCCTTTAACTTTGGACTGTACCTACTTAGGCGACAAAATGTAAAATAAAGAATTTATTTTATTATTCTTGGAGGTACAAAAAGCATACTATAAATACTGTTAAAGTTATTTCTCCAATACCAGTTTAGTTTCCGCCAAACGAAAATTGTTTATAGTCCAATCAACTTAGTTTAGGAATGTAGCCAGGTAGGTAAGGAGGGGGAAATTGGTAGCTTGAGATGTGAACATTTATCACATAAATCAAGCGCTTTCCAACGAGTGGCAAACGATTTCTGTGCTATGAAAACTGCAGAAGTTCCATTCCCCTAGCAATGGCTGGGTTGTACGTGAAAATCATTAACAATTGTGACATCAACTTTTGCGTGACGAAAATTTTTGGTTGACCCCCCAGAGCAAAGACATATCCATGTCAAAATGTTGTCTATTTCCACGAAAAATAAGGAGTTACAATGTTAAATCTATTTCGACGGTTAGGCCATCATCAGTAACAAACAATAACTGAAGACACACTAGAAAGCACACATTTTTTATAGTCACAGGTGAAGGGAGATTGAATCCCATTGGTAGGGAGAAAGGAAAGGGGGCAGAATACAGAGCAAAACTAACCATCCCAGGCGGATTCGATCCGAAATGGAGCGATTCGTTAGGGATCAGTATATATTTCTGTGTCAAAATGATGTTTTCAATTACAAGATTAGCCAACACCAACCATATCAGATCACCCATAATATTTAGACTAGGCATTTGATATGTATTGAAAGGCTTCAAAAAGATTATTGTTTACTACAATAAATTAAATTACAAATGAATCACCGAAGTACCTTCCAGGAATCAAATACTAAGGAAAAGTGAGGATAAAAGGGAAGGGACAGACCTGATACTGGCAGCACTATCTTTGTAGGTGATTCCATCTCATTCTCATGGAATTAATATGGTACAAATCATCTATTTAATTGCACAGTTCACAGCCCAGGGATCTATAACAGACTTATCAACATTGAGAGCCAATCAACAAGCTTTCGAATTACTCAAACACAAGGTACAGGTTGTTACTGAAAATTTGCTTCCTCACTACCTAAATTAGGAAGGCTATGTAGTCCTGCAGAAGCTTGGAAAATTGTGTACCCTCCAAAATATTTCCTTTTCCATTTTAGAGATTTTTGAACATATTTGTTAGCACCCAACAGACTAGCAGGTAGACTTGTGAGGTAAAGGACAGGTAGATAGTTTAGATAGTTATGAGAAGATAAGCTTGTTTTAAACTGTTTGAGGAGTTTCAAAATATTTTAAGCATCCATCATGGCATAAAGAACGAATTTCAGCAACGAAACAGTATTGTACTTCTAATATAAGGTACTTTGTTCTTGTATTGATATATCCTTTGAATATACCAACATACAAGTGCTCTGTTGTTTCTTCCTAGGTGTGGCACTTTCTGCATTTGGGTTAATTGGGGGGTCAGGTTTGTGCTGGTACATATTTGTGTTTACGTGGTCCACGTCTCAGTCTCGTGATTATGGTGTAAAGGGCGTAATTATTGTGTAAAAGGCTTGTGGCTTGACTCCATGTGCATTGTAGAACCAACGTAAACGTTTAGGGGTTGAGAAGAGCGATTTATAGCATGCGCCTGAGGGTGATTCTGGTACAACGTTCTCCATTCCGTCCGAAGAGTGGCAAGTGACCATGGTCTTAGATCAGTATGGGGGTATGTAGGGGTAGGTGTTGGGTCATATTGGCACGCTGCTTCCTTCGCTTTCAAGTCTGCGTTATTGTTGCCCTTTTTACGAGCGTGACCTCTTACCAAGCATAGGGTTACTTTTTGTATAGTGCGGTTGATTTCCCGTAGGGTGCTGGCCTCGAACGAGTTCAAACCTGTAGATGGATTGATGGATTCAAATTTTGTAATGGTAGTTGAGGAGTCTGCGAGAATCACTATTAGACTTGAACCTCTGGTTGCGGTAACGTTGTACTATTAATTACGTTTCCGCAGTGTGGATAGATGCTACGGTTAGATACTACGATAGTGTTACGGTTAGAGTTTAGTTTATTAATTTCAATAATGAAATTTGTATTTTACCAAGAAAAACCCCATTTTTAAACTCGTCTCAAAATTTTTTGGTTAATGCGTCGGAAAAAAAGCTTGGGATGAGTGCGGAAGATGTAGTGGTGATTGGTGATTATGTACTTGACAAGGTGTTAAGGTTCTCGAGGGTTGGTCAATAAATCAGGTTTTTTCCTTAGGCAGACGTTTCGTCCAATTTATTATACATCTTCAGGGCTAAAAACAATACAATATGTATCAAATAGGAGGTAGATATAGCTCTAGGGTGTTAATCTTATCAGCAACAAATTAATGGAACAAAGTGAGTGATTCATTTGATTAAACTCGTTTTTAAATACCTGATGAATGTTATTGTCCTATTTCATTCTATATTGTAGATCATGTTGTAGCATTGAGTTAGTGAATAAGCAATGTGTGAAAAAACTATAAAACTATGGCTACAAACAATAAGCTGAGGGCAGGATTCTTAGTTTACTATCAGTAAACTTATCACTAACTGTTTATGGTGTCACATGGAGCTCACTTGTTGTTGTTGTGTCTCAATATATTAATACATTATTACATTAACACATTATGTTGTTGTTGTTTCTCAACATACTCAATATATTGTCTATATATATATATATATATATATATATATATATATATATATGTTTATATATATACTTATTATATCATCCCCCAGTAATATATCGAGTTATAAGCATATGCATCATCTAGTCTCGCAAAATTAGCTGTACTTTCCCTCCCAGTCTATCTAAATATTTCTAACATACTTACCTTTGAAAATTCCAGTACTTTCCTTCATTATCTACTTATTTAAATCCAGATTTTCTAACTAGTTGCTATTATAACATCCTGTTTGGGTGTTGAAGGCGACCAAGAAGGCTCCAATTGAGATATTAGTGATAAAAAATCGCTATAACAAGTTTATATTGAACACTCTATGAGTAAAAAAGTATTTAAATTTACTCATTAGATACCTGATAAGTAAATATATAAAATTTTTAAGTATAAATCTTGGTTGGAGGGGAGGGGTGGTTTGGCTTGCCGTACCTACCTAATTATATTCTTGGTGCAACGTTTATGATCCTCCTTTACACAACTTCAGAATTAGCTTAAAGAACCTCGAGTCGAGTTTTAAGTCAGTGAGTGAAGGTGAAATTTATTGTACGTATTGATGTGGAATTATTGAATATATGGACTCATTTCTATGCAACAATCCTGTCTCAACTGTATAGTCTGCCAGCATTAAGTACACTCCTTTCCCTCGTTAAATGGAATATAGATTCAATCTGTAACAAGATGTAGTAGCCAACCAGTGTTTAGGATTATCATGTTTACTGTAATTATTTATGAAGTTGAACTAGAAACATCTGAATATCATTAAATCTTAAAAGCCAACTTTGATAGGCAGTTAAGTATTCCTGGTTCGATATTGCGAAGCGTCAGTGGGAAACGTTAACATTTCTCACTAAAGCCTAACCCTAAAAGGAAAAATCTATAAAAACTGCAAAAAAATCTAAAATCTTTTTTGGAATTTTATTTAGTATGAGTTTTCTGAATGTTTTCCTTTATAAATTTCTATAGCTATTTGCTATCATAATTATTTACTTATTTTTAATCATTGTGGTTGGTAGCCTTTCCATGTTTATGGTGAAGAGGGTTGTGAGGGGATGAGTGAAATTTAGGCTGCTATTCTCATAATTTATTCGTTTAACGCTCTAAAAAGTGCAAAATCATTTCCAACGAGGTCTGCTCTCCCAAGTTTTATTTTATTTTATATATAACTCCGACTAGTTACCATACAGTAATGATTACGTAATATTTTAAACCCTACCATGCTACAAGCACTTGTGACATACTCCCCAAGCAACGGATACCAACAAAGTAAACCTATAGCCATAGAATGCAAAAACGAAGTATTATAACAACATATTATATTAAACTCCCTGATGAGGCCCATTAGGGCTAAAGCGCTCGGAGTGACGAATAAATGATGAGAATAGCAGCCTAAATTTCACTCATCCCCTCACAACCCCCTTTACTTATTTTTATTTTTCACATAAATGTCAAAAATGTAGTAGGTAACAATATTAATTCAAAATAGCCGCTTCCACAGAACTATGTATTTTTTCTTTAAAAGTTCTCAATTATAAGTTTTAATGTTTATTACGTCTTAATAATGTCTTTACGTAAGTATTTGCAGCTACTCTTGAACAAACACTGTGGGCCCTCTCCGAAAAACTTCAATCCTACCGTCTTTCTTTGGTTTTAGGGTGGTTTCGAAATGGCGGAAACGGCCTGGTGAAACTGTTACATAAAAGAAACCACATTATACAAAGGCACCTGGTTATGCCTCGAGACGCGCTCCCAATGCAAACCCGTCTCCATTATAATCTTGTTTTTCTTAGCAGGCAGGTTTTCGTGTTACCTTTTTGTTTTATTTCACTCTTCGATGCTTCGGCGGCCAATACATTGATACCTAAGAACTAAAAAATGTTCAACAAAGCTTGCCAACAACCATTTGAAAAACTCGTATACAGTGGCGGCCGGTGGTCTGCAAGAGGATTGGGGCACACAAATATTTACCTACTTATTGGACAGTCAAGAAGAGTATTGAGATTTTTCTTCCATTTGTTTTGCTTTCAGTGTGAATTAATTTTGATCTAAACACATGAAACATAAATCCCACTTGGGTCATCTCAAATGCCATGGGCAACCGTTTAAAAGAATATGACTACTAAATAATAATAAATCATAATCATGAAATATTATTGATAAATTAAATATAAATAAATTAAATTAAAAATACTATCTTATACGTACCTACTTACTAAGTATCTAAAATTTTTAGAATGGACTGTATTATTATTAAAAGAATTAAACATCATCAAGGCTTCTATTGTATTGCACTAGTGAACTACGTAGGAGAAATAATTCTGAAGTAATATTAAAAAACTCAAATTAAATTACGATTAAATTATAGAAGAGTGAAGTCAGACGTCAATTAAAAATCGGATATTTCCAAAGGCTATAGAAATGTTGTTTAACCCCACAACCACCACTCACTTATGTATTTTAACCTTTTTCTTTAATGCAACATATCCAGAATGATCAATGTTCTACTGAAAAAATTGGTTTGAAATGTTTTCATTACTCATTCTGTATGGTTTCGGAGGTGCCTTTGAATACTGTAGCTCTTCCCCAATGTGACCTCAAAATGTCGTCAGTTTTGGCTGATTTTGTTACTAAGCACAGAAAAATTCGTCGGTTCAATGAACCATTCCTCTCATCGTGACCTCTTACTCGTATTCATAAAGACCACAAAACTTGATGCAATCTATAATTTCATAAAGTATACTTACTTCTGTCAACTTGCTCATTGTGTTTCTTGATAGCAAGTTGATGAGCTGAATCTAACTGAATAGCTATGTTAGCTCAGCCAATCAAAGCTAATTCTGTGATGTAATTGAGATGTTTTTTATTAGATTCGTGAGTTTTAATCCGATCTGTCAGATGTTTTATATCAGTCACACCATTCTAAGTCTAATATTAAGCAAGGAAAACAAAACAGAGCCGTCTTTCCAGGGTACCCAGTGATCCATTCGTGTTATCTATAAATTTCAGGGTTGAATTTACGAGTTCTCTTCCCGTTTTTTGCAACTTGTGTTAATTTCAAGAGAGAGGTGTCTCTCCCAAAACTTTTAATGAACACCCACTCTTCATAATTCTGATCTTTAGAGGATTTTTATTGCGAATTCGCCACAGTGTTTGACTCGGGTGGAAACATTGTTTCCAAGTTCCAATAATGAAAGTAAAAACAAAGTTAATATATATGTACAAACGACAATGTGGAATAAAATGTGAGAGAAACTTATCTCAAGTCCCAAATCGTCCTTATTTCATCAGGATCAAGCACCAGGTGCTGTTAATGAACATACAATCCAACTATCCTTTTTCAAAGGTAAGATGTGCATAGTAGAAGAACTGGGAATGTATTAGAGAAATATTAACACATTTAAATAGGATTCTACTACTGGCTGAACCATGATCTAACTCCATACACTTTATAGGTTGTTGTAGTTTTCCACAGCAAAGAGAACTCTTAGCATGGATGGTAGGGAAGATATCACAGAGTAAAAAAAGGCATGAAACTAGAAGTGTTTCCCCTCCTTGAACCATGGAATGACCAGAAGAGAATCAGTTTGGCTAATGGAATAAACTGAAACTCCTCTAGCAGAAACCACTCATGACGTAAATTTCATTCTACGGTCTTTAGAAAAGTGGAAACACTGTCTGGGGCAAGGTCCCGAATATCATAAGAAATATCCCTTTATGACCTTTCTTTCCCGTTCCTTGTCCTTTATTTTCTGTTCTTTGCCCTTTATTTTCCTGTACTTACCCTTCACAGTCTAACCTGAATCGACTTAGCAGTGTTTATTCGTTTCATATCTACAGGGAAGAGGTGCGAAAGGCTTAACCAAAATGTCGCTCACTAACCTCTCTTCCAATATCAACGCTATTGAGGGCAATATTTTGGAAACCATATGGCACCTGCGACAGGCTGGAATGACCACACTACTCTGCTGGATAATAGCGCACAACAGTCTGGTAGGCAACGAGAAAGCAATGAGGGCTGCAAAAACTGTGACAACCAACCGAACCCACCAGTTAATTGGACCATATACCCACCCTCCGATCTACATCGCATGTTTTAAGCTCTGTGTCTCTTTTGATGGCAAGAATGGCATTCTACTTATCCTTCTGGACGACGCTACACTATCTTGACATCACCAACACCCTGGCACTCCCATCCATCCTTCGCTGGCCTACCAAAACAGTTTTATAAGGCGATAACACGATTGAGAAGCGGGGTGACTGTCACCAAATCATTCCTGCACCGTATTGGTCAGGAGGAAAGTGGCTTATGCTCCACCTGCCGAACAGAAGAAACTGCAGAGCACCTGATTATGGAGTGCATCAAGACACACAACCAAAGAACCACGTTGTTCCACAAGTGGGACAAAGAACTATCAAGACCATAAATATAATCTCGACGTCGCACTATGCTCCCAACTTCCACCAGTATACATTTCTCTATTCAACTTCCTACAAGCGTGCGGTCTGAAGCTGTGATACGAATTCTCAGTGAAATCTGTGTTGAGTGACAGTTTATCCAAAAATAAAGTAAAGACATAAATACGTACTAATATTTAAAAATAATAAATAAATAACATCAATGGGAAAAACTGAAGTATAAACAAATGTTCAAGTTTCATGTACTACTGTAGCTATATGTATTGTATATATTTCATAACAATTACTTAGTGTTGGCTGTATAGTGTAATTTGTAAGTGATGCCAAATTAACAAAAAAATGGTGCGAAGGGTAGTGCTTCCTTATTCACAAAGATATATTACGTATATACCTGTGAGTACTTAGATGCAAGTAAATATACGATTAACGAAAGATCAACAGATTTTCAAATTTCGGTGAGTTAGTAGACAAGACGAACGTATCCACTTCGCTACTCCAAAAACATTATGCAGAAACACGTTCTACCAGCTTTAAACGTTGTTGGTGACTAACATCTAAAATCCGCTCCGAAGATGAATTCCTGGGGAGCAAATGAATGTTGAATATGTATGCCAGAGTTACGGCCAGCATGAGGTACGACTGCGGTAGGATCGGCGTTGGTAAGCGAAACAATTTTATTATTTGGAAAATGTTCGAGTAAATATCAGACATGTAGAAGAAGCAGGGAACTATTTGGAAGTCAAATGAGCTTAGTTTGGGCAGGTGTACGATAATTATCGTACTTTATGTATTTGTGCAATACTTTTGTGATATTCAGATTGAATTAACGAAATTCGTTTATTTTGGAGTGATATTTAATAAAGTTCTTTCCTGAGATATATATTAAAAAAAAAAAATCTTCCAAGTTGGGTGGGCGTAGTATAGCTTTTTCACATATTGTAACGTGTATTGAATTAGTTGAAGAACAAAGTACGAGTCGAAATGATTGGTAAGTCAACGTTATAAGAAATTATTGTGTGCGCATGCGCACAGACTACTATTAATCCAACAGTGATGAAGGGGAGCGTCTGGAAGCTAAACCGCACAATCCTTGAAAATTTCATAATAATCGGTCCATTAGCCTTTGAGTTCTGTCTATGTCGATCAATTTCAGTTTTGCGCATGCGCTATAGTTCCACCAATTACGATATAAGTCATAGGGAATTTCCCTGGAACATATACCTATCTACTGTCAAGTTTTAATGAAATCGGACCAATAGATGATAAGAAATCGACGTTATAATAAATTACCGTTTGCCCCTGCGCACACACTATTATTCATGTGACGACTATGAAAGTTATAGGGGACTGTCTAGAAGCTATCCCAAATAAATCATGAGAATCTCATCAAAATAGTTTCATTAGACTCGGAGTTTCGCTTGTGTCAATCGATATCATTTTCGCCAATCGCGATATAATTTATAGAGCATGCTTCTAAATCATGTACCCAATTACCGATCGAGTTAGAGTGAAATCGGACCAGCAGATGATAAGAAGTCCAAATGAAAAAACGATGCAAATCAGCAGTCAGACACGGAACCGAAATTGATCAGCAATCTCTGAAACGCAAGAAGCAATTGGAAATTTTGATTTTGGAGGAGACACCATTTTTCGACTTCTATCACGAACTCAAAGCTTCCCTACCTTCGGTAATGAGGAAACAGAAATTTAGTTCTATAGCTCATCTTTGTTTTAGGGGATGTAAACCTAGTAGAAGATAATAAACCAGAATCCTGGAAGTATTTTGAATTGCTGTAGATTCGTCAGAACCAATTATTGAGCTAAGGAGAGAGATTCCTATAACTTCAACGAGAGTAATACCACTAATTATTTACTTTACTGTAATAATATTACGAAACCATGTCCATGTATTAATATTCAATTCGATTTAACAGAATGAAAAGGAATTTCCCACGTGTTGGTACTTATATTTGATATTTCACCACCTTGTTAGCTGCAGAGAAATTAAAATGCTACTCCAGTTTACAGCCTCCGTTCACACTTGTTCAAATTGGAACAACTAATCACACAGTCTCCTAATCATTCATCGGAATTTTAACGATGTGTTTGATCAGCTGAACCTACACATGAAGAAAGAGCAACTACTACCTACTGTGCTCCAAATCAATATAAATTTAAAAAAAAATTTCTTGCGTAATTCGTATAAATAATATTACAAATAATTATGTGCGAGGGTTTACCCAACTTTCCCTGAGTAATATTATCAACGGGGAACTATCTTGTGTTGGGATTTTTCATTTTGATCCAAGAATAGAATTCAGCGCCCTTAAAATGAAAACGCCCTACTGAAAATGTCGTTCCACAAAAGCTTTTGCTTCCGAGTCTACTTATAGGTAGCGAAACGTTGTTTCACTTTCAGGAGGAAACAAATTTTTGGTCTCCAAAATCAAAATGCCCTCTCGCATTTTACGTTTTAGACATTTTACGTTTTCAGTTGTTGTCAGTCTTCTTTTGTTTTCAGTTGTTTTGACATATCATTAATAGCTACTGCGCATGCGCTATGTGAAATCCTCTCAACGACCTTAATTTCCATAGTTTTCATCCGATTTTGATGAAATTGTCAGTGAATGCGCGGGTTAGGTTGTAGATGGTCCCGTACCTATTTCATTGTTTTACTCATCAGTTCATCCTGCGCATGCTCGAACGTAAATTTCATTGAGTGCACCTAATTTTTTGGTTTCTTAATTGACCAATTATGATGTTTCACGCTACTTCATGGTTTCTCTTCCGCAATGGAATTTTTCGAAATCTTTAAAAAAATTTCAATGCTCTATACATTCATGAAATGTAAACGAGGAAGTTATGTGCCACACCCAACTTGGCAGACTTTTTTTACTGATACAGCTCACTCAGCTGTTTAGGAAATAGCCCATCACTTCATTTGTCTCTTGATGTTCTAGAAAGGCTCCCTTCCAAATTTCAACATCCTAACACGAAAAGGAGGAAGTTTACCTCATTTATTGAATTTCAAATTTAGCTCACTTATTGAACTTAAAATTATTTCAAATTAGGTAATTATTATTTCAAATAATATTAGGTAACTAATTATTCCAAATTAGTTAGTCAGAAGACCATCTTTTGTTGTCAAATTCTTAATTTGTTGAAAATTGTGTTTTAAAAAACAAAACAAAAATAGGTAATTATTATTTGAAACTGTTTAAATTAATTCGAATTTGGTAATCATTTGATATATTCGAGAGTTCCTAAACGATTGGTCAATTGGGATAAGGTGCTTGGGGATTTCATCATCTGGGCCGAGCAACAGCGTATGTTAACCTGATAAAGTCAAGAGGGTCAATTAGTATTTTACCCTAAAGTGACGCTATTTATCTTCAAGTAACGCTGAACCACCAAGGGGATTTTCCCGCCTTTCCCGTGTGTTCAGTTTCCACCATTTCTAAGTTACCGAGTTCTTTTCTTATTCACGAAAAGGTTTTGCAATTTCAGATTTTGAAAATTTATGAGCAAGAAAATGAATATAACTTTCATGGATCATGAATACCAACAAGAAATTAATATCGCTGTTATCGGTGTGTAAGGTTACTTTGCGATAGGGAGGAAGAGATGAGATAAGTTGGTTCGAGATGAAGCGTCTTATGTTCAAGTGATATAAATTTGTCTTATTGGAGATGAGGCGCCTCATCTCTATCTCCCTATAGCTTTAGGAACTCTCTAATGTCTCCACCAGACTATTCTCCACATGTTATTAACTACCCACAATGTACCACCATGGATACGTTTGCTCATCTAGAGGTCCTGCAAAAATGCGGTCCTGCCAAAATTCAAATCCTGGTCTATCTTAAAGAAATGAAAACTGTCAAAATTCAAATCATCAAGTCATCCTTAAGTCATTAAACGTCAATAAACCTCTATGAAATGATTTCCAACGTTTTTCAATAACCCCATCATCGAATGATTTTTCAGCATTATCACATTTCATGACCAAGGGCCACTTTTACCTTATACATCACACCACGTGAAATCATTTGGAGTTTCATTCCAGATCACCGTTGGATATTTAAATACGAAAATTGAATTTTCCGCCAAGGTCGGAAAGAACTGAAAGTTAAATGATCAAATGGAAATCAAGTGAATGACCAAGCTTGGCTGAGCAAATATATATATATATATATCTGCAACCACACAGATTCCCAGAGGTGACACCTAACGTTCTCTCTACGACCGCACACCACAGTGCTGCCGTTAACTGAACTAATGATGGAGCTGCCGGTTCAAATGTTTTTCGCCGTGAGAAAAAATAGAAAGTCTCATCTTTAAACTGTTTTGTTTCCCTCGACAGTGAAAGTGAGATATTTTCTGAGAATAGAGGGAGCTAATGGGACTGCCTACTTATTTTTGATCTTGAATATTTTTCCCCTCGCAAATGAGGCACCAGGTAAAATATAGCGGTTCCCTGACTGTTAATGTGGTAATGATTAGGTCGCATGGTTTGCATCGAATCAAGTCTACTTCGTTGTTTTCGGTCAGTAGAGAATTCCACAAAGATATGGAAAAAAGTAGAGAAACTTTGTGTTCGAGCAATAAGTAAAAACAAATTTGCTTTTTACAATCAAACTTTTCTACTAGCTTTTTGCTAGGAAGGTTACTTTGTCAGATCGGGGAGAAAAGTATGTTTGTATGTTGAAAAACGTGGTTTTTCCTATGAAATCGATGGTTTTCGTGGGAAATGACCCACTGACTAGAAAATACTAGTTTGGGGTCGGTTCCTACGTATTTTATCATCCTGAATCGAATGGTGTCACACGCAGATCTCTCCAACTCCGTTATAATCGAATATTGTACTAACTAACTAGTTTTTAGTTTATTTTGTTATGCTCAATTTTATGGTTTTTTAACGGTAAAATTTGTTAGTAAAAGTTTAAAATTCGGTTATATCGGAATTGGAGAGATCTGCGAGTGTTACCATTCGATTCAGCGTGAAAAAATACGTAGGAACCGATCCCAAACTAGTATTTTCTTAGGGGGTCGTTTTTCACGAAAACCCTCGATTTCATAGAAAAAAAAAACAAGTTTTTCAACATACAAACATATTGACATGGATATGTCTTTTGGCTGGGGGTCAAGGAATTTTTCATTCACACTTTTGACATGGATATGTCTTTTGGCTGGGGGTCAAGGAATTTTTCATTCACACTTTTTTTTCCCGACCGACACTTTTTTTCCCGACCGGCACATTTTCTATTGATTTTCACGTACAACCAAGGCGTTACTAGGGAAGAGTAACTCCCATAGTTTTCATAGTAGGAAAATCGTTCGCCACTTTTTGGAATGCTCTCATTTTACCACGACATTTCATGACCTCTAAGCCATTGTAGTGTCAAGGAATGCTGATTTATTACTCTAAGTTAAAAACTAATATTGTTGTGTAACCATTATGTAATAATCTTGTGAAAAGAAGGCACTACGTGGTTGGTATACAATTGAGTAGTAGGTACCAACTGGTAAGTAGTAGGTACTAGACATATCCATGATCTTTTGTTTTTCCCATCAAGGGAGAAATTAAAATGCTTGATTTACACTTTACAAATAGTTTTTCTCCCCGATTCGACAAAGTAAAATGAAAAGTGATTATACCGTTGGAAAGCTGAGATTTAGGGCAAGTTTCACCCGCTACGCGTACGGGTTTTCACAATGTCTTCCTAATATACTTAACGCACCCTTAAAAACCAGCAATTTTTTTAAAAAGTGGGAAATTCTAATGTTTAGCCCATTTTTTCACCTAGGTGACCTTCCTTCTACCTAGCTTTCAGAGCATGCTGATCTTTAGTAAGCGCTTGTCACGCCTTACCATCAGGAGATTGTGGAAATATTGAATTTCATCTCCGAATGGGAAAAAGTGACACGGTACTGTGCCTGGAGATACAGGAAATTTTTTATTTCTGAATCAATTTTGATTGAAATAAATTATCTCGTATTGTATAATATTGTATACATTTTAGTATAATCTCGTATCACTAATAACATGCAAAATTTGTGAAATGTGCCATAGATTTTAAATTCTTTTCGTTGTCAAACCTCTATTTATTTTTTATATAATATCATATCGTATTGTTATGAATGTTATCTTCATTATATTGCTCTGTAAGCTTTGGAAAATCTTAAAAGAATCTTTCCTTTTTGCATTTTTCTGTGCTTTCTTCTTCTTCTTGGTCTTGAGTATTTTTCCCCTCGCAAATGAGACATTAGGTAAATCTTAGCGGTTCCTTGACTGTTAATGTGGTATGATTAGGTCGCAAGGTTTGCATCAAATCAAGACTTGATTAAAGTAGACCTAGTCTACTTCGTTGTTTTGGGTCAGTAGAGAATTCCACAATGATAGGGAAGGTAGGAAAACTTGTGTTCGTGCAATAAGTTTTTTAAAAAATACCTCTGCAATCAAACTTGTCTACTTGCTTTCTGCGTTTTGGAGCATGCTGATCTGTAGTAAATCCTTGTCAAGTCCAAAACTATTCTCAGTTTTAGCCCGATTTTGATAACTCAGGGATTGTTGGTCCTTCTACGTGGTCCCCTATAATTATCATTGCCACGGATCAACGGTACTCTATGCGCACGCTTAAACGTGACTTTCTTATAATGACGATTCTTCATGCTCTATCTGTCTGATTCTTTCGAATTTGGAGAGTACTAGGATTCAAATCTCGGGATGATATCCCATGAATTTTGTTGTGATAGGTTGAACTAATCATTGCTTATGTGCATACCTGAAATTGATTGTTACGGACGAAACTCCGAGACTGATAGACCAATTTTGGTTAAATGGTCAGGGTGTATAGAATGATAGCTTCGAATACAACAAAGATATATATAAATACTTTAATAACTCGAAGGACTACCTCAAAGTATATACCCTCGAAGAAAATATACGTTGATAGGAAAATAACTAGCTCCTTGCACGTCCCAGATAGATAAACGATTGATAGATATCTACCAATCTGATCTATGAGATATGTCAAGTGCAATAATAATAGATATGGGTGCAGCGAATGAAAACACTAAAATGATGAAACATCAATAAATACTCACTTTATTGCAAAAGTAGTTAATATTTCCTAAATTCAATCTCACAGTTTCCTAGCTTCTAAAGAGGCCGCTTGAAAACGTCTGATTTGAATTTCCACATGAAGGAAAAATAGGTATGTCCTTATAAATTATGCCGATAAGGTTCTTCAAGTACTATCTATGGCTTTTCTGAATTTTGTAGACGTATAAGTTGTCTTGAACCAGATCCATTTGGTGGTAAAGCCAAGTCCAGTAGTCACCAAATCGTCACCAAGATTAGAGATTTACGAGGTTGCTGCAGAAATTCACTAGGAACACCGAAAAAATATGAATGACAGTACAATGGCCAATAACGGTTTTTTAAGGGCCTGTTTCCACACAGCACAAGTGCACATCCAACCCAGGTCCAGGGTATGTTGGGGAAATTGATCTGAGAAAAGTCGATATACAACCACATACTTCTCAAAAGGTTGCGTGGGAGTTCGGTGCAACAATACATCACTAGCTCTGGAGTTGATGAGCAACATTATCTTGTGATAATTTGAGATTATGAAATGGTGAAAAGTAGAATGCAAGACCGGAGCTGGAACAGGATGATGTTAGAGGTAGAAGGCTGCTGTCGGGTGGCAGCATTGCAGTTTTAGCACAGATAATGAGAAAAGTATCCCCGATCACACAAAATTTGAGTCAGCAAAAAACCAGCAATAATTAATTAAATTGCCAAGGAAGAACAGAATTGGGTAGATTTCCCAAAAACCAAATATGTAAAATGTAGTGAGCTTGGAACATGGAATAATTAAGCATGATAGCTCCATGAGAGCAGGTACCCTTCTTTGGTACGAAGAATCCATCAGCAGTTCATGTTGGTAGGCAACAAATAACTACTAAAAATTGAAAGAAAAAGGTATGTGGTTGATATTTTCGGGTTATGAAAGCGATAACAATAAATTAACAAAAACACGAGGATATTAATTGGTCTTTGAAATTGTGAAGAACTTCGCGCTCCGATTTTAGTGTTAGACTGCTCATTCGAATCAGCACGGCCCCAAGTTTGTTGCAAAAGTGTCGCCGTTCGTCTCTATACCCGCCTTGATCGTGTTCTAGGCGGTCCTTATCAACGAGAGTTGATTATTAGGCTGTGGCGGTAACAACAGTTGCCATCAATTCACGGTAAGTAAGAAACGTAGTGTAGTTACTAACACCTAGGAGAGTTATATCTGAACGAAGAAATTGAAACTGAAGAACTTAGCAGACTTTATATATATAATTCCGAACGGTCTTTATATATAATTCCAATTCACACGCTTACAAACAAACGAAGATGACTCGAGATAGAATTACACCATCATCTCACCATGCCCAAATTCTGAATTCCCCGATTCAACTTTTTGTTTAGTCTCATAGTGGCGAGGACCACCTCAACTGGTGATATTTATTAACATGTATCATGTTTTAGCCCTGGGGTCCTAGCAATTTTTGCGAGTCAATTTTTTTCCGCGCACGAAACATATAGTGTTACAGTGATTTCCGCCTACAACCGAGTCGTTGCTAGGGAAATGGTACTTCGTCGTTTTTCATCCCACAAAATTCGTTGACCATTCGTTCGAAAGCTCTCGATTTATCCAACAATATTATGTTAACTACTGCGAAGTGCGTGTCCAACAAACTGAGTTATGAGCATGGTTATATAAATAATTGTTTACACACAGGTGATCATTCTCAATAATTGATATTGTGAACATGATTGCAACCGCTTGGAATCGACGAGAAAACATGATACATGGTTGAAATTTTTGGTTCTAGAACAGAAATAAGTTTTATTACATTACTTACATTTTGATCGGTATTTCCTCTTTTTTAATCATTTATAACATCGCCTTAGCTTTGCACCAGGTCACATAACGCCGCAAATAGATTGTACTTATATCGCTACTATAATGTGCTGAGTTCCTGTTAGGTACTACTGTTATACGGACTAGATTAGGGCTTTCCAAGCCCTAACAGGCCTCTAGTTGTAATTATGATTTAATTGGAGTCGAAAATGGAGTTAAGCGCAAACACAGGGCTTTACCGAATATTTCTATGATGTATGTACGAGTATGTTGTATGCATGACCAGCTTTTGACAACTTGTTAGTTACTTATCTTTCCTGGGATATCCGAAACGAATCTATTCTGCCGTATCGGCTTGTAAAAAAAAGGATAGCTGACGGTTTTAGAAATCGTCGAAGAAAAATGATGCTATTGCAATCAAATTTTCCAAAAGGGCTGTCTTCGGCAAGAAAAAATAACGCCAACATGATTCAATATACAATTCTCTACACGTAAATACCTCCTTTTTAGAAAGCGCAATCTTATGACCCTGGTTGCTCTTTACGTGCTGGCTCTGCTGAAGATGATGTCACCAGCATTTCAACGCCAAGGGGACTCTCACCAGTTTGTTACACGCGGGTGACATGAAATCTGGTCACCCAACCTCCCACCTGTCCACCTAGGGCCTATTTCATAAAACAACAAGTTACAAGTTTACAAGTTAAACAAGTACTGGTACTTGTAATGCACGGTAAACAAGAACATGTGTTTCACCAAATCAAAAAGTACAAGTGTAGAAAAGTTACACTTGTAGAAGCTAAGTTTACAGATGTAGCAGAAAAGAAAAATGGCGTGAGGGGACAAACGAAATGAACAACGTCAAGCAGGATGCTGAAATTGAAGTTTTGTCAGCGAATCATAATATAGAAACGGTGTTAAATACATGATAGGATGTTTATCATACATGGCAAGGTGTAATGATTGGAAGACGGACAAATTATAAACTGAAAAGTGGAGTAAGTGTGTATTTGATTTCAACTTATTCTGATGGCTGGCACAATCGAATTTTTTTTCTTTATTCAGCGGAAATGATTAATCAGTTCATCAAGTCATAATGCTGCTGGGTTAGGAATATAATCTGTAACTTCGAGATGGTCTTCACACGTCACTTTGATGGGGAGATCCTCAATACCCAATCAGGAAAAGTAGCTCAGGGTCACGCAGTATTTAAATCTTTCAAGGGTCTCGAAAGACATCCTATATCTCTCGTTAAACTCTAAAATATCCACGAAATGAGCGTTTATTCGTGGTCGAAAAAATCTTTGGCATCTTCTACGGTGAATGCTTCTTTCTTGTCTGTATTCTTCAGCAGAATATGATTCCCACATGTTTAACACCAAAAAATTGTCAACTCACAATGCTGGAAAATAACAAGTTTACAGGTGAACGGTCGTAGGTTGAAAATCGGCCATTTTTTGCAACTGTAAAACAGTGACTTGTTCAAAATTATGGGGAAACACTAGTAACTTGTCCAAATTCGCCTCTATAGGTAATTATTAATTTTCACGGTGCATTACAAGTCTACACTTTTACTTTTATCAAACGCTTGCACACTCATTTTTTACAAATTGTACATAAAATCGGCTTGTAACTTGTCACTTGTTGCTTTATAAAATAGGCCTCTGAACTCTACGGACTAAGTAGAATAGAGCAGAATAATCTTTATTTTACGAGTACTTAGGCCAAGCTGATGAACCTTCTGGTTGAGGTGCGGCTGAAACCATTAAATGAAATTTTTAAAACTTAGGGCAATCTATGTCTTATGGTGTACAGACAACACATTCAAATATTACTTTCATGTCATACATTTTTTAGGCTGAATATATTCTGCACACCTGTAGCGAGGGGGGGGGAGAGAGAGAGAGAGTGATTTTCTTTTCCAAATTGTAGCTCCCTCACCATTAGGGCCGTAGAGCTGCGGTTGGTTGCATTCGACGCAAAAATGTCTTATAAACCATCCTTGTACCAGATTGTTTATGCAACCATAACCTTTTCCAGAATCTGAAGATCATGAAACGTAAACCAGTTCAAAGGTTCATTATTGAAAATAATAAACCAAAATGAGCTTCAGCACACTCATTAACCCCTAGATTTGATAATGACATCTCCGTCATGGAAAATAACTTTTCTTTTGCAAACCTGTGTAATATACCAGGAACCAACGTCGAAGAGCTAATCTAATGTAAAAATAATATTTGTGCTACTGAGATAACTTGCAGGGGTTTTGGTGTCGCATTAGAAAGTCGCTATCTTGTACACGAGTTATTATACATCCATAGTCATTCAACAATAGTTACATAGTATATTTCCGTAGTTCTACACCCATCCTCGCACTGATACCTATATTAATTAATTCATATGATGAACATATAGGGTCTGATGATGTGAAGAACATGGGGAGGAACCCTGGAAAGATAAAAAAAGTCTGAAAAGTTGGGAGGGCAGTATAGCTCATAGTAACATGGACATGTAGAATTAGTTGATGAAGAAAGTATGAGTCGAAATAATTGAATGCCGAATAGAACAGTAACATATATGTATGTGTAGACATGCTTGCACTAGGGCTAAAAATTATGTTTGCGCATGCGCATAGCGTACCATAAATTCAACGACGTTCACCATCTAATACATATATACTCGTACATACATATATGAAGGGTCGCGGGAAAGAACGATCAATTTTTGGTCCGAAATGAGGTAGTGGTGCCATCTTGTAGGACTTAGAGAAACGAATCGAAGCATGTATCGCTTCGGGAAAAGATTATAAAGGTTGGCGTCGAAGTACAGAGGGAAAGATTTTAGGTGTCGCAAAAAAACGATCAGAGTCCAAGCGCTGACGGCTAAAAAGGATCAGAGTCCTACAAAAACCTCACTTGTTGATGAAGTTTAAAGTGAAAAAAAGATCAAGGTCCAGCAGTTTTTCTGAAAAATTATGTTTTCCCATTCTCTTCATATTTTGTCAAACATTTTGATTTTGGTTTCTTCACTAAAATGTTTTTTTTTTTTTTTTTCAATGAAATGACTATTTGGAGTTGAAAATCATTTACCCTGAACCCAAAATATTACACTTGAAAGTTTAAAATTTAAATTTTGCAGATTTGTGAAAAAGTGACTCTGATCGTCATTTCCCGCGACCCTTCATATATATATATATATATATATATATATATATATATATATATATATGGCGACTGAATTGGTAGGATATTGTCTAAAGGTTAACCCACACAATCCTTGAAAATTTCATCAAAATCGGTCAATTAGTCTCGGAGTGTCAACCAATATTAGTCTTGGGCATACGCAATAGTTATTACTCAGCAAATCGTGATAAAATACATAGGGCATCATCTTTGACACAAACATATTTATACTCAAAAACATCCCCGATTTTGAACGAAATTTGACCAATAGATGATGAGAAATCGACGTAATAAAAAAATCACGTTTGCGCATGCGCAAAGGTTACTATTGATCCGACGGCAATGGAAGTTAAAGGGGACCGTATAGGAGCTAATCCGCACAAATCTTACTAATACATGGTATGGTTTTATGAGTGACAAGGATTTACCACAGACGGACAGACAAACTGGACAGACACTAACAGACACGGAAACAAAATTTATCAGCAAGCTCTGAAACGCGAAATTTTGATTTTGGATATCAACATTTTTTTCGACTTTTCAAATGAACACAAACCTTTGGTAGTGAGGAAGCAAAATATTCCTTAGATCCAAATAAAAACTTTCCCTTACCGTTCTGGTGTATAAGGAAAGTATCAATCAAGAAACATGAACCACCTCCGAAATTTTCCAGAGTAACAATTATTATGATCAATTTCGCAATATAGAACGGATACGGAACATAAATATTGATTGCAATTGTAAAACTTTAGTAATTTGACTTCCTTGATTTCAACAGCATTATTACTAAGTACCTATCGGGATTGCGTCAGTTTCCACTCCATGATTCACCATTGCATATCGGGAATCACGCCACTTTCATTCTTCGATACTACGTGATTGTTATAATGAGCGCTGTCACTTATCTCGTTATAATGTGTACACCCCAGCTCCTGCTAGTAATCAACATCAAATTATTGATATTCTTTATATAATATGTGTGTTTTTCCAAACGATAACTTTCCTTAGGATTTAGATTGAAAAATCCGTTCTTTCCTCTAGAAATCCAGCTTTCCGAATAAAAAAATGAGTTCGTCACACAACGCTTTTTGAGCACAAAAATCTCCGTGCTAAAAAAATTACTAAAATTGGAAAAAAACTATTAAAGACTTTAAGAAGAAAAAAGTTTTAAAGTATGTGCTTGAACATTCAGCAATTCTTGCTCAATACTGTGCTTAAAAATGTACGTATTTTTACTAAATATGCCAAAAAATCTACAAAAACTGAAAAAAGGCAAAAATCTATTGTTGTTAATGTACTGTCAAGTAATTATTGAGAATAATTAGGGGGGCAAGTGCGTACCCGTTTTTCATAACTCTGTGATTTTGTGATGCTACTGTTTCCCTCAAACTACAAGTTAAATAATTACTACAGTTTCTTTACATTCCCCAGACATTTCTACTTCAAAAAACTTGTGGGTATAGGTAATGAATTAAAGTTAGTAGGTAATTCATTAAGGATTGGGAAAAATCTAGAAGCATTCAAACATCGCACTTATCCACTGTAGGGGACAAGTGCGTACGTATAGTGGGGCAAGTGGGTTTTCAACTTTCTATCCGAAAAATGATAAAAATAAAATGAACCAAAGTAAGTAGATTTTAGGTATAATTTAAAATGAATTGTCAAAAATAAAATGAAAACAATACGCTTTCTACTTAAATTGGTTGAAGGATTTATCTTCATTCTCATCATGTTTCATTTTATTATGTAATATTCACCCGTTATTATACTTTCATGGATGTATCGGACACGAAGAAAACACATCTGTATACACAAAAACTATCTTTTTTATCTCCGTAATCATGTAAGTGTTTACGTTTCTTGTTAGTCTTAGCTCAAGGCCTCCGATTGGGAATTCCAGGATGAGCAGAGTGCGAAAGGCTTTACAACTTGGTTGAGTGCATTTAAACCCACGGGTTCAACGGCCGTGCGTGACCGAGGAACTACATTTTTGTTTTTCTTAAAATTAGCATAGGTGTAACTTTAACAGTCCGAACATCATGGTAATATTTTCTTTCTCAATATCCAAATATGCGATTCCAAGAACACCAGTCACCAAGAATAAACTTTCTTGGGATCAATGACAGCCATAACTACACCTATTACAGCCATACCCAGAATTGACATATGGACATACATAAATAAATAAAATCCTAAATAAATATTCATATCCATAGTGGAATATTTGAGGTACCTAACCTTCTGCTTTAATACTCGCACCCAGTGTTGGGCATAATCTTATCGTCGAATACGAATACGATTGTAATCGCGATAATTATTCGTTAATTCTGAGTCAACTGCGATTATATTCGAATTCGTGTAGTTGTATTCGTGTAATCGTATTCGTCTGTCGGCGATTACACGAATACAACCCATGAAAAGCGTCACGGTGATGATCAATTTCAATAGGGCGTCCCTCCTATAATATGCGATACCTTGCTAATATTACCTAGATTTAGAGGGACGTCCTTAAATCGAATTCAACGATTGGAGCCCAGCCTATTGGTCTCAAATCTATTTCAATAGGACGTCCCTCTGAAGCCTCTAGTGTTCGAGAATACTAACATAATTTAATGAAGAATCGCCCATAAATTTAGCAGTGAAATTAAAGGATAACAATGAATCTTTGAGTCTTCTCGGCTAGCTGTAAATGATTAGCAACAAGATCACTCTTTTATCAATGTTATCAGACAAATATATCCTAGAGATATTCATTAATTTCTACTCGTACCTCTCAGTATCAGTTGATTTAACTTAATTAACTTATTCTGGGCCAACTATAATCTAAATATGGGCCAAATTGTACCAGCTTGTCTCCTGTGTTTCTATATAGTCCTGAATATGCTGTACAACTATAACGAAACATCGGCCAAGCAGGGAGTTTTTATAAATAAACAACCCTCGAGCACCATTAGCTTCATTTCAAGAAAGTGGTCGAGAATATTAACTTAATTTAATGACGTATCGCCCATAATTTAGCAGTTAAATTAAAGGACATAACAATGAATCTTTTAAGTCTTCTTGGCTAGGTGTAAATTATGAAACCACGTTTGAAGGTGTATACATACGTGTAGTCTCATTAGCTCTATTATGTAAGACCTTTATTTTACGATTCAAAATTAATATATTTTAGTTGAGGACCTTTCTCGTAGCCTTTAACGATTGTAGTTATGTTGTCAGCGTCAGACTCGGCCCAGTTTTTCCATTCCCAGCGTTGTAAACAACCCATCAATCTCGTGAGCCTCTCCGACCACACAACGGAATAGGTAGATAGCCGCGGAATTTATTCGCCTGATACAAACGTCCCTGAAAACGTTTGAGCGTGAAATGCTCTGGAAAGATTCCAATGAAAGGGGCCAAAAGAGAGAATGCTAATGGGAATTTCCAATTACCTTCTTACATCCGAAGGAGTCTTATAGCAACTGGTTAGGTAGGTAGATTTAACAAGGAACATGTTTTTGGTAACATAACTCGGCCAAAAATGTGACAAAATAACTGTTACGTGACATTTAGTGCGTTACGCTTCTGATTATCGCTTACAACCAAATCGTTGCTACGAAACTGTATCTTAGTCATTTAACAAAGGTACAACAATCGTTCGCCAGTTTTCGGAAAGCTCTCGAATTACCTCACCGTATTATGGTAACCACTGCGTGGCCAACAGTCTGGGGTATGAGCATGTTTGACTGAATAATTGTTCACTTACAGGTAATCCTTCTCAGTGGGTTTTGCAAACATGATTGCAACCACTATTAGCCTGGAAAGAAACTTGAAATTTAAAATTTGATAAGGAGACTCTCTGAGACATTAAGAACGATTGAAATGAATGGCTCTTTCCTAATCAGCTGAGTGACCTAAATTCTCTCCTGTTCACCCAAGGAACATCTTTTTTTGTACCTACCAAATTTCGGCATAGGATAATTGGAGAATTGTTGTAGAAAATTGAGCTATAGCAACACCTACAAAATTTTAAATTGCCGAAGAAGTGCTTCATCAAATCCGTTTTAGTACATTTGGAAAAGATTCCTATATTTAAACTTGGATATTTTGGGTTAGAAAATAGCTCAACATTTCAGACAACATCACTTATTAGAATTGAAACAAAATTAATTTATTGTTTTGCCTTAAAAAAAAAAAGCATTGCAAGTGACAGGATGAGTTTGGAGAGCATCGAATTGCATACAGAAAAATATATGATACAAATTACTGGAAACATTGCAAAAAATGTTGGTAGCAGGTAGTACGTTCTAATCAGGTCAATTGCTTGCAGCTATTTCTAAAAGGTGTTTTCTTTTTTGTCAAAATTGAATTATATAAATTTCAGTGAACAATGATGTGCTCGTATTCCAGTGAAAAATGCACACACAAAAGGAAAACAAAATATGACAAATCTCCTTTTTAGCGAATTTTATACCATGGTATATTTTAGCCGTCATTATAGCATGGTATGTTTGGTATTCATTTTGATTGTAGAGCTGTACATATACATATTCTAGTTTCCAGAAAGAGAGCATAGTTGGGAATGCTTGAGTGAGATTAAAAATCATTTTGATGAAGAATCTGAAAATTCTCTCAACTTGACCATACTTCTTGAATCCCCAGACCTGGCACGCGTAACATAACTGGCTGATTTTAGCTTTCGTTGCCTATTGCTTCTAAGGAGGCTTAAACAACTAGGTATATCCGGGAAGTTTGGTGCCTGGTTACGTGCTTATATTTTCACTCGATTTGATTTTTGCACATCATATCAAAATGATTGATTCCCAAAAATTATTTCAGTTATTTTAGTTAGGTACCATAAACCAGTGTGGTTTATTGCTTCTAATGATTGTACATAATTATAAATCAAAAGATCAAATTGAATTCTTCCATTTTCTTTAATGCTTTACACAAGATAAGGATAGATTCACGGACTACGTGGCAGGCAAAAGATATTCGATGTTTTTCAATTTTAGTCGCAGGCATTAAGTGAATCCTAGAGAAAGGAGCGGATTTTTCTTCTTTTTTTTTAAAGAATAAAATTACCAGTAATTATTGTATCAATAGTAAATAAATATTTTAAAGTAGGCATCCCTCTCTATCTCGGCAGAAATTTAACTGAATGACAAACAAGTATTCTTCCTACAAGGATTACTTGAATACAGCATTAATATTTGGTTTGCATGGCTGTAGGAGAGTAAATGGAGTGGTGTATGTATCTATACAAGGGACCTTGCAGTGAATCTATTCATGACATATTTATAGCGTATGAATATATTGTTGTTCTCGTAGCGGGAGATTTAAAATCTATTCACGGTACAGTTTATTCGAATAATTTATTGCAAAAACATTTCAAATGCAGTGTATGAGCGGCCGTAGGTGCCAACCTACGTAGGGATGCTTACGTAAGCAGCTATCGCAGCTTATACAGCCCGGTAACCGCGCCCGCTAGTCAAGTACAACTGACCTTTTACCTCCCGGCAGGGGTGCGCGTTGAGGGTTACGTAAATAAAAATATTATAATACTTCCACCGCGGGGATTTACCGGGGTTGATTTGTAGCGATCTACCCGAACGCTCAGCCTCTTCGAGAAAACCTTTTGGAGAAACGAAAGTATTTCTAAAGGCTGTAGGCGAACCATTATGGGTGATCCCACCTACGAAAACTGGTCCTCTAAAGCTGTTAACGCAATACTTTCTCAATGGCGCCCCGAATAATCAAGATAGGTTAACCAAGGTTTCACCAGCTGAACTCCCCTATACCCTTCAGATTTCTCGTTGTTCCCATATTTGATCATAAGTTTTCTAGCGGATCATGAAAAGTAGTAGTTTCCCTCCGGTATTCCCGTGCATGAATGAGATGGTTCCAAATGATTACTTACTAGGAAGATGAATTCGAGAAATTCGATGAGTTACCTATGCGGGCTATGTTTATGGAGACAGGTGATTTCGCCTCTTGATACCAAACCCGTGATTTCTAGTAGTAAACGTTTTTCAAGATTAACTTCCTGTTTGCTGATGTTGATGGCACATCCCCGGCTGATGATTGATTTTTGAGCCAAGTTTCATAAAGTTTGGTGCAGTAGTTTCGGAGAAAAGTTAAGTGGAAAACAGTCCGAAACCACAAAAATCTATAGTAATGCATATTGCGTTTCTATTACGTTATGACAGCGGAGAATAATAGAAATAGGATAAATAGAGAAAAACAAATCATTTTGAGGCCTCGTCGTTTCATTAATGAAGTTTACTAAAAATAATAATGAGATGATTTTGGATGGTAATTTTGCATTAAATTTATTAAAACCCACTGAATATTCAATTTTAAGTTATATGTAGAAACTAGGAAGGTATAATTGATTGTATTTCACTCGGCTTTTAAACAAAAAGTCACTGTTTTAAATAATGAAAATTGCTTCCGAAAATTGAAAAAAAAATCAATATTTGTAGAGGTTTTTGGAATGAACGGGTTGGAAATTCCAATTCAGCATCAAATCCTGTAAAGAATGCTTATAGTTACACAAATTTTTTAAACTGAAAACTTTATCCCACTGGTTTTCAATATTCATTTTCTGATAAGAAGAGATAGGACGCTTTTTTTCCAGCTCATTTTGATGTAGTGGTTAACGATTTTTTCTTCTTCTTCTGGCGGAGGGACCAGTCATTGACAGGGACCCAGTGAATGACATCTCACCAAGAAGTTTTTATAATAACGCACTTAAAAGTGTTTTACGGGCTTGATCCATTTGAATATTGAGGCAAAATACCTCCTCAGTGAAGGCAGGAAATGGTTTCAGGCGGGTTTTTGTGAAATCTGGAGAAGGTTACCCAACAGAACCTCGTGTCGTAATTTCTTTGGTGCTGTTTCTGTGATTTTGCTAAGGAGGTAAGCGTTTTATTTTGCTTCACCATGCCCTCCACATTTTCAAATTCTATTGTTTCCATGGTTTTTCTCAATCAGTGTTTTGTGTAGATTGCATTTATGCTATCATTTTTTGCAAATAATCAAAGATTAAACATGTGAAAATGCAAATGTCAATTACTAGTTTCCAAACTGATGCTCCCCTCAGTTATTGACAGTGCTGTCAATATGGATCTCTATTCGTTCTTGTCATTCGTTCTTTATTTTTATTTTTTTAAATATAAATACATAGCAACTCACAAGCTGCTAGTTTACCATTAGAATCGTATTGTGCCTATGGTATCATGAAAACATTGTACCTATTTTGTGATGAAACATCCGATGATATTTTCAACTTTGTCTTTATGAATACTCATATTAATTTTATATTTAGATTAATAAAACTAAGTTCAAATGCTCAATTTATTTGTAAAATGTTGAAATAAAATGTTTTGTTGATACAAGGGATCATTTATTGTAGAAGAACTGCTGTGTCAATCATAGGCTGTCAATCACAGGTAAATACTACAAAAAACTGTCAAATACTGGGTCGAAAAATTGATTTCGAAAAAACGAATTTATGATGTTTTGTGGCTTGAATTAGTGATTTTTTCAATACCGAGCAGTTTGAGGACATCCTGATGCAGCAATAGATGTAAGCTTCAAGATTGAACAAACGAAAAAAACATAACTAAAAAAGATTGTAAAAGTCAAAATGCATCTTAAGGTGTCAAACACTGGCTCCACTACCCTACAAAGGTACATTATTGGAAATAAAAAAATCAAAAAGGCACGAAATCATATCTTTGCCTAGCTTTGGCAGTGGGCAGGAGACACTTATTGTATGCTTCTCAGGCGCTCTATATTATCATCAACATCAATCTACTACCTAACGCTCCAACATCGCCCAGCTTGAAACGGTGAACCAGCACCGGCCTGTCGTCCGTCCAAATCGAACACTTTACAGATATAAATAGAAGGTTTGACTTTGAACAGCCGTGACTTTCACTTCAGTGGTGGTTGGCCTCAGTTGGCAGCTGCGGACCACCTCATGCCAGCTTCAAAATGAGTTCTTCTTCCTCCTACAAGAAAAAAAGCGATAATAGATATGACCGATGCCTTTTGGCTCTGTGACAAGGTGGTTCTCCCGTGAGATTACGCAACCGACATAAATAAAAAGATTTACCTATGAGCGTATTAATGAGGACCCCTTGGGGATCTTTGCCCTGAGTTGTTATTTACATCGAAAGGCTTAACACAATTTCAGTCCAGTCATTCTAGCCGATAAAAGAGTCGATGCAGGGAAATATTGACACACTTATATTTGCAGTGGTTCGTTATGCTTTATGGCTCGCTGAATCTGAAGTTTGCGTACACAATTTCTTCCTTAAATACGCTCAAAATTGCAAAATACACAAAAATTCAGGATTTTTTACAAATATTTCGGAATGTACTGAACGAAGTTAAAGAAGACAAACTCTCTACAAGTTTCACTGATAAAGTTTGTTTCTAAAATCAATCGTCCCGTCGCTAATTCGCGCTGTACAATAAGGGAAAAAACCCAAAATTTACAACAAAACAAGCCATTTAAATCTTTTAACTTAGAAATTACCCATTCACAACCTCTTCATACCCATTTTACGAGTGTATGTGATGCCCAAATACTCATGATATGTTCGCTCTACGTCATTTTTCTCATAAGCACAGGCAATGTATTTTTATATTAGAAGGTTCTGATATGATGCCAATATTGGAATTATCAAGCGATATAGTTCCAATGGAATTTATTTTAACGTTGCGAAATCGAGTTTATTAACTATTGTCCGTACGATGTACCATCTAGTGAAATATTGGTACCTAAATGCTAAATTTCGTCTCTTAAATTGCTCCCAAGTCTACCTATAGGTAGCGGAAGCATTGTTTTCACTTTCGAGAAATTTAAAAGTTGTGGTCTCCACTAAAATCAAACGGTTGTTGTTTTTTTACAGTGGTAAAATTTCCACTCGCATTTTACGTACGATTAGACTATTCTGAACAACTTTCGTTCCGTGTCTTTCTCTCTATCTCTCCGTGTGTGTATTTGTGTGTGAATGTCCGCAAATACTTTTAACAAGCTTAATTTCCACAATATTCAACCAGTTCTTATAAAATATGCATGGTATATGCGGGTTAGGGTGAACATGGTTCCCTACGAGTTCCCTTCGAGTTCGGTTGTAAGTCAATGGGGAAAGGTCTCAGCTAAGATATGCTCGATACGAACTTTGCAAATTATCTTGAGTTGAATGTACTTTGGCAGACTGAAATCAGACCAATAGTAACGCCACCAGGTGAGTTTGAAGGACAATAGTCTTGGATTGTCTCACTCAGAACGGATTTAATTTTCAAAATCTAATATCAAACCTTCTCCGCAAAGTACGACCTATTTCCGGCCCTGGCTCCTGCTTGAGGACTACAAGGGTCAGGACAGGTAAACCAGGACGTTCCTAAAGCGGCATGGGTATTGCCAATTTATAACAGTTAATATTAGCCAAATATCTTGTTAATATGAAGAGCACAGCGGAAGAACGGGCTAACATAGATTTTTTGTCAAAAGTGAGTTCAGAATGGTTCCTTATGTATTGGGGGTAGCCGAACAGGGAATAAACGAGTCTAAATACTTCAAAACAGCGGGTGAGTATTTCGTATACAGCGAAAGAACGGGTTAACTTAGCCACAGGTTAGCTGTGTTTCATATTTAACATTCTTCCACTTTTCCGATCTGTTGCTGTCTCTATTCAATATTCATCGTTTGGTCCCGCATTATACATTATTTTTTTGGTCTGATCAAAATCAAAGATTTTGATTGGGCTTGTTTTTTTGACACAAAGTATATTCCTAAGGCTCCAGTGAAAACAAGGCGGCTGAGAGAAGTAAAATTTCATGTTGATTTCCATTGGCTAATTTACTATTGTTAGAACTATAATGCAGAATTCACTAGCAAGTTTGTGACGCCGAATCCGCCAAAAAAGGAAAGATGCCGCTTCGTCCACCAGAATTTTACATCCCAACATGTTAATACACGAGAAAAATGTCGATCTCTTCCACAAAATTTCAGGTGTTTTGATCAAAGGGTATACATTTTATTGAGTTTTTTGCATTCAAATTTGTTTTTCTCGAAACTAGGAAAAACCTTGATAGCCCGTTCGGGTCCCTACAAACTCATCAAACGGAAACTCATCAAAAACGTGAGGTCGAGGCTTTTTGAGGAGTTTCCCCTTTGGGTGGGACACTGGTCAAAACTGAATGGAAGGGAAAGTCGTCAAAAAGAATTTCAAATAGAAATCGGATATAAATTTGGAAGATGAAAAGTAGTTAACGATTATTTTTGATGACTTTCCTGTCCCCTGTGGAAACTGGTCAAACGCTCCTAAGTGGAAACTCATCGAAAGGCAAGTCATCAAACCAAACCTTCGGAAGGCTTCACCGTGTGCCAGACCCAACCGTTATAAGGTTTTAGGCCAGGTCATGGTGGCGATGAGCTGTAACAATGGCAAGTAGTTGACCCAAAGTAGACCAATATCCGTCTACTACTACCACCATTTTTGACGAGTTTCCCGTCAAATTTATGCTGATTCATAACTGAATTAAACGGATAAATTTATTGGATTCCATTTTTTGATGAGTCGCTTGTTCATGAAGATTTGACGAGTTTCCACCCCACATGGAAAACTGATCAAAAATGGGGTTCTACGATTTTTTTGAGGAGTTTCCTGTTGATGAGTTTCCTAGTTCCCGCCCGTTCTTCCCCTGTACTCTTCATATGATATTTAACTTCTTCCACTCTGTACGGGTGATAATGACCCGGAAAGCGCACTAATGCACATCAATTATGGCACAGTTGTGAGAGGGAATTGGAATCTTCTGTAACTTTCCAACCAGATTCCCTGTTGGTGTGTATCAGAGTGGATAGTCCGTGGGCTTGGCATTTTTCAATGGAGTCAAGGAAAATGTGGTACATGTTCTTTACGTTTACATTCTATACATTTTAGTCTACTCAAATAAGTTTCCTACAAATTTCAATATATCTACGAGTTGAAATAAAAAGTGTACATGGGTGTTCCCGAATAATCCTTCCCTCCCGAAGAACGGCTAAGCCAGCCATTGAGATCTGAATTATCTTGTATTTGCGTGAAATAAATTATACATTAAGAAAACATGACGTTTCTATTAAAAGTTTGTATTTTTGAAAAATTGGACTTCACTGATTCTGGCGTTTGCGTCGATTCTTTTAGCAAATGCTAATGACATTCAATTGCGATTTTGCAGAATTTTCAACACAAATTTCTGAGTGTTCTGTGATTACGGTTGATAATATTTTCTAGGTAGTATCCTCCTCAAATAAAATAAAACAAACAAATAAATTTAGTCCTTGTTTTTAAGACAAACGTCATTTTCTGCCTACGGTTGTGGGGAAAAAAATTAATTCTTCTGTAATTAACACCATTTATCCTATTTGAAAATCTTTGGATGGTAACACGCCAAAATGTCACCCATAACAGCTAATTGAGCTAGTCAAATAATGGCTACTTTTCGGGTGAGGACCTATAATTAGTGAGATTACGACAAATTATGCGCGCTAATTATCATATTATATTTTTGTACTCATAATTTCCGTGTTTTCTGTCTCAAAGTTCAGAGTAACCAAATCGTTATAATAGCGCTGTCCTTGAGTTGCTGTCCCCAGCCCGTTAATCCTAAGTTCTTACATAACCAAGGACACCTAGGTTAGACTCGACAACCAGCATCGGAGTAGCCCGCACAACCGCAAATTATCCGAGGGAAAAGAAAAAATATCCATGTGAAGTTGCACGTAGAACAACAAAACAGGAAACGCATACATATAAACACTTTTAGCATACCTAATTTCTGAAGATATAGGTAGAACACATTTCCTCACTCTATTAATGTTTTAAATGGACATGTTTTCTAGCTTTGGGTATTTGAAAAAATTGTGTAACGTTTTTTAGCCGGAAAAAGTGTATAGGAAGCTTTATCTATTGAATTTCACGTACAACCAATGTAACCAATTTCTTGATCAGCTGAGTTAGCTGAATATTTCCTTTTCACTATAGAATGTTGAAATTTGACCGGGGGCCTCTCTGGGACATCAAGAGACGAATGAAATATATTTTTTTTTTAATCTTTTTTTTAAAATCATTTATTAACAGGACGTTTCTATTTGTTTTCACAAGGGTCACGTCACGGTGGGGTTTTCTATTGATTTTCATGTACAACCAATGCGTTGCTAGGGAAGTGTAACTCCCCTTAGTTTTCATAGTAGGAAAATCGTTGACCACTTTTTGGAATGCTCTCATTTTACCACGACATTTCATGACCTCTAAGCCATTGTAGTGTCAAGGAATGCTGATTTATTACTTCAGATATAAACTAATATTGCTAAGTAACCATAATGAAATAATAATGTGCACAATTGATCATTATTAAATTATTTGACTGTAGAACCGTAGGTCTACCGTCCGTTTTTAACACAGAATGTGTTTTAGCCATGGACTAACTAGCCGAAAATGGAACGCGGGATGTAACGAAATGTGTGACGGTGATGATTTTCACGTACAACCGAGCCGTTGGTAGGGAAATGGAACTTCCGCAATTTTAATCGCACAGAAATCGTTCACCATTCGTTGGAAAGCTCCTGATTTATCCAACCATATTATGTTAACTACTGCGAAGTGCGTGGCCATCAACCTGAGTTATGAGCATGAATAGTAAATGAATAGTAAACAATGACGCTTGTTTGGTTGTCACTTGGTTGCGCGACAACGCAAACACATTCTGTGTTTCAATAATTTCGTCCGAAGTATGTAAATAGAGGTAACCGGGGGTCCAGGGGGCTTGCCCCCTGGCGAGGCGCGGAGCGCCGAGTTTTTTTTTGGTTTTTTTTTCTTTTTTTTTTTTTTTTCTTTTTTCTCTCCAGATCAGCAGAGTGAGGTAATTTCTATGCTCACATTTAATGCTCATAGTAGTTAATGACATGTGGGTAGTTAATAACGTGTAAAGGAGTGACTATCAAATAATTACCTGGTTGGAAATAATTGAAGTTTACATTATTATCTGAGTGAGCTCCGGAGCGAATTTCGTTGCTATTCAACCTATGAAGCTGGAATTTTGTAGGCATAAAACGTGACCTTTCGCTTCCGAGTCTACTAAAGTTAGCGGAAGCGTTGTTTTCACTTTCGGGAGAAAAAAGTAGTTGGTCTCCAAAATCAAAATTTCCACTCAAATTTTACGGAAAAATTTTGGTTTCGTGTCTGTCTGTCTGTCGTGTGTTTGCAAATCTTTGTAACGACCTTATTTTCCACAGTTTTCGTCCGATCTGGATGAAATTTTTAGGGAATGTACGGACTAGGGTGTGGATGGTCCCCTATCAGTTTAATTGTCGCAAAATCAATACTCCACTCTGCGCATGCGCAAACTTAAATTCCTATATGCTCCATTTTTTCACGCCCTTGTCGTTCGATCTTGCTCAAATTTGGATGATAGTTGGGGGATGACGATTTGATCATCCCATATCAATTTCAGCATGATTGTATCATTAATAGCTACCGCGCATGCGCCTATGTAAAATCCTTTAACGACCTCAATTTCTACTGTTTTCATCCGATTTTGATGAAATTGTCATAGAATGTGTGGGTTAGGTTGTAGATGGTCACCTGTCAGTTTCGTTGTTGCCAAATCAATACTTCATTCTACGCATGCGCAAATGTGAATTCCATCATGTTCATCTTTTCACTCTCTAGCCGTTCGCTTAAATTTTGATGATAGTTGGAAGAAGATGATAGGTAAACGAGGAAGCTATGTGCCCCACCCAACTTGGTATTTTTTTTTAAATCAAAAATTGTTGTTATGGACTTCATTGAAGTAAAAACAGAATCGTAGACCGATAACCATTCAAATTCCGCTACTCAATAATATATATAATATATTACCATTCGTAGCTCTACTGCGCTGGACTATGCTGATGTAAGCAAAATTATTTTTATGGGGTGAACAAGGATTCTGCTTGGAAAATAGTTGACCAATTACATATAGAATTTTTCTTTATCCCTTTTGATTCATGACAGTTTCAGCTTGTCTGAACCGAAAGCTTCGAGAAGTGCCCTAAGGATTGGAAGCCTTAATTTATCAGTAACAACGGATCTAATCACAAAAACCTCGCTCCTTTCCCCCCTTAGGAGACGGCGCGTCCATTAACATTAATTGAGGGAGGGCTGGAAAAAGAAACCACAGGGGTACAAAAAAAATTAAAAGTTGTGGATAGGATTGGCTAAAGTGGGAAGTAAGGGTGGAGGGGGGGTCCCCCTGTATAGATGGATGTGACCTCCGCCAGCCCAAAGATGGAAGAAGGCAGACAATGTAATAAGGAAAAGGAGTGACGTCACGGCATCCAGTCACAATGCACCCTTTGTCAGCTTGAATGGCCCGAAATCGCCTTTATCACGAAAGTCGGCTGTCCGGCCGTAAGCGGGTGGCTGCGCTGAAACGTAGTCGGCCGTCTTGTTACGAACCGACTGTGGGTTCAGCAGCACCTTTTTAATCATGCGAACGCGTTTAAAAAGCAGATGAAAAACTTCTGCCAAGTTGGGTGTCGCACATAGCTTCCTCGTTTACATATCATGGATGTATGGATAATTGAAAAGTCTTAAATGATCTTGAAAAAATCCATAGCGGAAAAGAGCAAATCAAGAAGTAGTGTGAAACGTCATAATTGGTCAATTGAGAAACGAAAAAAATTATACGCAATGTAATTTACGTTTGTGCATGCGTACAATGACCAGTTGAGTTGAGAACATTGACAGAGGTACGGGATAATCTACAACCTAACCCGCGCATTCGCTGACAATTTCACCAAAATCGGATAAAAACTGTGGAAATGAAGATTGTCACAAGGATTTCACATAAGCGCAGTAGCTAATAATGATACAATCATGTTGAAATTGATATGGGTTGGTAAACTCGACATTCCGTCTCTCTTGTACAAAACAATTTCATGATTTATAACAACGTGAAACACCCACGTATTCGTTTTGTAGATTTAAACGAAAATAGATTCCATTCTAATAAATTTGACTCTATTCACTACTCGCTCACCACTCACCCACGATGAGGGGTTTTCTTTACTGGCCAGCGGGTCCCGCTCACTCGGGAAGGATGCTTTGACGTCACCAGTGCGCGAAACTTTGAATAATCAAAGGAAGAAAAAGTTCCAGTCATGCAGCATGATCATATGAGCGAATTTTTGTAAGTTATCGTATTAAATTGCTATGATACATTGTTTTGAAATTTGAGAATTTCGAGTACAAATATAAATTGTTGACTACCAAGTTCATGGCAAAAAAAAAAAAAAAACTCGTTCTAAATAATATTTTACAATTAAACTATGTACTTTTTTGAGCTAATGAAGTTGTAGTTTAGTGCCCGTTTATGTAGAGCTAGTTTAGTCTTATGTTGGTCTAGCCGTGGTTTAGTGTCCATAGTCTAGTCCAAATGGATTCAGAAATTGGAGAATGATGAACGTATCTTCTTAAACTTTCTCTAACCCATCAAAAGCTTTCCAGCTTCAAAAAAGATTCTACTTTGAAGTTCCACGTGTTTTGAATCATCTGTGCGTAAATATTAACTGATTGGTTACGCGATAACACCCATGTAATGTAAACAACTCTCTATTGTTTCAATAAAAGAAATTTAACAAAATAATAAACTTTTCTTTTATTTATATTGACTTTATTATAATTTAGGTGGCAAATCCTGCGAAATCTTCCCTGCAGGGGTGAGGGGAGGGAAGATGAAAAAGCTTCGAGGAATGAACACTGCTATGGGACAGAGGTTGTATTCATTTTGGGGGGGTCTCTCGTTTTAATTCTCTCCCATCCTCCTTGACGGGGAAGCAGGTTTCGCTACTTGTTTTTAAAAATAAATTGACAGAGTATTTCATTTCAATCCTCTAAGCATGTCTTTTGGAATTTTGAATCATGTATTCGACCAATTCATTGAAGTACAATTTCGTTTCCGTGATAGATTTTCAATGTATTTCTGTTTTTCGTCGATATCCCGGTAAATTTTTATTGTTATTTTATTTTATATTTTTTGTATATATTGCTCTTTTTTGTAAGATACATTACGTATTTGGTATGAACAATTTAATTATACTTAGAATGAGTCAGCACTCCGACCCACAGCACAGGTTTTCTTATAGGGGGTCGTAACATTGTCATTTTAAAGTTATATGTATTACCTTTATAACAAAAAAAAACTATACCTTAAGAATCATCAATAATAGTGAACATTTAAAAATAAAAACATCCTCCATCAAAACTACAATGAAAGGAAAGGCAAAAGTGCAGCAACCCCACATTGCCTGGAAACAAAAAAAACCCACACCAGTACAACAATAGACACTAACAAAAGGAAACTGAGTAAGGAACATAGACTATAATTTAAATCAACAATAAAAGTAACAATCAATAAAGAAGTCTACTAGCAGAAAAAAAAGTTCTTACTTATCAGTATGAAACTGAATAATGATGTTCCTCGGGAAATAATAACAAGAAGAGGACTCTAGAATGAAAATATTTAAACTTGATAGAGTTATATTCTTCAAAAAGGATCGAAGTTTTTCATGTTCCCTTCCCTCACTCTTGAAGGGACAATTTCGCAGGATTTGTCACCTAAGTTATAGTAAAGTAATTCTTAACCTGCGTTGTTGTATGTGTTACCGGCAAAGTATGAAATGCAGGCATTGTATACAATGACTAGGCAAAGTATAGAATATCTGAATGGGGCAGGCAATGTGTAAAATTATAATAACAAGACACTAATCTATATGTCCAACTAATCTGAATTGTTACTAAGCGATTGACTAGGTACTTGATGTTATGTGTTGTTGAGATGTGAGCGTAGCGAGCATACAGACCACTGATCTAGGCAAAGAACTGATCTGCGTTAAATTTCCCAAAGAGAATTTCATACTTTGACTAGTGATTGTATACAATGCCTGCATTTCATACGATGGAACCCATAATTGCCCACTGCAATAAATTCACTGAGGAACGAGAAATCCTACTTGCTGAGAGGGTTTCAAAGTACAAATGTTCATTACTACTACTTTTGCAGTGGAGAATCAAGGACTATTGTAAAATTTTACGTTTTATTGAAGTGTGTGATTTGGTCTTACAATTACCTATTTATCTCGTTGATTTGTTTACATTTTCGTCGATATATTGTAAAATTTTGTGGACAGGAAGTTGCACTGTCTGAGATGGCAAGTCGCTTTCAACAACATACAACGTTTTCTGTGACGCTGGGATTTGATTTTTCCACTGCGCTAGCGGGTTGATAAGTGCTACATCACGTCATTACTTCTTTATGGGGTTGAGTCTTAGATGTTAAGAGCTGCAGACATGAATCGACCCGAGGCTTTTGAAATGTGGCAGATCGGACGGATGCTGGGAATCCTCTGGACCACCAAGTTCCGTAATGAGTACATTCTTCAGCAAACTTTCATTTGCGTGAGCTACTGGTAACGGTGACAAGACGTAAACTTGCGTACTTGAGGAACGTTAAGCGTTGGTTTGCAGAACAAAATGTTGAGGAAGATATGTGGAAGTAGGAGAGTTGAAAGAAAACGAGAGCTTGATTGGCAAGTATCGGAATCTGGACAGGAATCGACCAATCAGCAAATCTGTTTCACCTGGTGTAGGGACGCGAGAGTTGAGCGGTGATGATCGCCAACCTTCGATGATAGATACGGCTTCACAACAGGAAGGAGATACCGACTTCATCAGTACCGAATAATCAGTAGCAGCTAAGCAGCAGCCACAGCTGCCGCAGCTGCTTCATCAGTGGCTGCTATGTGAAACCATTATAACAAGCATTACTTCTTCAGTTTCAATTCGGTTACGATGAAATCTTTTGAGAATGTGTAGCTTAGGATGAGGATGGTTCGTAATCAATTTCATCAGTCAAAAATTAATTTTGCAATTATTTTCTCTCTGGTGAAATATTTTGTTTGACGGAGTTATAACTCGACGTCTTATAAATATTTTTGTGTTGTGCCTACCTCTTTTTGGTAGCCCTGAAAAGGGCTGTTGAAAAGAGGGGGTGGTTTTCACCACAATTGTTATGAGCGGCTCTAGTTGTCCGATCTCGATCATATTCGGCACTTAATTTGGAAATTATGATTTGAGAATCCCATATGAATTTTATTACATTCGTATCATCAGTACTTACTTACTTCGCTTCTGCGCATCTGAAACCCTTGTAAAAAGTATGACCAAGCATGCTACCTTTTGCACAAGCATCTTTCAAGTATCATTTTCCAATTGCTAATGGAACGATTTTGCTCAAAATCGGAGGATAGTTAGGAAAATGGGGTTTTGATCACCCCATATGGGTTCCATCAATATGTGATCCGCTCCGATTTTCCGTCCGATTGTGCATATTAGGGTCGAGACAATTCCCAAATTAATTTCTCTAGTCCCCGATCAGAAGAAGTATCTGCGTTTAAACAAATCTGGAATTCCTATAACGATGGTATTGCTTGTTTTCATTTTCATTTTATTTATTTATTATAATTTATTTCAATAACCAATTTATCCATCTAATTAGAATATCAGTACATCTCCTTTATTGGTTCGAATGTTTGTAACCCCTTCAATACTATTGTCGTTTGCAATTACAATAGATCTAATCAACATCGCTTTTCCCCCCCGCAGGTATTTAGTGAATTTATTTTGTGTTTAAAACTACCCTGGTGGTCTTGCCCGACCCCCGCTCGCCACTGGTTAACCCTGATACCTTTTAACTCGCACAATAACTCGTTGCACTGATTGCACACAACGTCTCATCAGCGATGATTGAACACTTGAACAGTTCAAACCATTTTGAGACAACGAGGCCTCTCGAGTTTGTTTGAACGATGAAGACCTTCAACTGCAATCTCTGCTGAGTGCTCGCTGCATCAGACCAATTCTTCGGATGGCGAGGTTGGCCGAGCAAACAGGTTCTTTCGTCGTTTGCCTTTTACAGGGAAAATGCGGATGTTTTTCCACTTTAACCGCTCATTTTGTTGTTGTTTCTTTCATTTATTTGGTCAAACAACACCGCGTTTAGTTTGAAAATCGGCATGCCTGCGTGGCGGAGAACATGAGTGTACATACAAAGCCCGGATGTTCACGAGGAGTAATTATCCCGATCGTGCATCGTTCTCTATCACTTTATCTTGTTTTAAATATTCCAATCGCACAGGAACGACTTATTGCTCGTTTTGAGAACAATTTTTATTCAACTGACAAAGTACTTCAAGGTACTGTATCCTGTGCAACACGAACACACTGCTAATAATTAAAAGGTTCATTATTTTTGTACTGCGTAACACTTCTTATCATCACTGATAAACATATATAAATATGTATTGTCAAACACAGTATAGACAATTCATAACCGAATAAGGTCAAAATAAGTTTAAGGCAATGGAGGTGATGGAATTGTGGTAGTTCCCCCTTCAAAGGAAAATGGCGATTTACCTGTTACACCCAGAGGATATGCTCAAGGTTGAATAACCTCAGGAATACCTCCAGTTGCAGCGTTTTCAAGAATCGAGAAGGAGGAACTACCCATATCCATCACACTCTCGGGGATTTCAAAAAGTGGGGGGGGGGGGGGGAAGAGTGGAGGGGGGCTCCAAAGAGGCAGGGCAGGGGTATATATTTAAATTTTAACTGGGTAAGGTTTTTAAGTATGTTGCTCAGTTTACCTATGGAATAGGGGGGGGGGGGGGGACATTCAATAATAGAGGGGTTCCGGGGGGGGGGGGGGGGGGGGGGTCGGAACCAAACTCTGGTAACGGTAAAGGGGATGGAAAAGTGGTAGTTCCCCCCTTCAGAGGGCGATATACCTGTTACACCCAGAGGATGTCCTGAAGGTTGAATAACCTCAGGAATACCTCCAATTGCAGCGCTTTCGAGAATCGAGAAGGCCTATCCATCACAAGGTGTGCTCGGTAGATGCTATATGGGCTCCCCAAGCAAATGCCTTCATATATGTCAGGGCTTCTGGAAGAGAATACAAATCATTATACGGGGGTAGTTGCGAGCTGGATCGGCTTTTGGGGAACTACGCGCTAGCAGCATGTGCTTCCGAGGAACCCCCAAGCGTTGTCGAAGTTCTGATACCTAATTGGGCTTTGAAGATCTTTGCAAATGGGCTTGTAGTTTTCATTGCCTGTGTAGGCCTGGTGAATCAGGCCTGCTATTTGGTCATCCCTGAATATTACTCTTAATATTTAATCATACTAACGTAACGTCACATTCTTGTTAGTCGCCCATCTACCATTCCTCACCTGTAATCCCCCATATTACACCTGGAAACATGAAGAACATCGAATTTCTACAAACAAATTTTTCAGGACTTCATTCCTCCCTCCAATTCATTCTGATTTCCCTGAAAAACAACCCCCATTTACTGGTTACATAATAAATATATCACATTAAAAAAATAAATAAATAAATAAGGTCAAACTGAATTGTTGGCAGAAGTTCAGCCTATGCAAAGGTCACTTGGTGTTGTCTATTTTCTTTTCTTCCACCGCGTAAAGAGCGCATACCTACTGCTAGTTGCAGTACTTTGGGTAGTATCATTCGATTTATTGAAATGAGTTCTAACTGAATCAAACGACAAAAAAAACCTTCTCGGTATAGTTTCAGTGATATTTATTATTTAATATTTACCTAATATTCCAATCCTTAATTGTTGCCCCTTATGGTGGATTGAAAATTGTACCGAGATTTTTGGCGCATCCTCGGCTGATGTGGGATTTTGTGACAAATTTTGTAACCTTAGGTCCAGCTGTTTTGATTTACTATCTCGTTTTTGCATGTTCTATTTGTCCGATCTGGCTCAAATTCGGAGGGTAGTTGGGAAAAGACGATTTAATTACTCCATATCAATTTCATCTCGACCGCATCATTAGTGGCTGATGCATCAAACATGACTTCTACAGTTTCCATTCAATTTCGGTGGCATTTTAAGGGATTGAACGCTTAGGCTGTAAACGGTCCCAAATGAACTTCATCACTCCCAGCTAAATGAAAGGTTTTGCGTACGAGCATAGTAGTCGCGGTTTGCGACCGATTGTGATTAATTAACTATAATGAGTTCAGTTTTCGTATTTTGATTTTTGGTTATAGGTACATAATTACAAAACTTTAACAAAAATTTACAAAAAAAGCCTTTCTGTCCTTTTTTTAAAATTAATTTCTATTAATCTCCAACTGGGGCTTCTTTAGGGATACGAAAAATTAAATTCAAAACATCAAATTCAAAATTGTAAAATATCTACTTATCGTTTTCTTTTTGTAATAAAAAGTCGAATTTAAAGTTACCAGGTTATCTGCTATTTAATTTTTTCTAATTTTAGTTGACACTGTTTGCTTTTTGAGTACGGAGCGTCTATTTCTAGGTAAATTGAAAACTTTAAATTCGATTTTTCATCACAAAAAGAAAACGATAAGTAGTTATTTTACAATTTTGAATTTAATTTTTCGTCTCCCTGAATAAGCCCCAGTTCCTGGGGAGAAACGTTGGAGTTAAAAAAAAAAACTCGGCGCTTTGCGCCTCGGCGGGGGGCTCCGCCCCCCTGCACCCCCCGGTTTATTTCTTTTTCCATACTCTGTATGAAATCATAGGAACACAGAATGTGTTTTTGCGATGATTCTATTTTCTTACCAACGGAATTAACAAGCGGTTGCAATCATGTTCACAATATCAATTATTGAGAATGATCACCTGTGTGTAAACAATTATTCATATAACCATGCTCATAACTCAGCTTGTTGGCCACGCACTTCGCAGTAGTTAACATAATATGGTTGGATAAATCGAGAGCTTTCGAACGAATGGTCAACGAATTTTGTGGGATGAAAAACGACGAAGTACCATTTCCCTAGCAACGACTCGGTTGTACGTGAAAATCATTATAAAAAGGCGCGTAACGGTTTTTTCTGTCGGTTTTTTTTCGGTAGGTCATCGCAAAAACACATTCTGTGTTAAAAAAAAAAAATTTAAGGACAGAAACGCCTTTTCTGTAAAGACTTGTTATATTTTGAACTGTCCAAATAAAGAAACGTTGCTCATAATTCCAAAATTAAGCTTAAATTAGTTCATGTTAACAAGAAAATGTTTGAAACAAAAATGCATTCGTTCACGGAGTAGGTACTGAAGTGTTTTGAGTAATAAAAGAAAATACAAAGTTTTATAAAACTATTCAGAAACTGAAAATAAAATATAAGGCGAAGAAAAAATATTCCACTGCGTTCAGACTAGGAAGGGAAAATATTCCGTTGCGTATCAACAAGTAGTAGCAGAGTAGCGTAATCGACAAAACAAAGAAGATCAGAGAAGGAACTATGAAGAAGATGCAAATGGATTTGGAGTTAATAAACAAAAAACGCCATCTAGATGATACTATTGAAGAAGTTACACTAATGATAGAGCAATTCAATTAACAACATACGACGTTACAGCTAGTCAATAGACTGAAAATGATGTTAGAAATATTCAAGGAAACTGGAATACGCATTAAGAGACCGGCTAGGGTCGAGGAGGAGGAAAATTCCACATTACCGGACTGGCTGCGGGAGTTGGACAGTTTAGGAATAAGGAAATCGCCCTCTCAAGCCCACGATGTCGAAATGTTTCCGCAGATGCTTAGTATCTTGAATTTGGAAAGATGATATTCCTGATTTTGACATGGATATGTCTTTGCTCTTTTTTGTCAACCAAAAATTTTCGTCACGCAAAAGTTGATGTCACAATTTCTAATGATGTTCACGTACAACCCAGCCGTTGCTAGGGGAATGGAACTTCCGCAGTTTTCATCGCACAGAAATCGTTCGCCACTCGTTGGAAAGCGATTGATTTATGTGATAAATGTTCACATCTCAAGCTACCAATTTCTCCCTCCTTACGTACCTGGCTACATTCCTAAACTAAGTTGATTGGACTATAAACAATTTTCGTTTGGCGGAAACTAGGTAAATAGCGTCTGTGTTGGAGAAATAACTTTAATAGTGTTTATAGTATGCTTTTTGTGCCTCCAAGAATAGTAAAATAAATTCTTTATCCTACATTTCGTCGCCTACCGTCCAAAGTTAAAGGATTTGTTTACAACTCTCGAGGACAACCGTAATGAAATCCCCAATCGAAGACATATCCATGTAACATGGTATCTGCTTGTAAAGCAGATAGTGGAACTCGTTTGGGTTTATGTCTTTGCTTTTTGCACTTTCTTTGATAACATTCCTCAAAATTGGTAAAGTGTTTCCATGGAATTATCGCCTGAAAGCATTATATAACCGTTCCTCACTAAAAGAAATCTTTTCCATAATTGCTGGTAAAATATGATTAAGCATGCTTTTGGTCAATATGGATGATTGGGACAAAAAAATATCACAGTGGTTGATGGATAAGTGGGAGAAATTTAAGCTGTCCATGAAAACCACAATATGGTACCCAAATTTGTTCAACCTCTCCGAAGAAACAAGCGGATATAGGCACGATTCAAAAAAAAAAAAAGTTTCAGTCATGCAGCATGATCGTATGAGCGAATTTTCTTAAATTATCTGTCGTATTATATGTTAAATTGTATTGAAATTTGAGCAATTTCAATAGAAAGAAATTGTTAAAAACCAATTTTATGGCATAAAAAACTCGTTCTAAAAATTCAGTGATTCAGAAAACATTTTGAATTTTTAGGTTTTTTGCAGTTTTTATTGATTTTTCAGCAAATATTAATGAAATTTAAGTACGTTTTCAGCATGATTTCGTGCAAAATTTTTGTAATGTCCTAGTTAATCATTTATAATTTGGTTTTGATTGAAACTCTACTAAAAATTATAAATTTACCGATTTTTGTGTATAGCCATCTAAGCGAATTTTCATAGAAAATGAAAGCTATTGCAATGGCTCCAAAAATTTCAAAATCAAAATTTTCGAAAAATGTCTTCATTGAAATCAATTTTGAGACATTCTGAAACGAATTCCAGAGTTTAGCGCTTATATATATATATATATATATATATATATATATATATATATATATATATATATATATATATATATAAGCGCTATATATATATATATATATATATATCATCAGGCTGGGTTTTCTTGACCACTGAGTTAAATGTAAAATGTTTCGGGTTTCTCGAGGGTTGGTCAATGACCATTAGCATTTTTATATAAATATAGAAACTTAGTAAAATCAGGCGCTGCCCGAGTAAAATAAAATAGCATAATTAAAGATCAATAAATCTACGTTGGTAAATAATATTTCCTTGTCCTTTTTACTTCACCTTTGTCCAATATATCGTCATCGCTCAATAATAAATTCAAATTTCATCTCAGACTATTTTAGAAAGAAAAACGGTTTATCAGAAAACAAACACTCGATTTGAACCTCAAAGCCTTTTGGCTCGCGATAACTTCACAAGAGTCTCCGGGAAAAAATAAAAACTCAACCCACCTATTCCATGCCATGATCACATAAGCCTTACGTAATCCCATAGTTTGAACAGTGTCAATACATTACATATCAAATATTGTTCGACTCTCTCCATCGTTGATTACTTTTGGATAGCGCTCAGAGATACGGCCTGTCTTCAACCGCGTTACATAAGATGAAATGATGTTGACGTCATGCACTCCTTTTTGTCTGAAGAGAGTTGATTCGGGCCTGAGATAAAAATTGCCGAATGGCCGATTAAAGCGAAGAACTGTAGTGAAACGAGGGGTTTTATTTTGGGCTTTAAAATGTTGATACTGCGCAATTTTATTATTTTGATACTTTTGGTTTATCTGCAATATGTAAACACCTTCCACACAATTTATTTCCGTTTCAGGAAACCAACCCAGTCCCAAAAGTGCTTTCCCTAAGGGCTAGAACTTCGATAAAACACCTTCGGATTTCTAAGCGCGAGACCATAAAGCAATCATGCGCTGCTAGCGAATCTATTGATTAGCCAATCAATCTCTGAATTTCATCAATGATCGCTAGATTATGGGACCGAAAAACATATAAATCGGCTGAAGAAGTCTAGAAGCATAGAAATGTCAGCTGATATAATTCCTATGGAATTATCAGTTGATATAAATGCAATGGAATTTATCCTAACTTTGCGAAATCGAGTTAATTAACTATTGTCCATGCGTGTAATTGTAAAGCATTGGTAGCTATACTTATTTCATCTCATAAAAATGCTTCCGAGTTTACCTATAGGTAGGGGAAGCATAGTTTTCACTTTTGAGAGATGGAAAAGTTATTAGTCTCCAAAAAACAAACGGTTGTTGTTTTTTTACAGAGGTAAAATTTCCACTCGCATTTTACGTTTGGGACCATTCTGTACAACTTTTGTTCCGTATCTTTGTGTGTTTGTGTGTCGTATCCTTGTAACAAGCATAATTTCCACAATTTTCAACCGATTTTTATGAAATTTTCATGGAATGTGCGGGTTAGGGTGTAGATGGTCCCCTATCAGTTTCATTGGTCTTCATCAGTTTCATCAATACTTCACTCAGGGAATGCGCACACGTAAATTCCATCATGCATAATTTTTTCTCACGCCCTAATCGCACTATGGTCCAGAAACCATGAAAAGTGACAAAAACCTCTAGAACCCGTGTAAAAAATCTGAAAATATGTATAAAGGTTCTGTTTGGTCCCTAGTTGGTCCAAACATCTTGCCAGCCCAATTACTCCACACCTAAGGATGAAAAATGGGTGTAAAACTAGGTGTAAAAATTGGTTTTTGGTGTTTACGGTTACATAGGCATGTCGGGTGTCGTTTTCGATGTTATTCTGGACGTAGAACCGATTTATGTGGGTCCTATGTCGACGACACACACACATGGGTGTGATGAGTAAAAATGGGTACACAAACGGGGGATTTTTGGGGTTTCAGTTTCATAGGCATGTGATTCTCGTGAAATACGTTTTTTAGGGTGCTGAATCCATTACAATTAGCCCCAGCACACCTTTCAGCAACAAGATATTTTGCCTTACGTTTTCTGAAAAAAATCGATCCTTAAGCCATGTTACATGACTGGAACTTTTGCTACTTTACCAGCGTTTCAATTGTGCGGTCAATCAATCTCAATCAGCGTATCAATTATTGCTACTGCGGAATTTAAGTTAGAAAATGATGTATGACAGCAAAAATATCCTGAGTGCAAGCATGGGGCCTACTAACATACTATATTGGATTTCACGGTTCAGTCAGCAATAATATGCTGTAAACTGGTAGGAAGGCTATTTTGAACGTACAGAGATCTCAGTCGAGATTTTTTTTATTTTATTTTTTTTTTTTTTTATCGGAGCGTAACGGGCCTTTTGAAAAACTACCAAATAAGTGGAAAAATCGATAAAAAGAGAATGTTGCAACGAGAAAATAATGTATCTGCTAATTAGTCCGACATGAATGTCAATGTTGAGGGTATCTGAAACAACTAGAAAGAGGTGAGGGCAAAATATATCCTATAATATAGTCCTACGCATAGCAAGTGATGTTAATCAACCGGTTGGTGATCGCAAAAACACATTCTGTGTTAAAAATCCTGAGAGTCAGTATAATTACATTAAATATTAAATGAATTTTATACGCAGAACGCACTTATTTCGAATTTCGCACCTATGTTGATGTACATTCCGATCATTTTTCTCCAATTACTGAATTCTACATCCTCTTCCCAAACTAGAAATATGATCAAATCTATTTACACCTCAATTTGGATTTGGGTTTTTTCGAGTCTGGACCTAAGCGCGGAGCAGCGCATGGCAGACAAATGGATTTTTTTTTAATTTTTATTATTGGAATTTAATTATCTTCAAACGTAAAACAACGAATTGTGAGGGGTGAGGGGACGGGGGTTGACAAAATTATTTATTCATACTAGGTTGTTAATTGAAATGATATATCGCAAAAGCAAAGTGTGGTTTGTACGTTATGTTGCATTCAAGCTCCATTTTTTCTCAACTCAATCAATGCTGCTCAACTCTGAATCCTGTAAATTGAAGATAGTTGGCGATATAGCATTCTATCATAAGTTTGTGTTGAGTATAACAGCTATGTTTAAAAAAAATTTACTTCTGCAATCCCATAAGTATCCACAAATAATAAATTCACAGCGTAATCCAGCATATACCACAAGATATGTAGTCGCAGGGAATGTAATTGCACCAAGACCAAGATTAACGATGTCAACACACAGTCCAAAATTTATTATGTACATCATTCACAGAGCGCTAGACAGTCATATGAAAAGAGCTCGAAATTATACTAGACCAAACTACAAAAAGCTAATTTTAATGTGGCTTGTGAAAAATGGGTGCTATGTTTGAAATTATGGGCAAATGATGTATGAATGTGTCATTCCAGACGATAGCTGTCCGTAGAATTGTGCTAGAAACTTCAAACAAATTTTAAAATGTGAAGGACACAAAACGAAAGTTCAAGTTCGTTGGCCAGCATGATCGGAGATTACATCTTCGGGTTGATATTTTCAAAAATGTAGTCAACAATTTCAAAATAGCCTGTTTTTTGCGATTTGTTGTGCGAAATAATTTTTTCAGCATAATAACATGTGGTATATTTGGAATCAGCGTGAAAGTTTCTATAAGAATATGTATCAAGTTTTCAAAAATTTCAAAGTTGAAAAATCAGTCAAAAATTGAAATAATGCCATTCGTTAGTTGTAAAAATCGGTAATATTTGCATGAAACATTTTGCATGTAACATCTTCAAAAATTCGCTCATGGGGGTCATGCTGCATGACTGGACTTTTGTACTATCATCATATGTATGTGTCTCTATTGAAATAAATAAAATCTATCTATCAATTCACCCACACTCTGAACACAGGTTGATTTTCTGGCACCTCTCACGCTCATGTTCTGCAAGCCTCTTTCAAGTCTCATTTTCTTTACACAAATGGATTCAAGCCATGAATAAATGTCAAGCCATTGGCTTATTTACACAATCATCTGCAGTTCTTCGCACCACTTTGTTGATAACCAAGTTGCATGTTAACCCATAGTTTCTTTCATATCGTATAACTGTATAAACTGTATGTGTATGTATGAAACTGTATAAATCTCTCAGTGTTTTATTTGGGTTTCATTTATTTTGAAATGCGGACATTATTTTGTCTATTTTTGCGAGTCATTACTTGTCCTCGAGTATTTAATTTTATGTAATGAGCTCGCCGTATTGTTGCTTAAATAAACAAATTACCTAAACTTATTTTGCTTTGGTTTTTCATTTAGGTTTCCAGTTGTAGATGAGTTTTGATAGGTAATAAGTATGTTTATGGCTGATACGGTTGAATAATCACGGAAAAACTAGTACAAATTTGGTTACGGCCAAACAACGGTGATGGGGCTGATGAGAGATTAGAGACATAGGGTAGGGTTTGGGAAGAAAATCAAATCAACTCAATTAATATTATTTCCCACAAAGACAAAACATGTGGTGCATAGTCAAGAGTAAAATAAAACAATGGTTTAACAATTTGTTTAAATTGAGGTTTAGTATAAACCACACACGCATCCTGGTTTAGATTGCTCTATCATTCTGAGAATGAATTAAGGCTCTTCAAATATTTATAGATGGGAAGAGAGCTGCTGATATCAAAGAAAATATGGCAAAAAAATTAAATTAAATACTCATTATTGCAACAGGTATGTTGCACATGGCCCGGCCGGGAGATAGTCAGCCGAGTCCGGATCCAACCCACCATGGCGGCTACAAGCCTGCGGAAGAGGGAGGGTTTTGAGTTGACTGGTCGAGGCCAGAATGCAGCTAAATAATAATGATAAGTTGTTAATAGATAATAACTTTCGGATACACCATATTTTGACAAGAAGGTAACAATAACATTTTAACTGGATTATTAAAGCTTACTACTTTAGTTTCCAAAAAGGAACTGTAAGTGCCCGGAGGAAGAGATTGTGAGCTTTAGGTACCAACTAGAAAGAACCACCCTGGCACCCAATGGGGAACCTGATGGCTCTTAGTAAGCGCTCTGTCTGACATTTGTCGAACTTTCACACATAATGTGGACACCCGTCAACTTCCTTAAGAAATTGGCTTGGCGTTTAACACAAAATGCGAGAAAAATCTCACTTTTTGCGCACTTTACGGATAACGGTATAGTATCGATTGGTGTCTAACCCATTTCGAGGTTATTTATCAGCTTCGAATAAGGCCAGTGGTCTCTTGGTAAGTATTCGATCGGAACTAATGGTCACTCTCCTGAAACGAATTTATTCGCTGTTACGTTAGGCGAGCCGACAGTCTGCAGCGCTGCCTAACGAGATAACGCGAACCGTATCGTCCTGAACTGCTGGTCTGTGGGTGACTCGGCACAGTGGTCAGTTACGTAAAAAAGGAAAGAAAAATCTTGAACCGTTCTGCACTGAAAACTTGTGTTGACGTTGAGGCACTTCGCGTTTTTGAACGTTGAAATGAATGAATGAATTTTGGTTACTGGTTACCTACTTTACATTCACTGCATCTATCGTAAGTACTCAACGAATTCGCAACCAGAAATCTAATAATAACAGAAGAACAATTTAATTACATAAATGATTTAAGTTCAAATTGCACCCTACAGCACGACTCATCAACAACAATCAAAATGCCAAAATTTTGACTTGTCGGGTACGTGCTGAAAGAAAGGAGACTTCTACCAAATTCCATATCCAACGGCAAAAAAATTCAACTCCATCATCGACTTCCAATGATTTGATTATCTTTTGATTTCTGCGTTTGTCAATTTTAGCGATAGGTCCTAATAAAGCTGATTCATACCTATTTCTCTCGAACACATCATAGTACCTGGGCACATAGTACCTGGGCAAAGGCCGTCTCCATCTATCTGACAGTATGAACCAGAAATCAGGATGATGTATCTTTCCTAATCCGAAATTGGAACTTAGTTATTCATAATGCATTCATTAGGTATTCCCTTTGCTGTAAGAAATACATCCAATTAGGATACCACTTATGTGCAGCACCTTGGAAGTCATATCTTGTTTACTTCAAGATACCAAGATACCAGAATGTCAAGGATCCTACGGGAGTCAAAATGAATTCTTGACAATGACTAAGGGACTGCAATTAGTAAGAAGATTATTGTTAATCCGTGTTTTGAATTTATTCATAGTGCAGATATAGATAGATAGTGCAGTGTATAGATATCTCAGTCATCTACTATACCATAAAGCTATCTTCAGTTACATATAATAAATACCATCCCTGCAGGAAGCCAGGGTGATCACAAAGACTTGCAAGGATACCTCATCTATGATCGACGAGCTACGAGTAGTATGAAAAAACGCTGCAAATTATTACATAATGGTTTATTATTTCTGGATCAGATAGCCAGCTATAGTAACCAGCATGCTCTGGGGCTTTCGCCAGTCTCTTTTCTAGTATCCACCTCTGTACTTCCTCTCACTCCACCCTCTGCTCACCCCCCTCACCGCCCACCGTGACCCCCTGCCAAGCGTGCCAGGCGTGCGCGCGTGCATAAGTAACACTCAAAGCCTCGAAAAAGACACTTTTTCGCCCGTTTTTGGCCCATAGCATCTATGCGAGGAAAGCGATCGGGATGGTTAAACGTTAGGACCAACTAGACCCCAAATGGAGTCTATGTGCGAAAGAACGGATTTTTTAAGTCAATTCTTAGGCCTTTTATGGCCCGGACGGCGGACGGACATTTCAAATTTGGATTCTACGCACCTTGAAACGTAAAGTGACAAAGTTTGAGGGGAGGTTATAAAAATTTTTTGCTATACGATCACATAGGCTTATTATTGGAAATAATAAACCAAAAGTGTACACGAATAGGACGTTCCAGCCTATCGCCTTTAATATGACCCGGGGAAGACATGAAGACAGTGAAGAACGGGCTTAACACAATATGTCTGCAGGTTACCTTGAACAAGCAATCAATGTGTAAATATTAAGAGAGTTGATACAAATAGTACTATTTTCAGAGAAAAAATCTCTAGGAACCATGAAGATATAAAATATACTACCTTTTGCAGTGGTTATAATTATACATGGCACAGATGAATAATATCAGTGATACAGGGCCAATTTAGACACCTCAAAAACCTGCACCCTGGGACCCACTTCTCGTTTGCTACCGCACTTTCCTTGCAAGAGTCCGGAGTGACAAGGATTCCACAACGTCTCACAAGGAGCTCTCGACTATGGCTATGGCGGTGCGAACAGTATTTGATTCGTTTATTTTTCCCATCAAATGAACAAGGGAAGACATGTGGACAGCATTAATGATCGTACCACGTTAAGTCCCCAATACACATTTGCAAGACATTCTGTAGGATACAACACTTTCTGCAAGATACCTTGAACAACTAGTCAACGAATAAATATTAAGCGAGTTGATTCAAATAGAGCTACTTTCAGAGAGAAAAAAATAAGTTTTTTTCATTGTGCTACGTCACATTTCTCATGAACTCGTAATTTAGACAACTCACAAACCTGCTACCGGGAACCCGCTTCTAGTTTTCTACTCCACTCTTCTTGAAGAAGCCATAGATCTTAAAGCAAGAAAGTCTTACAAGATCTTTCTTTCGACTATGGCCGAGGAGCTACGAACAGTATTTTATTTTATTTTTTATTCATTTATTTTATTTATTAACCAAATACACTCTAGAGAACAAAATAAGAGACAAGTAAATACACAAGTATGAAAGATACGTACTCGAAACGGATATCCACCAACCTCCGCAAAGTTGGGCGCTCTGTATATGAACACGGGAAGACATGTGGACAGCATTAATGACCGTACCACGTTGCGTCCCCAATACACATTTGCATAATATTCTGCAGGATACCTTGAATCAATGTATAAATATTAAGAAAGTTGATTCAAATATAGCTACTTTCAGAGAACCCCCCCCCCCCCCCCCCCCCCCCCCCCCCGGATGTTATTACTTTGAGCCTGACTGCTAAAATGTAAAAAAACATGGAATCATGTTTTAGCTCCTCGCTCTCACTTTATTATAGAAATGATCACGACGATTGAGCTCTTGTGAGATGATGATCTCCTAATAGAAACTCGCGAGTAAACATTCACTTTATTATAGAAAGAGGCTAAAGAGGCTACATACGAAATTACAGCTTCCTATAGTGTAAAGTATAGAAATTACCTATTAAAATGATTTAACCACCGCTTCACAAATCAAACCGTTCTCGCAATATTCGGATCACCTGCTATGAATCACATAATCGAAACACCAGCTCAATGAAATCATCAGAAATTAACAAGCGGTTGCAATCATGTTCACAATAGCAATAATTGAGAATGATCACCTGTGTGTAAACAATTATTCATATAACCATGCTCATAACTCAGCTTGTTGGCCACGCACTTCGCAGTAGTTAATATAGTATGGTTGGATAAATCGAGAGCTTTCGAACGAATGGTCAACGAATTTTGTGGGATGAAAAACGACGAAGTATCATATCCCTAGCAACGACTCGCTTGTAAGCGGAAATCATCACAATTATTGGCGCTACTTTCATCTCACTTTATAGTCTCACTTTTCGGCGGGGGATCCATCGCTAAAACATGATTCCATGTTAAAATATCAAAGTACCATGAAGATATCAAATATATATCTACTATATGTTTTCTAGTGGTTATAAAATTATACATGGCAATGATGCATTATATCAGTGATACAGGTGCTACATCACATTGTTCATCAACTCGTATCAAATTTAGATATCTCACGAACCTGCTGCCAGGAACCCACTTCTAGTTTGCTACTCCACTCTCCTTGTAAGAACCATAGTGGGAAGGATCCCACAGCGTCTTAAAGGATCTTTCGACTATGGCTGAAGAGCTTGGAGTTTATAACACGATACACTGTAGAGAACTAAATACGAGACTAGTAAAAACAAGAGAATGAAAGAACAAAACACAGAAACAGATAACCCCTTCCCCCTCAACCTTTGACACTATAGATGAACAAGGGAAGACATGTGGGCAGCATAAATGACCGTATCACGGTATGTCCTCAATAAACATTTGCACGATATTCTGTAAGACAAAACACTTTCTGCAGGATATCTTGAACTAGAAATCGATGAGTGAATATTTAGAGAGCTGATTCAAATAGCGCTACTTTCAGTGAAAAAATCTCTAGGTACCATGAAGATATTTAAACATACTATGTTTTTTATTGGTTGCAATTTCACATGGTACAGATGAGTGGTTTCAGTGATACAGGTATACTTGGAAGTTTTCATTGTGCAACATCACATCGCTCATCAACCCGTATCCAATTTAGACACCTCACAAAGTTGCAGCCTGAAATCCACTTCTCGTTTGCTACAGCACTCTCCTTGCAAGATGCCAGAGTGGCGAGGATTCCTCGGCGTCTCACAAGGGGCTCTCGACTATGGCCGAGGAGCTACGAATAGTATGAAAAAGACGTACGAAAGGGAAGGTCCCCCTTCCTCCGCCACCCGATGTAGGTAAGTATGTACTCAAGTGAAGTCTAGAAGTGGACCGGTTATGTAATTGGTCCTTCTCCGAGAGGGAACGCTACTTCACGTTTTTACCGTCTCGCCGGGGACTCCAGAGGATCGTCGCCTACGGGATAAAAGGCCTATCAGCAAGAGACAGCCATCGAACTAACCCGGGAAAACTAACCTTTCCTGTTATCCCTTCCTGACTTACCATTTCATCTGGACGCATATTCAGGAGTTATGAGAAAAAATAGTTTCTATTTGTAAAAAAAAAATTTTTTTTTAATTGTATCTTCTCACTCAATGAATTCAAAATACGAAGTTTTCACTCAAAATCTCACAAATGAGAAATAAATCCAAGTAATCAGACCTGTAGCGGGATTTGTACCAACATTCCTGGAATGCCAACTGGTTGAAAATGAACGTTCCATTGAAGGCTGGTTATGGCCTATTTCACCGTAGGTCTCGCTCCAGAGCAGCCCGAGCCTTCCTCCGAGACACGGCTCCTCCAAAAAATATTTTCCGGGTCAGTTTCGGTCGAGTTGGTTCGCTTCGCCGCTCATTTTTCTGACCGCAAAGATGTTTTTCGTGGGGACCGGAAATCGTTACACGACGATTCGCGCAGTGGAGGAAGTGACGAAGGTTGCACGTAATGCCGAAATTAGGTTGAACCGCGGTTCTGCCACAGCAGCCTGTTAACTACTTCGGGTCGCTGTTTGGCCATTTGTGTGGTCAAAAATATTGGACAGACTTCGTAAATCATTATTTTGCATGTTCCCTGATTCTTTGCGTTGCAGCCATGCATTCGAAGACCTATAGTATCAGACCTTTGCCTTTGCTCAGGCCTTTTGCCTTTAACTATAGTACCAAAGGAAAATAGCCAGTGCAAACGTCACACAACTTTAATTGTGTGCTACTTCTTAGCACCTACCTGATTGAAAACTACTGTTATATCTCCATGTATCATGAATGAACTATTATTAGGACAATGAGCATCTGATGAACTATTCTCCGCTTCAGCCTTTCCACTCACTTGATTCAATCCAAGTTAAGTTCCTACTTTTCAGTTCTTGGTTTGAGTTGATCCCCAACTTGATGAAGGAGTTGATTTCGTCCAGAAAGTGAAAAACCTGGGGTACTCGGTTGCACTTTCTGCAAAGACCACGAACGATATAGAACATCCGTATATTAGGTAAGGTAATCCCACTAAACAACTCAGAATAAGTGTAGCAAGAACGAAATAAACATCCAGCGCTGGACAAGTTACAGAAAAAAGGCCCTCACTTTAGGACCTGGGGAATATACAACATCCCACTTATGTCAAAACTAAACCAACGTCGAATATGCAGTTACAGAATGAAGGCAATTCTACCCATAGAGAATCACCAGAGCAAACGATCTAGGTATGTTAGATCTATGTCAAAAATCAACTGTATTTAATATTTGGTCCATAGCGACCCGCGCATAAGGTTTCACCAAACTTTTGCGGCCCCCTCTTCACCCATTGAAGTTTCTCGAAATGATTCGATAAATATCTCGCCTCATTCTCGTTATATCGTTTGCAAAGACTACGTTTTCTGCTCTAGTTTCGCTTCTGCATTCTTCTTTGCGTTTTGCTACCAAGTAAAATGTTAACTAAAGCTGTATTTTCGGGTATTGGAATAAATTTATTTTATCTCATAATTGAATATAAACCCAATTACAAATTAAAGTTATCTATTAAAGTCATTGATTGAAATGATTGATTCAAGTCATTAATCAGTTAATGTCATCGATTAAAGTTCTTAATGAAATTATTTTCCTTCCCGGTCGGACAGTTTACTTTCGAACGAACTAGTCAAAGCAGTATGCACACACCACAAGGAATCTGTGTACTTTGTGGAAGTTAATTGACTCTTGAAACAATCTTATTTGACATTGATCGGGGCTACCTCTTGAATGTGTTTGTGGATGTTGCGACTTATCTTCATTGCATGTCGACCAAATCTGCGAGAAACCTAGACACCTGAGCTTCTGTTCCCCAGTAGTTTCCCATTTGCGGGGGAACACCCTTGATTCAACCTTAATGCGTCGTACCACCGTCAGGTATTGAATCACTACCTATCGCAAAACTCATTACGATTCCAGACAACTACCTACATTAATCGGTACTTTCAAAAACCATTGTATAAATTTGGTATAGAAGCTCTTAACATTTTCATGGCGGCATATTATTAAATAACTCATCTCACAATCCATCCACGACAGATGACAATCTTTTTGTGGATATTGGTAATCCGTTATTGTCTCCAATTTAGAGCCAATCCCCAACTGGTCTGAAAAAATTTGGAAGTATTAGTGTAGTGGATTTAAATATGTTTTACTTGGTGTAGGTAGACCAAGTGGGACATTTATATTCTGATTATGCGGGTTAGTCCCTGAGGTATTCCTGTAAGAAATGTGAGCGAAATCGCCAAGGTCAGCTTGCTTGGCGGGAGGAACTGAGGGGTAGTTCGTGTCACAGCCGCGTGGAGCACTGGGCTCGCATAGTGGGTGCTGGGTTCGATCAGTTTGGTGCTGAGCCGTTGTGTAATATTCCGGCCTAAGATTTATATCTGTAGGAGGAATATGTTGGGCTTGGTTGAGGTACTGAAAAGTATCCTTTGTTTTTAGCACATTTGGAGTGTATTTGACACTCGGATCGCCCGGGTAGCCTTGTGTAGAATATCGTGGATATTCGGAAATCTTTGTCGAATCATGATGATTGACTTCAGAGCGGGTCTGAAAGGTATCCTCGAACTTTTGTGTGTGTGAGGCTTGATCTAACGTTTCCTTCATGAATACGTTAGGTGAGAAGGCGATCTCTTCGCGAGGATCGAGCCTTGGGCCGTCGCTAGGAACAGCGACGAGTCGAGCAGCGGGTAGGGAGCGCTGCGTGGGCTAAGGGGCCCGGCCGCGCCGTGTTCCGCCTCCCCCTTGCATGAGGAAGTAGGACGGGCGGCGCTCCATCGAAATATCCGAGTTTATTAACTCGTTTTCGATACCTCTACGTATAGGATAGAGGGTTTGGAAGGTGGACTCGCTTGACAGAGCTTCTTTCCTTTGCTCGGATGTCAGGGTCCTACCTTGTAGTCTTGAAAAGACTTCCTTGGACGATAAATTAGAGCGGATGAGCTGAGTAATTTATCGGCGTGCCCCAGCGGTCGGTGACGAGCCTAGTGCTACGAAACCCGGGCGACACGTCTCGGAACGTCCCAGCGGGCGTACGATCTAATGAGAATATCAATAGATGTACCGGGTGGCGTCCTGACAGAAGAACTACGTTGGGCAATGAGCAGGATGAATAATCACTGGACTCATAGATGCCAATGCGAGATCTGTGTGGAGAGAAGGTATGCCTTGTAGAAAGCAGTAGGAAGCCGTTTGAGATGAACTCGGGAGCAGAAGGATCGTCAGCGTAGAGCGTGTAGAATCTTCGTACTTCAGAGTGTAGTCGTCGAGAGCGGTGAGTGGAATGAATTTCGGAGGGCTCCGAGCGGGGTAATTATAGGGAGGTGGCCGCCTCCTGATTGGTCCGCTTAATTTCATTAATTCAACTGTGTAATCTCATTGGCTCGCACATTGTTTTCTCAGAATCTGCGAGTATGATAGCTGAGTTGGTCCTCCGGGGTGGCTTCCCCGCGTCCGTCGCTGCGACGGGGTCCCCGGAGGTGGCTTACGCGCGTCCGTTGCGGAGACAACGACCTTGAGGTGTCTTCCTGCGTCCGTCGTTTAGACGGGGTCCTCGGGTGGCTTCCCTGCGTCCGTTGTTCAGACGGGGTCCCCGGGGTGGCTGCTGGACCAGAGGTGGTTGCTTGCCGCCTCCTGGTTGGTTCGCCTATTGTCTCTCGTGTAATCAGTGTTTCTGATTGGCGAGTAGGCTTGCTAGAATTGTCCTTGTTAGTTTTAGAGGACGTTTGATTTTCTGTTTGAGTTTTCTCATTCAAGGCGACTTGGTTCGAGATACTTGTCGCGTCTCTCTCGCCCAGTAAGTGTTTAGGGAGGTCGCCTTGTATGTTATTAGTTAATATTTCACTTTTGAGAGAGAATTTCGTATTTTCTCTCTGGTGAAATATTTTGTTTGACGGAGTTATAACTCGACGTCTTATAAATATTTGTGTGTTGTGTCTACCTCTTTTTGGTAGCCCTGAAAAGGGCTGTTGAAAAGAGGGGGTGGTTTTCACCACAGGCGCCCCCCCCCAAGACGTCGTGTTATTAACGACGACGCCGGTTGGGGAGAACTGGGAGGTCCACACGGAATTCTCCGTATGAAACTCTCACCAGTTGGGGCGGAGGCGGAGGTGCAGGCCTCGCGTCCCGCGCCTGGGGTGCGCCCCGGCCTCGCCGGTTTCGACGAGCGCCGCGGGGCGGCCGTGGCCGGCTTTGCCGACGGGAGCCAAACCCGCGAGGGTTTGGCCCGCGGCCGCGGCTGGGCTGTTGCGGAGGTGCTCGTTCCGGCTCCGTCCACCCCGCTGCGCTCATCTCGTCCCACCGAGGCACGGGCACGTCGCCCGAGCTGATCCACTTGCGTGGAACCGTGGGGAGCTGGTGAGCGGGTGGAGCCCTGGGCAGCTGCGGAGCGGGTGTAGCCGGCGTCGTGTATGCGGCTGGTGTCTTCCACACCACCTCCCTTGGAGCGCTGGCGTCCGCCTGTTTCTTCTTTTCTGGCGAAGGTGGTAGCGGGCCGATGGGTGCCGCAGTTCCTCGGCTAGGAGGAAATCCTCCACTTCCTCTGTGAGCATGTGTTCGGAGTCGGTATGAGTCGAAGCTGCCATGGTCAAAGTTGGTATGAGCTCCGGGCGTGGGGTGTTCCATATTTATATCTCCCACTGTTCCTACCCGAGAAAAGTGGGCGTGGCCTGCTTCGAGTGCAGTCACCCACTTCTCGTCCAATTTGGTAGAGGGGACGCGCCCTCTGGCGGATTTTCGGGGAGTTTTCTCCTTATTTTCTGCCTGATTTTGGCTTCGTGACACAGCTTCGTCTGTGTTTAGAGTGTAAGCTGGTTTTATTTGCTGTTTGGGAACTTTTTTCGTGTGTTCGCCAATTTGTACTGTAACCGAAAACTTATCTCTTTTAACAACTTTGAATGGTCCCGTGTAAGGACATTGCAAAGAGGAGAGCTGTGTGGGCACTCTGATATAGACATGTGTACATGTATCCAAATTTTTGGGCATGTTGACGGCATACTTCGTATTATTATGTTTAATATGCGTAGGCCGGAAGAAGAGAGGCTCAGAAAGGTTTGTAGAAGTTACGAAAATGTCTCCTGGGAGCGGTACGTCAATTCCGTAAACTTTTTGGAATGGTGTAGTTTCCGTTGCTGGGTCTACTGCCGTACGCATGGCGAGTAGTACTTTTGGAAGGGCGTCGAGCCAATTTTCGTTTTGTGCTTTGAGAGCCTCTTTCAAAGATCTATTTCTGCGTTCTACCATTCCGTTTGTTGACGGTTTGTATGGTAACGTGTGAGTATGTTTTACTCCGAGACGTTCCATAATGGAATTAAATAGATCTGATTCGAATTGTGTGCCCTGGTCACTTGTGATGTATTTAGGTACTCCTTTTGAAGCTACCCAAATATTGATAAAGGCGTTTGTGATCGTGGATGTTTCGATGTTGTTAAGAGGGACTGCCTCTAGCCAACCCGTTGCTCTATCGACCATCATTAGAATGTAACGTTTCCCTCCTTTAGCTAAAGGTAAGGGTCCGGTAATGTCAACGTGTACATGTGAAAATTTGTTAGCCGTTTCAAATTCGGAGTAAGGGAGCTTCACGGAGCGAGTGATTTTTGCTCGTTGGCAAGTCTCGCATGCTCGGACCCAGTTGGAGACATCTGCATGAAGTCCGTGCCAAAAATATCTTTGTTTTACTTTATAACTGTAGAGTGTATGCCTGGGTGTCCCAAATTGTGAATTTGGCTGATTATTTCGTGCCTTATTTCGTTTGGAATATAAGGTCTTGGGTGTCCTAGGTCTAGGTTACACCAAATCTCTCCTTGAGGGAATTCAACTCGTGTGAGTTTCAATTTGTCCTCTGCGTTTAGGAGGAGAATGAATTTGTGCATTTGAGATGTGCAGTAGAAGATTGCACTCTATCGCAGCCGTAATTTGTGAAATTTCGGCTTTGGGCGGACCCTCGTCAGTTTGGTTGAAATTGATTTTGTTTGAATTTCAACTGGATCGAAGGGTCTGGAGAGTGCGTCGGCGACGACGTTGTTCTCTCCGGGTATATGTCGAATGTCACTTGTCATTTGAGAGATGTATGTTAGCCATCTTAATCTCATTTTAGAAAAATGTGCATTTTTCTTAAGCATCGTGCCTAGCAGAGGCTTGTGATCTGAGCAAATATGAAAAGATCGGCCGTCCAAGTCATTGTGCCAATGAATGCAAGCTTGGTAAACGGCGAACATCTCTTTGTCGAATGAGGCTTTATTCTTCCATTGTTCCGGAACTTCTTTACTGAAAAAATCCCAATGGTTGGTAAGATTTCGAGCCGTGTTTGTCTGTAATTTCCTGCTCCAGTGCCGCTCCGATGTGTGTATCGGATGCGTCGCAGACTATTCTCCACTCTGCTGTAGGGTGTGGATGAGCAATATTATGCAATGTAGCTTTTATCATTGCTTGTTTTAAGCTGTTGAAAGCTTTTTCTCTCTCTGATGTCCATTCGATAGGTGTTTTGTCATTTTTTTTGTTTGACTGAATGGAGTCATACAGAGGTTGTGCTGTGTGAGCGAATTTACTTGAGCAAGCTCGGTAGAAACCACACATACCTAGGAATCTGCGTAGGCTTCGTACGTCTATTGGCCTAGGAAATTGCTCTATGGCTTCTATTTTATCTCGTTTAGGAATTATCCCTTCTTTCGAGATAGTGAAACCTAGGAAATCGACGGTAGGTTTTGAAAAAATGCATTTATCAAAACTACTCGAAGTCCGTGTTCTCCTAGCTTGTCGAAAATTTGTTTGAGGTGGTTCATGTGTTCTTTATAATTTTTAGAAGCCACCAATATGTCATCTAGGTATACAAATGCGAAATCAAATTTTCGCATGATGCTGTCCATGTACCTTTGCCATGTTTGAGCCGCTCCGGCCAAACCCATGCTCATTTTTTTAAACTCATAAAGACCGAAAGGTGTAATAATTGCTGTTTTATGAGCGTCATCTGGGTGCATCGGGATATGGTAATATGCCGATTTTAAATCTATTGTCGAATAGATTTGTGTATTATGTAAATTCGCTTGGAAAGAGCGAATGTGAGGAGGAGGGTAGGCGTCTTTCTTCGTTTTCGCGTTCAGGAAACGGTAGTCGCCGGTGATCCTCCATGACCCGTCTTTTTTTGGCACACAGTGTAACGGGGACGCCCATTCGGAATCTGATGGTGCAATTATGCCCTCGGAGAGCATTTTGTCAAAAGTACTTTTGACTTGAGCCCGTTTTTCGCCTGCCATGGGTCTTGCACGGAAGTGTACTGGTGTTCCTTCTGTGGTTATACGGTGGTAAACCCCGTTGTTTTTCCACTTTCCTTGAAGTTTGCTCATTTTATCATTGTATTTTTCAATGATAGAGCGTATGTTTTCGTCCTCCGTGAGCTGTACGTCCTCTGGTTGAGGACTGTTGTCACGATGAGGGATAGTAGCTGCTATTTGTTCGTCAGTGAATTTTTTGTTCATGACTGCAGCGATTTTTTGATCGGCATAGCTCTTTATTTTATCTTTATAGATATATTTGTGTTTGACCCGTATTCCGATATCCCAAGACTCGAGGAATGGTATACCGAGGATCGCTAGATCAACTTTCGTGATCATAAAATCGGTGGTCATGTCTCCGAGGCCGATGTTAATTGTCGTGTCAGCACGCCCTAGTGTGTCTATAGGGGCGCCGTTAGCTGCTGTGAGCTTGACGTTGGACTTACGAATTTTTAAGCCCAACTTTTTGGTGACATTGTGGGGCAGAATGTTCACTTCTGCTCCTGTGTCAATGAGAAATTCAGTGCCATTTAGTTTGCACTTGAAAAAAAGCCTTTTATACTCATTAGTCTGCCGGTGTATAGGCTCAGATACACTGGCAGTTATTCGTTTTCCGAACTCTCTGCGTCAGAGGTTGGAACGGTACTTTCTTGTACCGATCTCTGAGTATTTTCGCTTGAAACCCAGGTTTTAGGCTGGCTTATAGGCGCTGCCTTTTTGATAGGTTTGGAGGCAGTATTTGCCTTCCAAGTGCAGTGTTCTGGGTCTGCACACTTGCGAGTTTCGCTACCGAAACGTGCGTGGTTTCGACAGACATAGGCCGTCGGTTTGTGAGGCTTACTCTCTACTTGCTGGGGTTTGAAACTCAGCTTTTTGTGAGAGGGCCTTTTTGAAACCAGTCTTCGTGGGTTTCGAAGTAGATTCTACTCCTCGTATGTTGAGAGAGGGTTGTCTCGTGTTTTGTACGCAGTGTAGCGAATCAGCTAGGTCGAGCCGGGCGGTCGTGGTAGGCTGTGCTGCGACCATGCCTCGGGCTTTGATAGCAGAGTTTCGATCCACTTTTGAGTGATCAGAGCCTCTGAGAAGAACCCAACAGCCTTATAGTACATTTCATGGTACTTGGTGCTGGGTTTTTTGGCGAGAGAATGCGGGGTCCTCGAGTGCGAGGAGCCTGTCCTGTAAGGAACACCCGTATTCTCGTTGTTAGGCGCTGTTTGGCCTCTTCATAAGGTGCGTGGGGTGCCGTGAGGTAAGCTGAGTCGATAGCTTCCCGCATTTCTTCCGGTACCCACTGTATCTAGCTGAGAAACAATCGTTCTGCGATCTCAGGGTGTTTTCGCACGCAGTATTGATCGAACTCGGCGAGTGCACGAATCGAAATTCTTCTTTTGGAATTGGTCTTTGATAATCTCCCATTTCCTCCAAAAGTGCTCGAAAGCCACTTTGTGTAGAGGGTTGTTGAGTGAGATGTGGGGCGTATAGACCCGGCGGGGGTCGCACGCCCGCAGTGGTTCCCTGAAATCCACCAGCTTCATAAGAGGGAACGAAATGCTCCGTGTTAAGCCTGTTCAAAGGCGGGGTCACCATTTGTAGTGGATTTAATATGTTTTACTTGGTGTAGGTAGACCAAGTGGGACATTTATATTCTGGTTATGCGGGTTAGTCCCTGAGGTATTCCTGTAAGAAATGTGAGCGAAATCGCCAAGGTCAGCTTGCTTGGCGGGATGAACTGAGGGGTAGTTCGTGTGGCAGCCGCGTGGAGCACTGGGCTCGCCCTTTGTTTTTTGTACATTTGGAGTGTATTTGACACTCGGATCGGCCGGGTAGCCTTGTGTAGAATATCGTGGATATTCGGCAATCTTTGTCGAATCATGATGATTGACTTCAGAGCGGGTCTGAAAGGTATCCTCGAACTTCTGTGTGTGTGAGGCTTGATCTCTTCACGAGGATCGAGCCTTGGGCCGTCGCTAGGAACAGCGGACGAGTCGAGCAGCGGGTAGGGAGCGCTGCGTGGGCTAAGGGGCCCGGCCGCGCCGTGTTCCGCCTCCCCTTGCATGAGGAAGTAGGACGGGCGGCGCTCCATCGAAATATCCGAGTTTATTAACTCGTTTTCGATA